>JANKOE010000007.1:21170398-21186341 GCA_026284465.1 Erythroxylum citrifolium | reverse complement strand
TCTTCCTAAATGGCCCTTATACCAACTTATTCTATTTAAATCTAATAACTTATAAAACTCTAATCCCTCCATTTAATAATCAAAACCTACACAATAAAATCCTCAATTTATTCCAACCAAATTAAAAAATTATCAAACTAAAACCTCAAAATAAAATTAAACAACTTATTTACCAAAGGAAAGGAATCGGGGCCCAACAAAATATAACATTATAATTTAATTTAAACATAATTGAACTTAGGTTCTCTAACATCACAAACTTAAAACACTATAGGACTTTTGTCGAATACCTTGTGAGCAAGTAATTTTCAACTCAAGAACACAAAAAATAGTCTGTTTTCCCTTCCTTCAACAACAATAACACAACTTCTGCTCCACTAAACCATTATCATGTAAACAAATCGACAACAAACTCAAAACATAACACAAAACCATCAAACCAATATTGACTTCAATGACACATATGAAAATCCAATCAACAGTACTCACCAAATGAAGAAAGCAAGCGCACGGAGAAGATTCTTTGTTGATGTCCAAGATAGAGAAGAAGATAGGGCATGGAGGAGATGTCGGTTTTGAAAAAACGAAGGAGAGAAGGGGGCACTGGTGTTCGGAGGGGGGAGAGAAGAGAGGGAGCAAGCATCTGTGCTTAAATAGACAGTAGGACGATGTTGTTTGTCGTCCCACAAACGACGTCATACTAGCGTCTGTTTAATTTTTCTCATCCAGTACGTTTGGCGACGAATCTACATTTCATCGCCAAATGAAAAACATTTGCTACGAAAATAGAATAACATCGCAAATTGTATAACATGTTGCTAGCAAATTGATAAATCATCACCAATACTAAACCTTTTACCTTTTTTGACGGTCAAAACTATCGTTGCCTATCACTCCAATTCGCTACCAATTATACTCAGTGTCACCAAAACCTAAGCATTTTCTTTACATTCTTAATTTTCTTGATTGATTAACTTCCAAGGGTTTTTGCAACGAAGTAAGTTTAGTCGCAAAAGACCATTTTCGCGACCAACCACCACACTTAGTCATAAATGGTAGACAATTTGCTACCAAATTTCCACATCGCCACCCAAAATCGAAGCAATTTCTTTACTTTCTTAATTTTATTAATTGATTAATATATGAGGTATTCCTAATACATCATACAAAATGTTAAATTAATCTTCTCACTTATATATGCAATTGTTCTTCATTTACTTAATTTTTGGGAATGACTAATCTTTAATTTTAATTTGTTGGAAATAGTTTTCTAATTATATTATAATGTCTTGTTAAATTATTATAATTTAGTTTTTCTAAATTATAATAATTAAAATGTATAATTTTTTGAAATACGTTTTTTGAAATTATAATAATTAAAATATGTAATTTTTTGAAAATTGTAAGCCAATTATAATTTATTTGAAGTGCCAACAAATTAATTGGAAATAGTTTTCAATTGAATAATTTATTTTTAATTCAAATTATGTTTTATTTGGAAAAGGAAAATAAATTATTAAAAATTGTTTATAAATCTGCGAGCTTTGGCGACGAACCATGTGTTAGTCACTATATTTGACGTTTGTTGACCAAATACAATAGAACGTAGCAAATTAATTAATAGTACTTCCAAACAACTACAGTAAATAAGAAACAACATCGTTTACCTAAATAAGAAAAACAATGTCATTTTTATTAGGTTGTCAATGACAACCACAATAAAAGGCTACTCTATTCTCGTTTAAGCCGTCAATATTTCTCAAAATCCTCTCTTCTGTATGTCATTTTGTATTAGGTTTTCAATGAACACAATAAAAGGCTACTCCATTCTCGTTCAAACCATCAACATTCTCAAAATCCTCTCTTCTATTTGGGTTATATATTTTGGTCATCACCGTCGAAGAACCATCTTAACTGAATCGATATTATTCTTTTGTTCTATTTTCATTAACAAAGTTGTGCTAAGTTTAACTTATACCTTTAGGTGTTTATTGTGAGTTCTTAATTATGCATTTAATGTATAGGTTGTGTTTCAAAGATGATTTACTGTCTGTCTTTGTTGTTTCTCTATAGGTTGGCTTCTGTCGAATAACCTTTAACACTTCCCTCATCAAAGCTTCGTAACTATTTGATAAAAGGTCTTTAAGATTATTTTACTTTTATTCATTTCCATTCATAGTAATATAGCCCAATATAGATAATATTATATTTCTGTACGTCAAGAACATAGTCATATCTATTCTATTTTAAATTCTAAATTTCACATGTGATACAAACTACACAATAGATTTCTAAAATTTTAGTAAAGGTAACTTGCATATCATTAGGCACATTGAAGATGTATAAGTGCTAAACTGGACTATTTTCACTTATCATTGAAATTGAAGTTGAACATATGATCATTTTATTATAAATCGACATTTGCAGAATATACCCCTTAACATTATTAATTAAGGAATGTCGACATGGCAACTAGTTCCAAATGGTACTAATTCATTTCGTTGGGAGGAATGTGACAAAATTGATCTTACTGAAGAAATAAACAATGCTGAAAAATCTCAACTTCATACACTAATGATCGTTTGCCTTTCATCACTGATATTTGCTTCAAGGTGTTTAGTATCATCCGAACAACATCACTTTCCTTATAATGTACATCTCATTTCCTTTTATGAAACTATTGTATATATTTACATTTGATAATATATACTATATGTTGTTTTAAGCTTCCTTGAATTTCGAACATGACATGTTTGTCCATAAAGGTGGGAGTGATGTCACAACGGTCCGTAAAGGATTAGGAAAATCGGTTGATGTGGAAAAATTTCCAATTCCACAGACTTCATTTGATCATTCACGTATGCATGGCACTCCAATTTCTGTTCTTTTAATGGTTTACTAATATGGCAATATATAAGTTCTATACTGATTGTGTTTTAGGTAAATTGTTTCGTATTGGCAGTTTATTTGGAGAATTTGTCTTCCATACTAAATATGGCGACTCATTCACAGTATCCTTTACAAGTTTAGCTATAGCAAAAATGTTGTTACAAGAAGGTGTGAAAAACCCTACACTTGAGGGAAGAACTATCACTGTTCCAATTGGTGCCTTCGAACGTGCAAGGACCTTCCTCGAGAATCCAGACGTCGAGGACTCATTCACCTTTGCCAACTCTCATGTCACTTGGAATCCAAAAAAATAATTATATCATTGTCATTTATCGATGCAATCAACTGGACTCAGCTTTAAAGTTGATTTGATGTTGTATCTGTAAGAATTTATCAAAAAACCTCTCTACTAGTTAGGGGTCAAGTTGCGTACTATTGAGTGTGGACTGTTATTGTAACATCCCATTTTCATATTAAGGGTTAGAACCCTATATTTCAGTAATTGAGAAATAGAATTGAGAGATTAGAAAAATGCATTTCAATCTCATGCATAATATTAGCATAAACACATGTGAATTTGATTATTGCACATATTAAAATGATTGTACATGCATTCATTGACATTTTTCGGGTATAATTGATTTATAAATGTGATTATATTTGGAATTGTGAATTGTAGCATTAAGAATTGATTTGGAAAGAATATTTATTGACGCAAAATTTTTAGTGAAAATTTGGGAAAATTATGAAATTTAAGTGGTATTTTTGGACTCGAAAAAATGCAAAGTGACATAACAATTGATGAATAGTAGTAGAAATAAGAGTCAAAGGACAATGGAAATTTTATAAATGGTAGTGGGATTTAATGACTTATGTCATTAAAAATTGGGAGAAAATTGGAGACAAATGGACTAGTTAATAAAAGACCAAGAAGAGACCTTGAGAAAGTGACATGTGGCAATTGACAAGTGTCACTTGCCACACCACTTGTTTTAAATCACGAAATTCATTAAGTGAAAGACCCACATTATGGTCTTTCACTTGTCTTTTAGGAGACATGCTTCATTTCTCCATCTTCTTCTTTTTCTTCATCTTCTTTATGCGCTCTCTTCTTCACTCACGACACCTCTCTCTCACCCTCATCATGTTGACTTTTGTCCAACTTTTTCACTTTGCTTCTTCAAGATTTATTCTCTTCTCCATCTTGTTATTAAAAGACCCAACCTATTCCACCTTAAAAGGGTGATGATCGTCTATGTTGGAGGAGCTAGGGTTTCAGGTGATTGAAGAAGCTTTGGGTTAATCAAGTAAATAACCTATTAATCTTCATGGCTTTGATGAATGAGGCATATTTGATGATAGTTAGAGGTTAAATGTTCATAAAATGAGGATGGGTACATGCTAAAATGTGAATGAGTAATGTGGTGCTTGCTTTAGTGTTTTGATGGGTAATAGATTATGGAATGATATAATGTTGGATTAATTGAGTAAATGATGTTTAAAGTGTGCTAAAAAATGTTAGATATAACATTTTCCACAAATTATGCATCTGTAATTTAGCCATAACTTATTCTGTAGATATCCAAAATAAGATGATTTTTATTTGGATTAAATTAGAGACATATATATATGTATATGTTCTATATATGTATATGTATAATTTAGCCATAACTTATTCTAATATATGTGTATGTATATGTTCTATTTTTAGTGTTCATGATCAATCATGGACTATAAATTGTTTATAAATCATATTGAATTTAAATGGAGTTATAATAATGGGGAAATGATGAGTGATTGAACTAGAAATGATAGACTAAACATAAGGTGTTGAATGTAGTAAGTAAAGAGTTAGAAATCAAGAAAATATGGATGCAATTGGATATACTTTGGGGTACGAGGCATAACTTTTTCTATAAAGCTATGATTGAGGTCATTTAAGTATGCTCTCGAAGAGGATTTCGAGTTCTACAACTTCTATGAAGACCCCAAGAAGAGATTTTGATGTCTAGAGGGTCAAAAATTCAAATTTCTATAAGTAACCTGTGAAGGTCCACTTAGCAGACTTGGAAGTCCGCCCAACGGACATCTTTGGCCAATTGCTCTTAATTTAGGCTAGAATGGGGCTTGAATTGAACGTAGAATGATGCTTGAATTTAGTGACTATTGTGTGATATGTTTGAAGTGATAATGGAGGTTATAACTTAATGAATGAATTGATAATATCAAAGTACCAAAGGCATGAGTATAATAGGAATGAAGATGTTCATATGATTATAGTTATGATTCAAAGGAGTCGAGTAATGTGTATGAAGTGCATAAATGTGAATGAGAATTAGGCATTATAAGAGCATATAATGTTAACAAAGGAATGATGAGAAATTGAGTTATGATATTAGAACAACCAATTGTTCTTGAGGAGTAAGCCTAAGGATAAGCTAGACACATACAAAGGATAAGGATTGAATGGTGAACTTAGAATGATCATGTACAAATGAAGTGTAAACGTAAGTTCAATTAGACATATATGAATTATGAAATGAGAATAAGCATAAGATGTTGATTTTGATAATATACCTGGGATTGTCATTGAGCATGCATTATACATAACATATATATATATGTATATGATTGAGTATTCATAAGATTGTGCAATTAATAATATGTGTGCAACATGTGTTTTGCATAATGATGATACAAGATAGAACGTCCGCATCTAGACGTTTTTAGATCGTGGAAGCTAATACTAATCTAGAGCGTACTGTGAGTCTACCTAGATGGTCTTACTTTAAATGATTGTTTTGTTTAAATTTTACATTGATTGATTATATGAATGTGATTGTACTGATTCTGAACATAGAATGTCCGAGGCATTTTATGCATGTATATCCTATTGGAAGTGCTCATTTTTGTGAATTTGACGAAATAAGTGATACAAAACTTTATTATTGAATGCCGGACCAAGTTTTGAAGAAAAATGTAAATGTGTATATGAATGAAATAAGTGATTCTCAACTTAAATGTTGAATGCCAGACCAAGGTCCAATGACATGTGTATAGTGAAGCAAGTGACTGATTGATCTTATGTGAATAATGTATTTCATTACATGAATGCATGATAACATAAAAGGTTGTTGTGACCAGAGTAGCCACCAAAAAAGAGCTTAAAGCTCAAAAAGTGAAAAAAAGACTGAGCTTTAAGCTCATAATGTGATTAAAAGCCAAAAACTCACTATGTATAATGAACCCGGTATTCCTAATGGATACGGGATAGTTATCAATTAGCCTAGTATTCAAAATAGATACAGGACAATTATAAGCACTCGATCACAATAGTAACAATCGAAAGTGAGTCTTATGAGCACTTCATATGCATGTCATATGTATGATTTAAATAGTTTGACTAATTTCTAAATGTGATATATGTTTTAAGTGAATATGAAATGTATGTGATTCAACATGTTGAATTGATGAAGTGATGTGAATTATGCACTTATATGAATTGACCTGTTATGTGATTAAGTGAGCCATCGAGGATGGTCCACTCACTGAGTTTGCAAAACTCACCCAAAATTTGCAATATTTTTCAGGCTTAAAGAAGATCTCTAGTTAGACAAATTAGAGTCTAGTCACTACATTCGAGTAAGAGATAGAGGTCGGGATCAGTTCACGTCTGCATATGTATTTCATTATTTTGTATCAAATTGTATATTCCGCAATTATTGTACCTTAGTTATTTAAATAATTTTATTTTGTAACGACTTTCCAAATTAGTAATGTTTGTAAATGAGATTGAACAATGAGTGTAGTAACACTCTATAATGAAATAAAATCTGCCTGATTTGTTTATTGATTTTTCACATATGCGTGTGATTTATGAAAATTTTGTAATGAGTTTGACTGACTAACTGTTCTAGCATGCCACCCTTGTAAAGAATGTCCTCGAATTCTGCCGGTATATTCAAGGATATGCCTTATGAGAGTGGAGTGCTACACATTTAATCTTATTAATGGTTAAAGAAGTGAAGAATGGAAATCAAACAACTACTTCCTTTCCTGAATCTAGTTGGAAGAATATTAAGGTAGGTCTTCAAAACAAAATTCAATAAAGACTATACTGATGTTCAATTGAAAAATAAGTATAATGCATTAAGGGCTAGATTGAAGATTTTTAAGAACTTACTCAAAAAAACAAGAATTGGTTACAACTCCTTCACTAGTGAAGTTAATGCTACAGATAAATATTGGAAAATTTATTTACGGTAAGATATGTCTGTTTATTATCATATCATATTATATAATATTTGTTCTCTTGCTTCCTCTCATAATTGTAGGTACATAAAATGACTCACAAATTAAAAAAAATTAAGTAAAAAGTTTTTTGACTTGTGTTATATTTTTGGCGATATTACTGCATCTGGTTTGTATGCATATCCATCGACTAAATCTTAAACAATACAGAAGAGGAACATATAATTGATGTTAATGAAGATTGCTCATATAATGAAAAGGGAAATATGATATGTAATGGTTGGATGGGAAAGTACTGTAAATGACTCTCAAATTCTTTTTAAAATAGCAACAAATCTAACAAAATAATTTCTTATACCTCCATAAGATATTACATTATTTTAAATAAACATAATAATTACAATTAATTTTTAAGAACTTTTTGCTCATATTATGTTCTTTATATGTTAAGCGAGTTTTATTTGGTTGATTTAGGCTACACTAGTATGCCTGGACTTCTGTTACCAATGTGAGAGATATTATTTGCAAGATTATAGAGCAAGGGAAAGACCTAAAGGTCCACAATAATTGTTTAACTACAAGCAATATTTATTGAGAAACATTATTAAAACATGTTTTGGTGTTTTAAAAGCAAAATTCCCTATACTTTCAAACATATTATGATATGAAGAAACAAAAATACATTGTCATTCCTTGTTATGTTATACATAATTATATTAGAATGCATAGACAAAGTAATAAATTATTTGACAGTTGTGTTGAAAATGAACATCAAATTAGGAAAAGTCAAAGTGAAGATGCAAGTTCTCAAGTAAAGCATAATATCACTTTTAAACAACTTTGAATTATTTCTTTGAAGCAAGATGAAATTGCAAGACAAATGTTGACTGATTATATTAATTCTAATTAATTTATGTTTCTTTTTATAAATGACAGTGCTATTATGTTTTGAAGAATTATAATACGATGGACATCTTTTATTGATTAGAATGACTTAATGAAATTTTATAATTTATAAAACTTTATTATATACAATTGACGTGCAAATTTGCTTAATTATGGAAATATTCATGCATTTTATTTCTAACCACAATAAGAATTGATTAATTTAATAATTAAATTATATATAAAATAATTAAATCTAAATCTAAAATTTTTGACATCTAATTGTATAATTAGAAAATAGATACATAATGATTAAACTGAACATGTTTTTTGTTTTTAATTTTTATTACAAGTCTCAACCAAACTAATTTTTATTATAATTATCAACCAAATATATTTTTTAATTAAAAATAGAAAACAAAAATTAAAAAATTAAAAATCACAATAGAAAAACATAAGTAGAATTAAAAAGATCCGTAAGTGTCAAAGCTTCAATGTTAAGTTATTACTTTGCATTTATAATTCAAGAATCATTTTATGATCCTGTGATTTTAATAGAAATATACGCTTCCGACAACAGCTATATAAGAGTTTGATCATTTAATTTAGGACCTTATTTGACGTTACATCAAAGTAGTCATTAGTCAGGAGGATGAGCAATAGTTTAATGCATAAGATCATCCCCTCGTAATAGATCAGGTTTTAGGCTTTCTGTACATTCCAAAACTATAGGGCGAATTTTAAGTAAGATAGACGATTGATTATCTGTGAACTTTAAATAAATTTACTAGTTTGGCACCAATTAGTGGATATACGAATGGAGTCTAATCAATACAACATTGTTTCTTTAGCTAAGATGTTAACCGAGTAGGTCATCCAGACGAAGATAAACGGCAAATAATATAAAAGAGTCCTTGTGATATATTTGATTATTCATCTTAGTCCTTGTATTTTTAATTCGTTCATCTTAGAACCTGTGTTTTGTAATCTCATTCAAGATATCTATTTGAGTTTTTTCGGACAAAATTATCCTTGAAAATCTGTATAAGATAAAAAATCTGTATTCAAATTATTCAAGGATAATTTTGTCCGAAAAACTCGAATGAATATCTTGAATGAGATTACAAAACACAGGGTCTAAAATGAACAAATTAAAAATACAGGAGCTAAGATGAATAATCAAATATATTACATGGGATCTTTTACGTTATTTGTCAAGATAAACCAAACAGAAAAGAAAAAGAACAGGAGAGAGAGTGAAAATATAAAAACCTGTTCCGCATTCCGATGAATACCGGGTAGAGTACTGTTAATACGAACAAAGTAGAGAAACAGACAAAGGCATCAGAGAATAGTGCGGTAGGGCAGGACCGTAGTTCCTGCCTATCCATGGAAAAATTATTAGGGGACAAAGATACCATGACGCACCCAACATTCATGCCCTCTCCCTCTCCATCTCCCTGTCATATATTATTATTATCCCTCTGATTTATTCGGTGTACAGAACATGTATATTGTAAGTGTACACTAGTTATTGTGTCAGGACAATTTCCTTCCAGAATCAGTCAATTAGATACGATTTTAGATAAAAAGTGTTAAAAGATTCTTTTGTTAAATAAAAAATTGATCTTAAAACTATAGTGAGAAGGACAAAAAAATGTGATGCGAGTAACCTGACCTTGGACAGTCAGCAAAGAATTGGACCATCTATGTTAGAATTTAACCTATACGGAGTCCACTTGATGTCTTGCCGCTTTTTAATGATGACTTGACATATGTCTTGCAGATAAAGCTTACGAACAATTCAACATTTTATTAACTGACAAGTGACACCTTTGAAGTGATGAACTTAAAGGCAAAAAATCTTAAGATTTCAACGTTAGATTTGGTATATTGGGTAGGAGATAAGATCTTCTGTCTAATTTTATGGTGTTTTATTTTGTTTCATAAATTTCAGTCATTTATTTATATGATGCGGAGTTCACATAAATAAATTGCTGAGATTCATGGGATAGAATAAGACACTATAAAACTGGATTGAAGATTTAGACTCCTTAGATAGTAACAAAATTAGGTGCGAGTCGTTGAAACTTGAATCAGTCGGCTTAGTGTTCCTTCGTTTAATATATTGTCAATATAACATAAATCTTATAGTGACTTACGACGGCCCAATAGAAATTTCAACCCCAGATCTTGTGTGCATGACACGGAGTAACTGCTTTTTCACGGTGGAAGTGTACGAGAAAAATGATTAAATTTGTACATAGAGATACAGCAGGAACTGGGGTGGATGATTGTTCTAGGATTCTCTAACACATGCAGTCATCTTCCCCATCTAACCAGTAGTCTTTCATTTAATCACATCTTACCACTTTTATTTTATCGTATCTTAGTCTAGTCAATCCTACATATACATAATATTAAACATAACGCTCTCCTAAAACTTAAGTCTTGGTCTATATTTGAACATTAATTTCAACTCAAACCCCTCATGTATGTATTAATTACACTAACAAAGGTTTCTCTGTAATTTATGAAAAAGGTCCACATAATTTTTAGTTCTTCACTTTAATGTTATTTTATATTTTAAACTTTCAACTACTAAATTTTTTTATTTACAAAAACTTTATATTTAGACTTCTGCTAATATCCTTGCATAAATATTATGTGTCATCTAAATTGGACATACAATTATAAATAACTCATGAATCTAACTCAAATGTTATATATATATTTTTTGATAAATCAGAGAAATATATTAGAAAGAAAGAAAAATGCACAAAGCGTCCATTTACAAGTGTCAACGGAGGCACAGCAAGCTATATAAACAACTAGGCACAAGCAAGGTAAACTGAAACAAGAAAAGAACAAAATACTGTCAGTCAAACTAATACAATAGTAGCTCCACGGAACTTAAGCATCTAATATCCAAGTGAATGCGGACTAAGATCACTAGCCCAGAAGACGCAAACCAAATGAGAGGCTGCTCAGGGACTCCCCGAGCACCAAAATGGTCAAGAAGGCTACCACCACGTAGGAAGTGTGTTGAACTACAAGAGCTACGAAAGCAGGCATGCCCTTACCAAAGTGAACCCCCATGCTGCAACATGGACAAAACGGAACGTGTAACCTGCAAAATAGAATAACCTAAAAATAAAATTACCTCCTCTCGGTGTGTAGGCTGAGAAGTTCCCTAACGTAGGAGATAACTCTAAGAGACGCTCTCTCCTCTGCCATCGCTTTATTCTTGAAGGTTCAAGCATTGCGTTCGGTCCATATATGGTAAAATGTAGTGAAAAGCAAAAGAGGGAAGTGGATGATGTCTGGTACATTGGTACTGGAAACAGTGCTATACCAAGATAGGATAGTTGAAAGAGTTGAAGGGTTGCAAATGGGCAAATTAAAACAAGTGAGACAATGTACCCAAATTGCATGAGAGAAAGGGCAAGCAAAAAATAAGTGATCGATCGATTCATTCGTTGAGAGGCACAAGGAACAATGATTTGGAGTATAGAGGTAGAGAAGTCTATCACGGGTTTGAAGCTTACCCAGGAATGCTAGCCACAAGATAAAGGAGCAACGAGGTGGGTTGTATTTAGACCATACCAGTTTATGCCAAGGAACAGCCGGTAGAGGGGGTCGCAATAGGCGATAGCAGACACATTGGTGCAGCGCTTAGTGGGGCTCGCTAGCCATTCCAGACTGTCCAGCAACGTGTGATTAGGTAGATAACCAGGAGGCTCAAGGTGGCGAAGGAGGTCCATAGATGCCTCCCCCCAGCTCCAAGCATCATTAAGTATTACGTCAAAGACATGGGCTGTCAGTGGAAGCGCCGAGCTATTGATCTCTCTAGGGGTGGCCAAGGTGCCCAAAATGTCACGCAGGTGCCATGGATCCTGCCAGAAGAAAGTAGACATACCATTGCCAATCCTAAACCTGAAGTGATGACACAGCTATATATAATTTTTGTTATATATAATTTTTGTTAAAGACTAATATCAAATTTTTTTGTTAAAGACATTAACCAAAATGTTAAATAATGATAATAATTGTAAATAAATAATTATTTTAGAGGGTATTACTCACAATTTAGAAACTATCTTTTATCTGTTAAATGATTAATTTGTTGGAAATTTGGGGCAAATTTTCATTCTGCACAGTATAATAATTACAAAACTTACTTTTATTTGATTTTTTGAAAGCTAAGATCACTTGAATTTTATAAAATGATTAATACATAAATCATAATAAAGTATGAATCTAAACTCTTAGCTTATTCCAAAGCTTGATCTTTTTTCTTGTAATTTCCTTTGAATCATTTATTAAATCAACTTATCTCAACCACCATTATCGTACAAGTGTCTAACTTCTAACATTATTGATTGGACCTTTCTTAAGATATTGAATTAACCATAAGTGCTTGACGTAACTATAGCTATTACTTGCAAGTATGAGTCAATTCCACAAAGACACTAATTACCTTTCTCTTATTATCTAGCCTACGAATTGGATTTTGGGTTTTAATTAAGAAAATAAAACTTAACAATTAAAATAAAATAATCAGCAATATTGAACACATAAATGAAAGAAATCACTTGAAAAACAATCAATATCAAGAATTAGTATCTGGGTAATAAATTCCCCGAAAACCATTAAATAATTAACCTTTTTATTATTTAATTGTTTTATTGACTATTGAACCGTGAAAATTCTTATTGTATGCTAATAGCTCTCTCGAGTCTTCTAACAACTAGTCCTAAATTTATCAACTAAGTTACTCAGGTTAAAGTTTGTAAGATTTCTCTATCAATTTGTGAATTCGATTATTAGGTTTAGCCCTAATTTGGAGGATTTATATCATTCTATCTCTACGATTGCAATCAACTCCTTTCAATTACGATAGATCTATATTCATATAATGATTTATCAATCTCTATGATATGAAATAATATTGTGTACTAATATTCTAGATCTATTAGAACATATATTAAACACATAATATGAAGAAAAAGGGATAAAAATATAAAAGAAAATAAAAGTAACAATAACAATAATAACTAAGTAAATAAATATGAAAATAAAAATAAAATTATCATAAAATTTAAAATAAAACATATCCTAATTCATTGGCTACCTCCCATGTAGCACTTCTTTAACATCATTAACTAGATGTAACCTGCACGTTGAACCTCATCTTGCGTTTATGATTAGTCACTTGCTTCCACCTGTTTCTTCGCATGAGGGTTTTACCCCCTATAAATAAGGTATCTGTTGTAAAATAATAACAAGGACATAATTTATCAAATTAATAAATCCAATTGCATTCATTAATGCCCTTTTTAATGACAAACTATTAATAAAATAGGGAACAACAAAATTTCCTGAACTTATAATTAACTCGAACAGTTTGTCTTTGAGGAAGTAGGAACCCTCCGTACTTAAGATTACTAACAACACCTCATTAGTATTTTCCTTACTCGGTTCATTTGTCAGTTCTTCCTCATCCACCTTTGTCCACTCTTATTCTTCTTTTTCTTAGGAAAAGGTTTTTGACTCATCTTCTTTAATTACCTCTTGCCACTCCTCTACTTCCTTTTTCTAGATTGAGACCACCTTTGCTTCTTTGTCGTCTTCTTTTGGAAGGTCATTTCTATTCATAAGGATGATTACCATTCCATGTTCTTTAGGATCTATGGCAGTAGTACCAGGCAAACTTCTTTGCATTTCGTTATATAATATCTCTGCCAATTGGTCGATCTGATTCATCTTATTTTGTATACAAGCCTTTATTTCTTGATGCCTTATGTTTGCTTCTTGAATAAACTTGACCATCACATCTTTCAGAGCAGCAGTTACCTCCTCGCCTTCTTAAAATGTATCTTTATGCATAAAATCGATCGTTGTCTCTTCTTCATTCTAAGATGTTATAGAACTTAGATAATATGAAGTATTATGCTCATCATATACTGGTGAATAAAGTCTTTCATTGAATTCTTAGTGACTATAAACTCTCTTAGCAAGGCATTCCATTAGTTATCTGCAATAGTTTTGTATTACTGCTGTTGTTGTACATATTTAGTTAGAGCATAGTCATTTCATCCATATGCGTAAGGATTGCTCCACTATGAATTATACGTATTTTATTACTCCACTTTGAATTATATGTATTCTCGTATAATGGGCCTTGAGGTTGGTTGTATATGATTGATTGCCTCCACATACACGTCGGTGCAGTGGCGAAGTCAGGAATTTGTTTCAGGGGGCAAGGTATATATATATAGTTTTTTTAATCCAATCCACCATGGGTAACGACATTCTTTTAGGGTGGGCAACCTCTATATACATATATTATCTTCTTTTTAAAAAAAAATTGAGGGTGGAAATTTGCCCACCCTCCCTTCTATGTAGCTTCGCTACTACGTCGGTGCTCGACATTCATGATTGTAGGAATTACTCCCATAAATGTCACAACTCGACATGAAAATCAGTTGAGCTTTTAGAAACCTGCAAGTAAATAGCTCTTTCCAACAGGGTGATGTTCCACATTGCGAAGACATATTTTAGCTGCCATAATAGTATTATTTGCTCCATCCATCTATTGTGAGTTGTGGCTATGACGTTAAATCTTAATTCCTAAAATAAACCACCAACATACTGAAAATGTGAAAAAGTTAAAAAAATAATTAAATGAACAAGTTTGAAATATAATAAGATCTAATAAAATACAATTCTTGCTTGTTATGGATGTTTTATCTCGAATGGTTACTCGAGTCATTAAGTCCCGTCAATTAGAGGGTCTTCGTTTAGTTAGGAACTGCCCCGTTTTGTCCCATTTACTTTTTGCAGATGATGCTTTATTTTTCTTACCTGCTGATGCTGCTAATGTTTCCTTTATGTTTGCTATCCTTGACAAGTATTGTAAAGCTTCAGGACAGAAGGTGAATTTATCCAAATCGAGTATTATTTTCAGTGCTAATACTCCTGACTTCAAGCGACTTGAGTTGTAGCAACTGATTGGCATTCCTGAAGCTCCTAATCCTGGGACTTATTTGGGCATTCCTAATTTTTGGGGCAAGACAAAGCGTAAAGCAGTGGAATTTATCAAAGAACGCATTATCAAGAAGATCACTAGTTGGAAGGCCAAATTGCTCAGTCAAGGAGGTAAGGAGGTTCTTATCAAAGCTGTTGCTTGTGCTATGCCTGTCTACCTGATGCAGTGTCTCAAGTTTCCTAAAACTATATGCGATGACATTAATTCTGTGCTGGCGGCTTACTGGTGGGGACAGAAGGATAATGAACATCGGATTCATTGGGCTAGCTGGATCAAAATGACAGTGAGTAAGTGTGTTGGAGACATGGGTTTTAAGGATTTGAACCTGTTGAATGTTGCTTTGTTGGCTCGGCAGTGTTGGCGTTTATTTACACAGCCCAATGCATTATGGGCAAGGGTGCTGTAACACTTATTGTTTGCATGCTAAGAAAGGTTCGCGGGCTTCCTGGATTTGGTCAAGTATATTGGATGGGAGAGACTTCCTGAAGCAACACATACAGTGGCAGGTTGTTGATGGCAGAAGTATTAACATTTGGGATGAGCCATGGATTCAGGGTGTAGCAGTGGATAAGCCTGAGGGCCTTCCTGATAATGCCCAACGAAAGTAGCTGATCTGATTGATGTTCGTGCTGGTTCGTGGAATCTGGAAGTTCTGCGAGATTTGTTTCCTCCTGCACAACAGCGCATGATTCAGTCCATTCCTGTGTGTGGTAAAGGCTCACAGGATCGTTGTGTTTGGCCATTGGCGGAGAATGGTATTTTTTCAATCAAAGTGGGTTATCAGGTGTTGAAACAGGCAGCTCTATCTCACTCCACTGGGCAAGTTGCTTCTTCTCATTTGGTTGATAGGACACTTTGGAAATGGCT
>JANKOE010000007.1:21152869-21170298 GCA_026284465.1 Erythroxylum citrifolium | reverse complement strand
ATGGCTCTTTTAAAAATGGGGATGCTGGTTGGGCAGTGGTTCTTCGGAATGATGAAGGTGTTGTTGTGGATGGTGTCATGTCTGAGTGGACAGCCGGATCAGCTCTAGAGGTTGAGGCTAAAGCTGTTTGGGAAGGAGTGAAATTCTTGGAACACAAAGGTTACCATAATGTACAGATTGAGATGGATTCTCACTCTCTTCATACTGAAATTCTTAGGAATAAAGGGACTGGTAAATGGCGAATTTTTCCATTCATTTCTGATATTCTGTACAGGTCGCAATTTTTACAAGGTATTGAATTTGTTCTAATAACTCGCGAAGCTAACAAAGCAGCTGATTGGTTAGCGAAGCAAGCCCGCAAGAAGATGAGCTTCGGTAATTGGGTCTTAGCACCTCCATCTTCTTTGGTTGGTATTTTGAGCCGGGATGGGTTACCCGCTCCTCCATAAATACTTTTGTTATGCAGTAGTATGTTTGAGATACTATTCAGCTTAGTTCTCTTTGTATACTGTTGTTTTGTTGTAATTTGAACATGTGACCATTTTTCTTAATAATGATTTTCTACTTTTGACCAAAAAAAATACAATTAAAACAACATAAAACAAAAACTAATGGCAAAAGTAATAACATCCAGGTGTTCCTAATATCACCGTCCTTGGCAACGATGCCATAAACTTTATTTGAATTTTCTTAAGGTCCAATCTTGAATTAATCACAAGTGCATAGTGTAGCTATAGTTAGTACCGACAAGAACGGGTCAACCCCATGAAGATAGTGATTACTAGTAATTCCTTTCTCCTACAATCAAGCCTATAAATTGGAATTTGATTTTCAATTAAAAAATAGAACTTAATAATTAAAATAAAATAGGCAATAAAATTGAACACAGAAACAAAATAAATCGTTTAGAAAACAATCAATATCAGGAATTAGTATATAGGTAATGAATCCCCCTAAAACCATTAAATAATTAACCTTTTATTATTCAATTGTTTTATTAACTGTTAAACTGTGGAAATTCCTATCGTATGCTAATAGCTCTCTCCAGTCTACTAATAATTAATCATAAGTTTATCAATCAAATTACTCAAGTTAAAGTTTATAGGATTGATTTACCGATTTGTGAATTCAGCCATTAAGTTTAACCCTAATATGGAGGATTTATGTCATCCTCTCTCTAGGGTTACAATCAAGTCCTTTCAATTACGGTAAATATATTCATACAAGGATTTCTCAATCTCTATATTATGAAGTTAGATTATACACTAATATTCCAGATCTATTAGAACATATTTTAAACACGTAATTGAATCAAAATAGATCAATCAAAACAATTTCAATAAATAAAAGAATCAAAACATGTTATAGCATAAAATATGGTTAATCTCACCTAGACACTAAAGATGTTTAGTTACAGAAGATATAAAACAAAATCAATCATAAACGGAAAGAAAAATGAATAAAAGACAAAATTTTCGTAATTCTAGTTGTCTCTTTATCTCCTATTGAATGCTATTCCAAGGTAGAGTTGTGATCTTATATTCTATTGGATAGTTTGATGATTTCTTCACGTTATCCACCTTTTTGGATCAATAATATCCCTTCTACACGTCCTCCACATCCAGAATCGTCTTCAACAATCTACTCCTCTATTTTGCCTTTGAACACGTCATTTTTTAGTAATTTTTAGGGTTTTGAGAGATACATGGGTGTTCATGTATACTAAAAAATACTAGATCATGTACACTAAAAATCCCCAAAATTCATGATTCTGCATGGCTTGAGGAACTTACACGGCTAGATACATGGCCTTGTATCCATTCTTTGCTTCAAATCTTCGTTTTATACCATGTTTTCATTCAAATTCTTCTCCTTTTAGTCCCTAAAGGCAATTATAACCTTTAAATATACTTGGAGCAAATTAGTATCAAATATACAATAAAAGTATAAAATATCAAGCAAAAATACATCAAACATAGGGTATAAGTATAATCAAATATGCATTATTAAATATGCATCTACCAATTATTCACATAACGTGTTGAGAGAAATATGTAACTATTATAAAGAGAGTTAGGTAAGGAATGCTAGCTCCCTTAGAACTTAACCTTATTTATAGCGAGTTTTGGACATTTTAGTAATTTAAATTAATTAAATTCTCACTTCAATTAAACTTTAATTAGAATTATGATTAATTATAATTGAATAACAACTATGACCAAATAAGATCCAATATTTCATATTGATTCTTATTTATTAAGTATTTCATATTTAATCATAAAGTTTCTCAAACTTACAATAAAGTTTAACTTGATTAAAAGATTTGATCTCTTTTCAACTTATTCTTTCTATATGACCCATTAGATTCGTAAATATGATGAAAATAGATATAAATTACATTCTTAAATTATATCTTGGATTAGATAAATTAAAATCTTACAATTTATATTCATAGATCAAGATTGATACCTAGCAATATATTATGACCACTCAAATATTTAAAAATATCAAAGTGATTTTGTCTAATCTTTTCATACATGATTTTTCCATATAATTTAGTTCTTTCATCGTACAATGTTCTAATTAGACATAGAGTTTAGAATTAATGTTTACTTTATTTGAGTCAAATGATATTAGTTCTCCATGATTAGTAATTGATTTAATTGATGGCATTTGTAAATTATTTTTAAAAGTTTCATTCCACTCTAGCCAAATATTTCCTAAATCAACACTAATCGATAATGATGGAACATTCTCCAAAATCACTTTATGATGGTGAATCCTATGTTGATCACTCATCTAAGTCTATATAGTTCATGATATATCCAATAACTACTGTCTATGCTACCCTTAACTAAAATAGGTTATAAATATTATCAAAACATAACAATCCTTACATGAGATAACTTTTGGAGATCTGAAGTCAAATGATCACTTATACAATCATCACAATGAGAATTTCCACAAATATACGAGTAATGTTTCAAATGGATTTCTCATATGGAGTTAGTTTAGTAAACTTGTTCTCTAACAAGAATCCACACGGTTGTTTCAGTATCTCCATACTTTAAATGATTGAGATCGACTACTTTCTTCATAAGGAAGAAACATAACATGTGTTGGTATTTTTATGTTATATTAATGTCCAGTCTCAATAGACAAATTACAAGGAACAATTTAGGGATAATACATAAATGCAATATGAATCTCATAATTATGATCTCATTATAATTTCATTTTCAATGTATATTTACCCCATATACTTTATCATATACATATAAAATATGTATAAGATACATAATGACTTTATAATTATGTCACTAAACTTCAATCAACCAATTCGTTGTAGGACATAAACCAACAATCTCCCACTTGCATTAAGTTAATTGTTTAAGTCTCTTTTACAATATCATCATCTGATGATCACACTACTACTGGGACAGTGGCTCAGTGAGAGAATTTTGCAAGATTCTCTATACTGAGCACTTGCTTAAATCTTATAACTTTTTTTATCTTAATTATATCATAATTAAGAGAAACTAATTAAATATATCCCTGGATCTTTGATGAGATCTTAGCTCCTTTTATATGCTCAATGACTCTTATGTTTTATAGTATATTACAATCTTAAACAATGTAATGAACTTTATCAAGTTCATTAATGAACTTCTTGATCCAAATAATCATTTCCACTAAATGAAAATGTATTATTACTTAACTAGCAACCATTGCTACATTGGAACCTTTCCAAACAGAAAATAATATTGTTCTGAGTAAAATATATCTTAATCAATATTTACTTCTGAAGTTAATATCTATATAATCTTAAACTCAAATATCAACTCATATGTAGAATAATGGATAACTTTAATACTTCACAATTATCAGATATCTCAGATACTAAATACTTTTAGCACATTATCTATATGCTTGGACTAGAATAGGTAGGGAACTTTTATATCTATCTTTATAGATCTAATTCTTTAAATTAAGTTGTCATCTTTTTATATCCAAAATGAGTTTTTCTTGGACATTTATATTTTCAACAATTGAACATATGATTTGTTGTTCTTGATGAGGAATATGACTCTACATACTCCCATTAAAGAGGATAACAACACTCCTACAAACCTCTTTTTAGACAAGATAAATTCATAATCATCTACAAAACAAATTCATTGAGTTCAACATAAAAGTGAATCTTCCAACGCCTCGTAAACTTTCAACTATACATAAAATGTATCAACAAAGACATTAGTTCTAATTGGATTTATTGTCATGAGATTTGAACTTTTTAAACTTCATTTTACTCCCAGTTCTTATCATAAGAACCATACTCCTATAAGTGTTCATTGAAAAATATAAGATTATATCCAAGCTTTCGGATAAATCATAATCTTTTTAAACTTATTAGATAATACATGCTTTAATTAAGCATCACATCCTAAAATCATTAACTTTTAACTCTTTTAAATTCTTATCATTCCATATCTAATATGAAATCTTACTAATTTATCTTATTGGAAGTTTTAAAGTAAGTTGTACTTGGCTTAGATATAGAAAAAATAAATATTGCATTATAAAATATCTCAAATTGTAAATTCCTCCTTACACAAATCCATATTATTACAAAATTTATTTATAAAGGTATTCATTTCTGACACTTAAGATATACGTAAGTCTCTTTTGATTTAATAGATACAAAATATTTGTATAAGATTGATTCAACTATTTTTATTTTAAAATCTATTTCTTATTATGCATTGAACATTACAATAATGTTAAATCTAAATTCAGTATCAAATACTCATAAGTGAGAAAATTCCTGCAATCATTTTTCTTCTAATGATAACTATATCATATCTAAGCCAATATCTTCAAATTTAGTCCATATTTATTTTATTGGTAGGCCAAATTTAAGTAGAACAATTCTGTCAAGGTACTATAATTTTCAGCTCTAATTCATGCAACTATTTGCTTCTTTACTATCATGGTGTAGACATATGTCAATACATTTTATCATTCGTATGATTTTGGCTTATCTCTAAAACTTTGTCATCGAATCCTCTACAGAGATTATAGCAATATTATATAACGAACATAAAATTTTTCTATTTGTCTTTGAAAGCCTTTCTCAATCATAACTTATATCTAAGAAAGGTTCATTAACTCTTAGTTTCAATTATACTAAGAAAAGGTAATATATATTCAACAAAAAATATAAATGTAAGAAAAGAAAGTAATAGGTTATATGCCATGACTACTAAATAAGATTAGGACTTTAATCATATATTTCGGTACTGCTCTTAAAAAAATCATATATAATTGGTTACTCCCACTATTTTATTTGAAATAATAGCCCTCACAACTATTTGGAAAGATTACTTTAATAGGCTAAGATCCCATTTAAATTTAGTTGATCTTGGGTCACTCAGCAAACCAACTAAACTTCAATTAGGTAGATAATAACTTATATCATTTATCATGTGACTTCTGGGTCCGTTATGTGATAACTTATGTATTTTCCTAACCTTGAATGTAAATTCATATGATCATGAGTCACTCTTCCAAATCAAATTTAGTTAAGTAAGAACCTATAATTTAAGATAAAACATTTCAAGTTAAAGGGGTCTTATAGTAAATAGAACTTTGGCTTTGTTATTAAATAATCAAAGGAAATAATCCTATTCTTAATGTATACTTAATATTTTAACAAGGGATTTAATTTCACATTGTCTTATCAAACGCAAAATTACATATAATAATACCACATATATAAAAATATTATATAATGTGCAAGTAATATACACATCAAACATATAAATAAAATTTCTCAAAAAAATATAAATAAAGCATACAATTTCTCAAGTCAATATAGTCAAATTACAAGCATGAAATATCAAACTTTGTTTGATTCTAGCTATTAATATTCATAATCCAAAATATTATTTCCAACACGCTGGATAATTAAATTAGATTAAACCCACTTATTCATAAATAAATTAAATTCATATTCCAAATATTTTCAATTATCTTGATTTCTTTAACAAAAAATTTGTTGAAAATAATTTTCAATAAATTATCTTCTTACTTATTATAATTTTAAAAACTCTTTTTTCAAAATTTTACAAGACATTATAGTCCAATTTTAAAACTATTTCTAATCTAATTAGAAATTACTTTTTCTTAATTAAAAAAATATTTTCTAATATTAAAAGGGAAACTACTTTCAAAATTTGATGAAACACTTTTAATTTAATAAAGAAAGGCATTTATGTTATTTATTTATATATCTATTTCTTAATTTATTAGAAAATCATTCCTTAATAAATTAGAAAACTAAATTTGAAAATTATTGAAGAAAGCTCATTTTCTTAAATAATAAATGAAAAGAGTTTTCAAAACTTTAATCAAGAAAATTACCTTTTCTAATAAATCAAGAAAATTATTTTTCACTAATAAGAAACAATATCTAAATAAATAGAATAATAATTCTCTAAATAAATTTAATTTATTTGAATCAAATTAAAAAATGAACTTAAATTGGAAACGTCTATCTTAATTACTTAAGAAAATATTTTTCTTATGTTTAAGGAATCTAATTAATTAATTTCAATCTAATTAAAATATAATTTATTTTAATTCTAGAAACAACTTTTCTAAAATTAATTAGGAATCAATTTATTTATTAATCTTAATCACATTAAGAAAAATAATTAAATTTGATATTAAGATCTCATATTAATTAATATAATCTCACTAAATTAATTTAACCTTTGCTTGATTCTAATTATAAAATTGATAACTAATTTAATTTAATAATTCAACTTTTAAAAAATTAAACTAAATTGCAAAATATTCGTAATAAGATTAATCATTTGGAAACAATTTAAAATATTTAAAAATTTTGGAATTTATTAGGAATTTAAACTAATTTGATTCCAATTAAACTAATTTAGTGAAGAAGAAAGGCTTAAAAACACAAAAAAATTAAAATAAAATTGAGTGGTGACTGTCTGGCTCGTGTTTTTGTGCGAGGCGCGTGTATCAAGTGTTGATTGGCATCTGTTGTGCACAAGCTAGTAGCGTCTCTTGGGCGTAAGTTGCAAAAATCGTAGTTTCTGGTTTTTTCTGTCATCACCCTCTGTTTTTGCTGCACTGTCTGCTCCTTCCGCCTACCTTGATCATGTTGCTTGTGTGTTCTTCTCTGTTTGGGTGTTACGGCTTCCGTTCTATCGCATTCTTTGGGCGATTATCATCCTACATCAATGGCAATAATCTCCCTTCAGTGGCAATAATCGCCCTCGGGCGGATCTGTTGTTTTTTTTCTGTGGAGAAGACTTTTTCAAATTTTTTTGAATAGAAGCTTGTCTATTTATACAGTTTTTTCTCTAATTTAAATTCAAAAATCAAATAATATCTAATCTAAATCAGCATAAAATAAAATCTAAACTTAAAGAAAATATTATGATAAAATCTTTGACTGTTTCAAAGTCACATATTCTAACAGTAATAAGTGTGGCCTGTCAATAGCAACAAGGAGAAGCCAAGGTTAAGCACAAGCAATTATTCACATCATCATGTCAAACCACCAATACTTACAACAAAAGTTAATTGGTATGATTCATAATTAATAACAAAAGAATTAAGAAGTAAGAAGAGAAGATAAGAAGATTAAGAGGATAATAAGGAGATTGAAGAAGAATCTTTACTAGAGAGAAGAAAAGTTTACCACTGATCTCAAATACCACCTCTGATCTTGATTCTCTTATTTTAGTTACTTCTCCCACCATATTCATATACTATGTCCCTTCTCTATTTATTTACAATTTGTATCCACTCTGTACACCGTTTTACTTATCTCTTCCATGCACTGTTTTGTATCATTACCTCATTGATGTTAGTTATGTAAACCATATGACATATGATCATTAGCGCTTCAGAGAGTTTGACAAGACTGCCATTTCTAAAGTAAGAATAAAAAATAGAGCATATCTTGTAGTAAAAGGAATAGGAATAGTAATAATGGAGAGTCACAAAGGTTGAAATTAATTTAAGATATGTTATATATTCTTGAAATTAGTAAAAAAAAAATTATTAGCTGCTAGATAAAGTCTATAAGTACCAATACGAAAAATAAGTAAGGTTTCCTTTCCTTCAAAATAAGACCTAGAGATCTTCACAAAAGCTGCAGTTAGTTCACACTAATGTTAAGACCTCAAACACCATCATTGAATGGCAGTAATTTTTATTAGTTCGTACTAATGTTAGGACGTCAAAAACACCATCATTGAATGGTAGTAATTTTTATACTGCTTTCATTGATAACTATACAAGAATATGCTGTATACTTCATAAAGTATAAATATGAGATTGGTGACATTTTATGGAAGTTTAAAGCTTGAATAGAAACTCAAAGTAGATGCATATTACAGGTGATTAGGTCTAATAATGGAACAAAGTATAACTAACAAATTTTGTGAATAAGCAGGCATTGAATACCAACTAACTACCATATATACGCCACAACAGAATATGATAATGAAGAGAAAATAAAAACAATTATTATGGAGATGATAAGGTGCTTATTACATGAGAAAGAACTACTAAAGAGATTATAGGGTGAAGCTACAAATACAACATTTCTTTAAATAGATTGCCAACAAAAGCTATATGAAAATTGACTATATTGTTATAGGTACAAACCAAAAGTATTTAATCTAAAAAATATTTCATTGTTCATTTCTTTTATATTCATCAAGTTATGAGGACAAAATTTGACAAGAAAGTAAAACTAGGGATCATTGTAGGTTACTGCTCAATTTTAAAAGCCTACATAATCTATTTAACATAAAGAAAAAGTTGATAATTAGTATAGATGTTTAATTCCAAGAATCATTTAACTAGAGTTGAAAAAATGATAAGAAGTTTAAATTTCAACCTCAAGAGGAGAATGAGAATATTGATGATCACCTGTCAGAGGAATCATATCTCTTTCTAACTGTTTTGAAGGTGTAATGTTGCTGTAATGTAGCTCATTGGATCTGACGAAGTTGCAAGAGATAAAAATGGGTTACATCTTAAAAAATGGGTTCTGCAAAGGAGTTGAGAAGGTTGATGAAATGTTATACAGAAGTTTGATAGGTTCTTTGATGTTCCTAACTACAACTAAACCAGATATCATGCAAGTTGCAAGTCTTTTGTCAAAATATATGCACTATGCTATTGAAATTTATTTACAAGCAGCAAAAAGAATGTTAGATATATCGAAGTTACAGTTGATTACGACCTAAAATTAAGCTAAGGATTTCAGCCTTCAAGGCTTTTTCTAATAGTAATTAGGCTAAATGTATTGAACATATAAGGAACATTTTTAGTTACTGCTTCAGTTTTAATTATGATAGTTTTATTTTGGTGTTCCAAGAATAGTTCAATCCACAATTTAGGTGGACTATGTAATAATCAATGTTGCAGCAAATCAAACTCTTTAAATCAAGAAACTCATGACTGATTTGTAGATGAACCATGAGAAAGGTCCAAACATTTTTGTGGACAACCAAATTGTGATTTCGTTCTTTGGCACAAAACATTTTAAATTTAACCTTTGTTTTCTAAGAGAATTACAGAAGAATGGTGAAATGCATATGATTTATTTCGAAACTGAAAATCAAAATACTGATATATTTACAACAGCACTGAGCAATGTTTGATGAAAACAAAGGTGGGACATGAAACTTGGATTTTATTTGAAACCAGTTGAAGATGATAGTTTACTACAAGTAGGCTATGATCACTATAACTTCTGTGAAGTTGGCATTGCCAGAGATACTCCACTGCCCCCTGGCAAATCTTTCCACTGTTGAGTTATCGTTTTGAGCTGTGTGAAAAAGTTGACTCCAGCCTTGCCTGAAATCCATAGAAGTTCCACAGTTTCTCATGTTCTAAAACTAGTATGACTAGGTTTTTGCCACTAGTGCAGTGTCGAACAATAAATAGCAAGACAAGTGCAAATTTGATGTTAACAGGGAGAAACTTGTTACCATAGAAATTTAGATCTCCAGCAAAAGATGCCTTGTTGCCGGTAAACGAGAAAAAGGGTAAGGGAACAGGTATAGGAACATTAATGCCAACCTGCATTCAGGGGAATCATGTCAAATGTCCCAGAATTTTGCTGGAAGTCACTCCACAAACTAACTTCCCTCGCAAACTCAGGAAGAACTAACATGCCAAGTCAAAATATTTTCCATAAATTATGCACAAAAGTTCAGTAAAGACTTGTGGCTCAAAAAGGAAAATAAAATAACCTAAGGAATTGCAGATTTAGCTATTCTTTGATGAAAGTATTATTGGTTCCTTAATTTTACCTGTCCAGCCTCTATTTCAGTTTGGAATTTTCTCGCAGCTGCACCTGATGTGGTAAATATTGAAGCTCCATTCCCATACCTGAAAATTTTGTGCACATGTGGAACACATCAATGGAGATAGCAAATATAAAAGTTATGCTAATGATAACTTATGGTTGAGAATGTACTTATTTCTGTTCAAAATGTTGATGGCTTCTTCAAAGCTGTCAGCCTGGAAGTTAGTAAGAGGATAAAGGACATGTTAAACAATTCCAACGTAATTAGATGCCTAATCACATAAACAAAAGCAGTACTCAACCGACCTCCATGCAAACAAGAACAGGACCAAAGATTTCCTCCTACAAAGCTCAAGGTACAAAAAGTCAGATTTGAGGCGTTATGTACTTCATCTACTTGGAAATTACAAATTTAATCTAGTTTCTATAGATAATATATATCATAAGGATCCGGATACCTTGTAACATTCCATGTCAGCTGTGACATTTGATATGATGGTGGGACCTATAAAATTGCCATGCTCATACCCTGGAACCTGTTTGTCACCATATAAACAAATCATTGACGTAGAATATGAAATCTATATAAAAAAAAAAATCCCTGTTCAGCTTAAATATAAAGAAAGATTCACGCAAGCAACATGTTATCTTGATATAACAAATATGAAGATACAGACAACTTTTTAACGACAGGTTCTCTCGACTCTTGAACATTCAAAATAATGTGTAGTGGCTTCCAACTATTTCTGAAATATTTGCGAATTATGATATATTCCTGACCTGGGAAATATATTGAGTGCCACAGATAGAAAATGAACTAAACTCTCCCTCCTAATACAGAAAAGGAATCCCAGAACTTAATTACAAAGTAATATAGTTTGAGTAGACAAATATTACCACTATGTTTCTCCCATCAAGCAGTAACCTCGCACCACTTTCAACACCATTTTGAATTAATCTATGAATTCGTTCTTTGGCCTGTGGATACAAAATGAGAAAAAAAAAGCATAAATGGCAGCGAAGTTAGATATGAAGGAATAGCCATTTCCACTGCAGAATCATACTATACTAATATAATTATAACAAAGTTAAGGCAGACCAGATCGAAATTAGTTAAAAAATTGCTAATGTGGATCTATTGAAGTTAAAACTTATACATACCTGTTTGCTAATCACTGGACCAAGGTCCGCATCAGGTTCTGTTCCAGCATTTACTTTAAGACCTTTTGCGAGTTCCACCAATTTATTCAACCTGGTCAAGGTTAAAGGTGAATGTAATACTTCTCCTAACACAATCATTTTTTGTATTGTCAACTATCCTGTAACAAAATGACATCTAAAGCTTTGCATAATTTATAACATGTGTGCCCTGAGTCAAATGCAAAATGAAGAGTAAGATCTTTATTAAATCAAATAATCTCCACTACTGTGGCTCACTAAAATGTTGCAGAATGGTGTAAAAGAAACTATTCCTCAAGAAGAGAAAAACAGCAAGGAGTTACTAGACTACTAAGCCTGCAAACTTAACATAGAGTATGCTATTTAAGAACAATATGAGTAAACCACTAAGAACAGATACAGAAAATATTCCCTCAGATTTTTGCTTAAAAATAAAAGTAACAGAAATGAAAAAAAAAAACACATATGGAACTTGTCACCTGATCAAATCCCCAAATAATGAATAAGAATAAGTTCAAAAATTGATTCGCAAGTTTTAACCTTACAACAGAAAGTGCGAAAGATGAATGAAAGTTAAAGTTCCAGAAATTGAAGCAGAGAGACAAGTGTACTACCATGACTGTGAGTCTCCAACAAAAACAACTGTACTTAGTGCCATACACCTTTGTCCAGCAGCCCCAAAACCAGCAGCAACCAAAGCATTTAAAGTAGCATCTATATTTGCATCAGGGAGGACAATTGCATGATTTTTGGCACCCATGTTTGACTAAACAGAAAAAAATGATTGGTCCAATTAGTTTTGACTTTCAGCCGAAGGCCATCATGGTGCTTTAAACAGAAAGGTAATGACAGAGAGAAAGGAGGGCAACTACTTGAACACGCTTTCCATTAGCTGATGCTCTCCCATAAATGTGCATGCCAGCCTTTGGACAAGTCAACAAAACCAAAGGGTGAGAATCATTTGAGCAACGTAAGCAATAAGGTATGGATGGCTATAGTACTGACTTAACTGACCAAGAATGCTCCTAGACTTGGTGACACATGCAACTGGAGGATTGATGATATAAAATGAAATATTTTTAAGAACATAGTTAGTCATCAGGTCAATTCATAGCATGCTATGAAAGCCACTGCACTTTTTCAACAGTGACCTGAGGATAAGTTCTACTAAAATTGTGTGATTATGCATGTCTGCAAGCAAATGCCCCAGTAAAAGACAACATCGTGCCACTTAGAAATACCCTACTTGCATAATTATGATCATTTGCATAATGATGGCTTACTAAGTGGAACATGCCAAGTTCACTGAACAATTACTTACAGTGTTTGAACCAACGAATGATACAGCTCGGATATCTTCATCATCACAAATTGCATTAACAATATCCTGTTGAAAAATGATGCATATCAAAATTTTTAAGTGTTATGCACAGTATGCAGGAAAACCAAGAACAAATGCTCATAAAATTATTACAAGCTTGTCTCTAAAATAGAATGGAAATCTTATCATTCTAGTGGAGGCAAGCCTCAATCAGAAGTATTTTGATTCATAAAAGTCGTTCAAATCAAAGGTCAAAGTTAAATCAATTGCAGAGTCAACTTCTACTTTCTTGACAAGACCTAAAAAGTGCCAACAAAGCCAAAGAAAAAAGAGAGAGAGAGAGAGAGAACATGAATGAGCATAAGCACATTGGAAAGTAAGTGCATACATTGGTCCCATGGACAATATTTAAGACACCATTAGGCAATCCAGCTTCCATTGCTAACTCAGCAAGGATGATAGAAGCCCCTGGTAAGAAGCCACAAACATAATAAATTCTTGAGAACACAGCACAAGATCACAAGCAACAATTAAATGCCTTAACCATAGAAACAAAAAAGTTAAAAAGTTAAACGGAACACTCCACTTCTTTGTACGTATGAGTATTCAAAAGTTAAAACTCACCTGGATCTTTCTCAGATGGCTTTAAAACAAAGGTATTGCCACATGTAACCGCAATAGGAAACATCTGAACAAAAGAAAAAAGAGTTTATGCTAACAATTTAGTTCATTTTTGCCATTTCTTTGCACTGAAAATATAGTATCAACAGAAATAATCAGCTTCAATTCAGGCATACAGTTATAAGCCAGCCGAGATAACTCTTTCCACATATCAAACATAAAACACCAAAACTCAATCCCAGCAGTAACAAGCTTTCCATGTATACTGACGCAGAGGCAGTTGTGAACTCTGCTCTAAGTGAAAATTTAATTTTCTGAGAAGAGTGCAGAAGGCTTACCCATAAGGGAATCATTGCAGGAAAGTTAAAAGGACAAATCCCGGCACACACGCCTAGTGGTTCTCTTATGCTATATGTGTCAATTCCATTTGATACATTAGAGACATACTCCCCCATTTGCAAAGTTGCCATTCCACAGGCATGTTCCACCACCTCTATATCAAAAACAGGCAAATTGAGAAAGCACATCAACTGATTGAAGTCATCTAAAAGAGGAGAATTTCAAAAAAAGGAAAGATCAAAATAAAAGGGGACGTAACATGAACCAACCTAGTCCACGGAACACATCTCCTTGTGCATCCTTCAAAGTCTTCCCTTGTTCTGTAGTGATACTCATTGCAAGCTTATCCTGCAAAAGCTCATCAATGCTTGTGATCAAAGCATTTAAATGCAAAGATTTAAACTAAAACAAGTAGAAAAAATACAACAAAAACATACAGTGTTCTTGCGGATAAGCTCTTGGAGCTTAAACATAACACGTTGACGGGTTGTGATGGGCATGCTACGCCATGATGGGTAAGCGTTCTTTGCCGCAGACACTGCTGCCTTAAACTCTTCATTTGTTGTCATAGGAACTTGAGACACAACTTCTTGAGTGGCCTATGGCCAAAATGTAAATCAGCTAAATATTCAAAAAAGAATAATCAACCACAGTACATGAATTCATAAGCTAAAGCAGGGGAAACAAAAATTTTGTGCTCCTTATACTCACAGGATTGATGACATCTATAGTTGAAGACGACTGTGAATCAATGAATGTCCCGCCTATAAGATTGGGTACCCTCTGCTGGAATACGTCATGGACAAGATTATACTTAAATTGCACATATAAAACCGAAAATAATAAAGAATAATTACGAAGAGAGAAAAAGCAACAAGATGAAGATTTTCAAACTTTTGAACTTCAGTCAGTTCAACCCAAAACGAGAAAAAGGGGATTTTACCTCAAAGAGTGCGAGAGAAATAAATAAAAATAAATGAAATGAAATGAAACACCACAAAATTATTTCTAGGCATGACAAAAGTATTTTTCCTGAAAGGGTACATTTCTGAGTGACCGAACGGAGCATAAAGCTTGCAAAAAGCTTTCTAGGAAGCCAAACAGAGAGTCAGAGAAAGTGAACAACAAGATTACCGGAGGATTACGGGGCTTGGAAGAAAGCTCAGCAGCAGCGGTAGTACAAAAATGAGTACTTAAAGCAAAGATCTGAGGCCTTAAAGCTCTCAGATTTCTCGCTGCAGTTTTCCCAATTACAAACAAACACAATCAGTTCGATAACCCTTAGAAAAAAAATAAAAACACATGATTTTGACTCCAGAAAATGAAAAAGATTTTACCTTTATGCAGTGAACATTGAAGCAGCATCATCTTTTTCTTCCCCACTCTAGTTTTGCCTTTCTCTAAAAGATTTGACCCCTTTTTATCACTGACTCGGAGGAGATAAGACAGACACCTAAAGCATAAGATTCTGCTCTGTCCGGTATTAATTTAGTATCATCAACTATTGTTGTACAAACAGCAATTTTGTTTTATGTGTTTGTTTCTATACTGCTGCAGATAGCCAAGAGTAACACAGAGTTTGAAGGCAGATTGGAGTTTAGAAGATAGCAATCCGTTTACTTTCTACATTTAAATCATTTCATAATAACAAAAGCCATCACCTTATACGCATTTCAATGTAAAAGAACAAGACAGCTCATCTACATGTCATATTTTATGATCTATAAATGGAAGAGATATTTAATCTAATGCTAATCTGGACAAAGCATTATATGACTGTTGAAGGGCACCAACTTCGTGATTTTGTTTTATTTCAAAATTTTAACTTATCTATTATAAGTGATATTATAAGTATGCCACCATCGACTCTTTCAATTTAGTGTATTTTTTATAACATTATTTATTTGCAATTTTATTTAAGAAAGAAACAAATTGATGCCTGTAATTTGGAATGACGTGAGATCTTACATCTCCGATTAATAAGTCAATTGAGTTCCTGTATTTTACTCAACTATAAGAATATCGGTACCATATTTTGTTTTGTTTTGATACTGTGCTAGTACCGATTAATATCAAGTATCATTTTGAGTAATTTTTTAAATTTATAAAATAGTTTTAATTTTTTTTAAATTATAAAAATTGTCATTTATTATATTGTACTAAAAAATAGATAATTTTACGTCAATTACGTCTCCAAAAATGATAATAATATAAATTTGAAATAACAAAAACATATTTATTTTTATTAATATTATTTTTCACATATTTCACATGTAAATAATAGTCATAATTAATATAAAAATATCATTTAATTATCATATGAATATAAATTAAGAATAATATAAAATATTTAAAATGTTACAATTTTATCATATAATAAATAATGATTATATCAATACATCAAATAAAAAGAATAATAAATATCCATGACTCTCTAACAATTATAATTCCATAACTCTCTAACAATTACAATTTACAACAAGAGTTTGTGTCAAGAAAACAATCAATTAGAAGTAAAACATGAAATAAAAGCATTACAATTATATTTATATTGTATAATGCATATATAGATTTTAACATGTACATCAAATATGAGTGAAATTAAAAGACGAGGATAGATAAAAACCTGAAATTTCATTCAATCAAGTACCAGCTCAAATCGCATTGATTCCAATTCAAATTTTGTACAAAATTCTCATTATTGAGAGGGAGTTTATCATCACCATTATTTAAATTCATTGCACCAAATGACATGTTAATATTTTCTCATCCAAGATTAGTTTATGTCTATCGTCATCGATTGAAGGAGTTTTGTATCCTGGATCGTAAGAGGCAATAACATCTACCATTGGCTGATAATAATAAGATTGGGTAGCATTGAATGCTATATCTGAATCATACCACTATCTAGTCATTGTCATATCCACATTATTAGTTGTTTCTCTAGATTGTAAGTCATTACGGATTGAACACTAAGTTCAAAGAGTTGTTCATGGTGCAAAAAAATTAGACATCTGTCTTCTCTTTTCCTATCATCAGGTATAATATTTCCTTCTTGTTTGGTAAAAATACTACCACCTTCAACATCCTGACTATCATCCTAAACACGAACAAAAGAATTTGTACTACCAATTTGGTAGTTCAATATTTGCCTTTTATCTTTCTCACGCAGATACTCTTTAAGCAAAGTTATCATTTGTCATTTGACATCATGACTTACTTTCTTACAAGGCTTCACACCAACTTTGATCCAAGCTAAATACTTCTTTAATATGGTGATTCTCTCACCTTTCAAACGCTTTTTACAATACAAGCAAATATTATAGTTCTTCATTCCAGGAATCAATCTAGTATGAGCTCAAGCTAGATCATCGAATCTTCCTATGCTTAAAGCGGCTGAATTATCAAGAGCACTTGAACTTTCTTCCATTTATCTATAAAATAAATAATATATATGTCAAAATTAAATCAATAACTTTATAGTAAAATAAAGAATACTTAATTTTATTATCAACTACCATCACAAAATATGTATGTTGGACCAATGGTGGTTGACAAATTAAATTCCTTAATGTTTTGATAATAATAAAATACATAGAATTGGTTAAG
>JANKOE010000007.1:21112716-21130793 GCA_026284465.1 Erythroxylum citrifolium | reverse complement strand
CTGAAAAGCAGATGGAAGGAAAATGAGACGATGTTACTGTTCACTGCTGAAAAGCAGATGGAAGGAAAATGAGACGATGTTACTGTTCACTGCTGAAAAGCAGATGGAAGGAAAATGAGACGATGCTACTGTTCATCGCTGAAAATCAGCTTAAGCAAAAATCAGCTGAAGCAGTCGAGAAAATCAGCTGTAGCAAAATCAGCTGAAACAGACGCTGAAAATCAGCTGAAGCAAAATCAGACGAAGGGAAAAGCAGACGGAAGGAAGGAAGTCTGAACATAGGTTGGTATTTTGGAGATATCTGGAGCTGTAGAGCTCGGAATAAGGTGATTCAAGTTGCAAATTAAACTAGAGACATGGGGCTACAATTGTACAAGAAATTCTGATCGAGATTCAGCCCCTAGGATGTTCGGATTTTGGAGTAAAGTTCGGTATAGTGAATAGTCCTGAGGTTGTTTAGACCATAACTTCTTCATTTCTAACCCGAATTGAGCGATTCCAGTTGCGTTGGAATCGTTAGATCCGAGGGAACATTTTTATTAAAAAGCCAGCCCAAAATCTTCTAATGTGAATTTTCCCCTATTTGTGGTTAGTATATGTGTTCGGTTATGGGCCTTCTATGCTGTATGGGTCCGAATGTTGGGCCTCGGAGACGGGGTCCAACATTGAGTACCTCAAGTTTAAGGATATTTGCACTATTTCTATGATGAGATTAATCATCGACATTTGTTAGATCATTCATATGTCCCGTGAGTTTGTTGGAGTCTAATAGAGAATGTAAGTTCACACTAGATGAAGACATCGTGGCAATTCAATAACCTAAAAGATCGAGAGAAAGTGTTATAATGTACGCTAATGCATATCGATAAGGACCTTAATCACATGCATTATAGGTCCCACTATTTTTATTCAAATCCATAGCCCTCGTTACAGATTCAAGAAAACTTATAGTTTTCCTAATGGGTCGTTATCCAATATCACCAAGAATGACCTTAAGTTTGCCCAACAAGCCACCTTATGTCAATCGGTAGGTATCATTCATACCAATTGCATTCGGTTATGCAATTATCGACATGTACCATCAACTGTTGATTTAGCACACTCATTGGGTTATCAACTTTTAATTAGTATACATGTCATGTATATAACCCAACTTTGCCTTTATCCATGTTGACCTTAGGTTTGCCCAACAAATCAATGCTTCTAGTTAGGACTAACCCACTAGTTAGGAAATCTAATTTCCATGGTTTGAACATATTCGTGTTGAGCGGGCTTAGTTTTTTCCTAATAACCCAACTCTAAAAGAACTCTGGTTCTTGTCATATCAATGGAAGGCGTAAGTCCTAATATTTCGGTTGAGGGATTTGTTCTTTGGTCTCATCAATACTTGGATGATATTGTATATATATCACATATATATATTTAGATTATGGACAACTCAATTAAATTGAGCCTATATTCATAACCACCCTTAAAATGCATATAATGCATGCATCACACAAAGGAGGTATAATTTAGGTTGTGACTTGACTATGCATTTAAAGTTCGTGATTCGATTTAACTCTTAAACTGAATCAGGTACTAGTGTTAGTCTTGGCCAATTCGAATTATGAATGCGATTCAATAAGGTACATGTCTTTTTCTAGTCACACTAGAAGTGCAATTCTCTACTTGGATTAATTCTAAATTAATCCCTAGGGTTTCCAAAATTCCCTAACTTTAATTAGTCATCTATAATATCCCTAGGTCATCTCAAATTTATCTAGACAATTTTAGCACAAGCCAAAAATATCTTCACGGCCAAAATCATCAAGATAAATAAGTTAACCTACTAGATACTAAAAAGACCGATTCGATGTCAGGAAAATTTCCGGAACCTTAATTTCAAATACACGCACTTAGCATGCTACTAGCATCAAAATAATACATTTCTTATCCCATAAAAACTTTATCAAGGTTTATAACTAAAACACATACACCATAAGTGATTAAACAAGTCAATTCCATCAGCTTTCAAAAAGCTGACCAATGTTGACTTTGGCATGATTTATTAATTGAATCAAATTCAATTAATTCTAGAAAAATTCCAGAGTCTTATACACATTCTAAATGTGTCTAATAAAAAATTTCAGAAAACAATTCCTAGGAATTATTTATTAACTTAGTGGAATGAACCAGCACATCACATGTCTATGACACTTGTCATATTACTTCTAACATTAGTCATACTCTACATCATGCATGCATAAGATAATCACTTTGACAACAAGTATCATGCATCTCATACACGTGGAAACATCCTATCTAGCATGTCTATGTAGAAAATTCATAAAACATTTTTTACAAAAATTAATATGGAATTTACAAGCATGCATGTTCATCAGATTTCTAGAATTTCCCAGAACTTCATACATGCAACAGGCTGAAACTAAATTCGTAATAAAATAGCAAATGACATTTAATTGCAATTTCCTTTGACAAAAACATAATATAACACTTTATAAAAATTTTTGTAAAAGAAAATCATAAATTTTGTTTCTATAATTATTATGAAAATTTCAAAATCAGCATATGCATTCAGTTTTCTAGAAATTCCCAGAAACTAACGTATAAACATAATGGATATTGATTCAAAATAAAATAGCAAATGGCATTCAATTTCAATTTCCTTTCACAGAAACATGATATAACACCTTATAAACATTTCTGTGAAAGAAAATTAAAAAAAAATTATACAAAAGTTTTGAAATCAACATGTATGTCAGTCGCAACCCAACAAATAGTTTGCACATGTTCAATACATCATCTAATACATACATAACCTTGCTCTGATACCACTATTAGGGAGCTATGGATTCATGCATCACATGCACAATAAGGTAGCGGAAGTGTTCGAATCTAAATTCCTACCCCATGACTTTCCCAAATTCCATAATCTTAGATACATGCATACATAGATTATAAGAACATGAAATTTCAGCACTTGTACCTATGACAATGCTCCTCCTTTCTTTAATCTTCTCCTTGTTTGGGTTATAGAAAACACCAAAAACCTTCCTTGATCACTCAAAAACATGCAAGGATGAAGAAGAAGCAGTGTGTAAGGGTGGTTAGAGCACCAAACTAGATGAGTTCAAGTAGATGCTCAAATGGAGAGATAGATCAAGATTATGTTGGATGCAATTAGATTCATGCAACATAATCTTGATGTATCTCTCCATTTGAGCATCTACTTGAACTAGATTATGAAAAAATTGCATAAAACGCATGAACAAGACTTAAGACCACTTCTCTCTAACTCTAGAAAACTTCTAGACTTGTATCCTCTCACTTAAGTGTGTATTAACTGGTTAGTCCTTCTTTATATAAGTGAAGAACTCACTTATGTATCATCTGTCGAGCCTTCGATCACGATCGTAGCCTATGAGCCACGATTATGGCCTACTTCATTAACAGCCATGCAATTGTGGCTTACTTCATTGACAGCCATGCATACTTTGTTTTTCATCCGATCTTTTATGCGTGCGACTCTTAAGTTTCTGATTATTTTAGGCACTTAAATTAATCTTAATATGAGCAAATCATTAATATTTTAATGCCACTTGAATTAACTCTTAATTCAAGCAAATCATGAAGGGTTTCATGATGCTAATTTATCAAAATATAAGTGGATTAACACGCGAACTCTTAGATAGTTATATAATACCCACATACCCCCTAGAAGGATATGCAAATGCCATACAAAATAGAACTAAAACATACTAAACATTTCAAAGCACTTCCAGTAACTCAAGCAAACATACATTACATATCATCATATGTTATTTTGTAAACAGAACATATCATACATATTGTACTTATCCAAGTACATGCCATAATCTCAAAAGCCAACCTGTATAAAGGTTATTACAAACCATTTACATCAAAATACAATATGGCTCATTACATTGAAATACAACTCAAACTTAAACACAAACAAAGACTCAAACAAAATCAACTTCCAAAACAGAACACATTCTTTTTGGCCACTATGGTTGTCTTTGTCCCAGTCTTTAAACCTTCTTATCAGAACTTACACGGAGGCAAATCCACCGTGCTAAGCATAAAGCTTAGTGGGGAAATAACTAAACAAGATATAATTTGACGATTGTTTCTAACAGGAATCTAACATTCACATTTACAGAATAATATAAGATGTCAAGAAATCTTTAATTGTTCATATTAAAGCGCAATCCAAACAATATGTATCTCAAAACTAACATATCAAAATGGGATATATTGGCTTCAGATCAAAACTTATAAGTATCATAACAAAATACCATAATATCAGAACAAAACTTTAAAGTACCAGAACAGAACTTGATTGTGTCAGAATAGAACTTGTTTATATCAGAACATAATTTAGTTGTATCATAACTAAACTTAGCTTATATCAGAATTGGACATATATTAGAATGTAAAACAAGTTAGCTTGGTAATCTTTTTTACAGAAGTGGGTAACGGGACCATAATGGAAGATACCTATGTTTGGTATCTAAAACAGAAGAGACTTAAGTCTCTGAAACAGAAGACACAAAAGTTTCTAAAATCAGAAGTCACCGGAGTGTTTGGGATAGAAGACACCTTAGTGTCTGGTTACAGAAGACACCTTAGTGTTTGGTTACAAGAGCACCTGCAGACCCCTCTAGCCATGCCTATTTACCCACGACTAGGGCTAGGCAGTTTTAAAACAAACCATTTCAGATTTCAGAATCTCATGCGAAAGATGTAGTGTATAACATATGTCTTTATTCTATTTTTCTCTAATTGAACATATACATGCACATCCAAACAAGCTTAAAATACCTTATGAGTATAAACATTTGCAATAATGTACCATTAAATACATTATATATTGCACATTACATATAATTACACAATTGCCAATTCACAAACAATCATATTCAATTCACATCACAAAAATCCTTTGAAACACATTTGTATTCATAAAGACACATTCATCCTTGAACACATCATACATTTCAACATTAGACATATTATTCACTAAGCACACATTCCTTAAGTAATTATCTCAATTATCAATCCATAACTAAATTAACTTTTACTCAATTAATCAATCCTCAATTTAAGTTCATTTCACACCTTAAATAAGTCCAATTAAGTTCCAATGTACCAAATAAAAAGACCTAACCTTATATAGTTAAACATTTGCACAAAACTAAGTTTTTCACCTTCCTAACCAATTCGCACGACCATGGGAATGTGCCTTAAAAATCCCACTATTGTGGGATGAGTGAATTGAAGGTTCACTCACTCACAACCTTCAAACGTCTTATAAAACTTAACTCCTTCAACCACCTTCAACATCCCTTCACCATAGTTCATTAATTTCACCTTATTCATCCCTCAATTCCATATCAAATTCATATTCAATACCAATTCAAAAATCATTCCTTAAATAACTTACAAAAAAATATCATCCACACATCAATCCAATTCAGAAGTTATCATACAAGGATCATTTTTTTTTGACATTCATTTATCATCATCTTAACACATATTCTATTCAATTCAAGTATTGAACAATTCATATTATATCATGAAATCAAGTTTAGCATTCCTTTACCTTCTTAACTTCAAAGAACAACTCCAAGGAACCATTTAGTCTAGCCCTTCTAAGCAACCAGCACACATCCAAGGTCAAGGTGCAAATCTTAGCACTAAGAAGAAAATAGCACAGAAGATAGTAGGATCTATTTCCTTGATGCAGTATCTTGCAAGAACTTTAAGTGATCATGATCAAAATTGAAGCAAAAATCCAAAAATTGTGAGTGAAAGAGAGGGTTTCGGTGGTGAGATGAGAAAAGAGAGATGAACCATAGCAGAAAGTGAACAGCAGAAACAAAGCCAATGTTAGAGACGTGCCATGTGTAAGATGACTCATCTTGCTTTAGGGACACTTGTTACATAAAGACACAAGCTACATGTCCTCTCCTTAGCTAGTAAACGTGTTCTTCTATGAGACTACCAAATGTCACAATTATGCTAGGCCATTTGTCACTCAATGATATAGACTTAGACTTTGTCATTCAAAATTTCATGTACCAACTGGTCTGGCTACTTGACAATTTTCCTAGTCCATTGTACATTTTAATACCTTAATTTCCTAATATTAATTCCAAATCACTAAGTATGATCCATTAAACCAAAATTCAAGATCAAACCAAAATTTAAAACATGTACAACTTACAATGATGTCACAATTTTAACACCTATCATATATACCTTCATGGACTTATAACATTCCAACTAGGGCACAATTTGGGGCTTTACAAGTTAATTATCTAACTTACGAACCTTTCCATAGACAATTACTGTGCAATTCATCCTTTCACCATTCTATACCCCTCTTGGTTTGGAGTATGGGCTATATGTTAACTCCCACTAGACTGACTATGTCATATCTAGTCCAAGTGATGTTAGTTCTTGTCTTGGGATCTCATTTCTCTATATGTCATTGAAGACTCTCTTCATGACACATAACTGCTCTGGCCAAAGACTCCTGAGTAATGACCCCGAAAAGAGACTATGGGTATCATCTCCTTCTATCAGAAGTGGTGACTTCTTTATTGGCTACCCAATTGCCTTCAAATATCAATAGCTATACCCAATCACAGCCCTACGAGCGACCTCATCTTGAGGAAACAAGGAATGATGTCAAAGCACAGGATTAGTATCCAAGATGTCCTTGAGTACCTTAAGTTTAAGGATATTTGCACCATCGCTATGATGAAATTAATCATTGACATTTGATAGATCATCCAAATGATAATCTCATAGTGGGTCATCTAATGTACTTACTACTCTTAGTAAGCATTCACATGTTAACTCTAAATGTCTCATGCTTATAGTTTGTGAGATCCACTGCTCGATTAAATCAAGGAGTATAACATGTGCTAGTATATCTGAATTAATAATGTCCTATCTTATTAATCCTATGACTATGGATTATTTAGATACTAACATAATAAAACATGATAGGAATCTCATTATCACGATCTCACCATGATTTCCTTCATATTTTGTTTAGTATCATGGACTTCATTAAGTCGATTTAAGATCGACATCAATTCATAAATAAACAAACATAAAATAAATGAAAAATTGCCTTTCACTTTATTAATCAAAATAAAGTTTATATAAAAGTGCTAAAGGTGATTGCCTTTAGAGCACTACTCTAACACATTATCCCTAATGATTCGACACTAATAAAAAAAACAACAATTACGAATTGTATCCTTGATGATTTGAAGCCATTAGTTGCTACAAATGAATCTCAACATAACAATTACGAATCATATTGAATATTTTAGCAATATCTAAACACAACAAACGCAGATTGTGTTCAAGATCCTAGCAATGGGTTCATACATAAACAATCTAATGATAATGAGAATAAACAATCACCTCTGAACCAGTATTGGGAAGTTTATCCCTCCTTGAGTCTCCAAAGGATGAGAGGTTTACCCCTTCTTCCTTTACAAAATCAAGACTTCACTCCACAAAAAATTTCATAAACATTTCATACGTTCTCTGTAGTTGCAATATTGTATCTATAGTGAAAACTAAGTTTTCGAGCGCCAGGTGTCAAAATCATGGGCGTGAGCTATGTTATCACGGACGTGAGCGAGTGCATGAGCAATTTTCTGCACTCTTTATGCTTGATGTCTTCAATTTGTACTCTTCATTTTATGCACTTTCTTGTCTCCTTTTGCTCTAATCCATCTCCTTCTTGCTCTATGAAGACAAGTGAGAGTGAATCCCAAGAAGATGGTTTAAAGAATTTACTTCCAACTCACTTTAGATCATATGCTTTCGAATTGTACCTAAAACCAAATATGAACTAAAGTGAATGTCTTAAGCGTTTCATAGCAATAATCACTAAGTGTTATGGAATAAATGTATAATAAATTAAGCACATATCAGTTATTAGCTAGATAGACCTAGCTAGACACAAAATCTCCTTTTGGTAAATTTTCAAATAGACCATCGGCTAGTCGGTCATAACCCTTTGGCTAGCCAATGAATAATATTTCAGTTGATAAATAATGTAACCAATGAACATTGTCCATATACTAAATAGTCTAGCTTATTTATAAAGCCAAGCATTACCTGTTCAATTACTAAGTCATATAAACTAAAAATTTTCAACCCCAACTGGTTTCAAAAATTAAAACACACAATTTGAATATTACCTAATTTAAAAATATTAAAAAAGTCTCCATAAGCTTGCTTGAAGTTCAAGAGGTTTTATTTGAAGATAAAAAGTTCTTCCTACTTAAGAAATGATTTAATCATTATTCCTTACATGTAAATGATCGTATAATGATTAAACCCCTAATTTATTGAAACAATTAAGATAAAGGTACACGAAGGATTACAATTATTTATTAAATCTTAGTGTGCATGATTCCTTTTTGTTCTTGGTTCTTCATTTGAGTTTCCTTGACTTTCTCTTAAGTTACATATGTGCTCAACTTTTCTCATTTTTTGTCATCCTTTGGTTGTGCTCAACTTTTCTCATTTTTTGTCATCCTTTGGTTGCTTAATTTATTCAATTGTTTTCTTTCCTCACATTAACCTTCCGTTAAAACTCATCTTTTCATATGACTTAATATTAATATTCTAGATCTATTAATTTTTCCAAAGGCAAATTTATTAACATCAATATGTTTTATATGATCAAAGTCATAATTTAGGACCTCACTTAGTCCAATAGAAATGAAAAAGGAAAAAAAATGTGAAGATGAATTATGCTAATGTTTTGGTAACGAAGTTGACAGTAAAGATCAATTTGATGTATCAGATTTTGCTATGGTAGATTTCCGTAGATATTTAGAAGGAAGAATTAATCTTCTAATTAGAGATGAAATGTTTTAAAGATAATTTCTTGTTATGTTTTAACTAATAATCGTTGAAGTTTAGCTTTATATATTTGATTGTTATTTTAGAAAAATACATTTTTTTAATGTTATGTTTGATTTTCATTTATTAATAATAAAATGTTATGTTAAGTATATAACTATTTTTGATCCTATTTATTTGTTAATGTTAATTCATCTAATGATATTATCCTTCTTAACCTATAACTAAGGGAATTGGTGATGATTACTTACTAGAAACCTTTATGTTTTACTCGAAAAGAAATTGAACAAAAATTGCATTTTTGTTTCGTATAGGCTGCATTATTGTTCCATTTTAAAAAAATTATTAGTTAATGTCATTCCTATAAATGAATCAAGTTATTTTTTTCTAGTGTAGATACTAAGGATTGTTCCTTAAACGATTGTGTTATGATATACACCATAATTTAACATTGAAAGTACTTTTATTTAAATTTTACTTTGATAAAAGCATAAATTTGGGATATCCAATAAAATTGAAGGCTCTAGAAGAGCTAGGAAGCTGGTGGAATCAAAATTGATATACCATGTGTATTGTCTTTAATAAAATTTAAAATATTTTTACTTAGTTTTAAAGATATTCGCCAAAGTAAATATCACATTTGGCGAAATATGCTAGTTATTGTATTTAGAGAATTAAGGAACTTATAGTTTTGGTTTTCCTTAAAATGGATAGTTAATGTATTTACTATTTATCAATGTTTTCACTTATTTTTCAAAAACGATTAACAAAAAATATTAAACCAAGTGAGGTTCTTACTTGTTAATTTGATGATTACAAAACATGTTACATTAATATTTTGTATTTAGTGAAATTAATAAGCTAATTTATCAAATATTCAAGAAAAATTTCAGATATTAAATTCAATAAAATACAAAAGGACCAAAAGAGTAATTAAATCATTTGAAAAAAGATCAAAAGATGCACAAAATAAGGAAAGTGAAACACAAAGACAATTCAAGAGACCTACAAGGCAACTTAATTCAAGTGGAATGACATTTGTTTTTTTTGACAATAACATTTAGTTAATAAGCTGGAATTAATTCTAATGAGATTAAATTAATTATGAGCTTATTGGAGCTTGAATTATTTAAGTCCAATTAGATTCCCCATTTGACTTTTAGGAAGGTTATCAAGCAAATTAAGAAATATAAATAGAGGTTTTAAAGCTTATGATTGAATGTTGGGCTTACTTTAATTAATTGTTAATTAGAAGCCCAAATGAACATTTAATATTGGGCTTGACTTTTGTTTGACTTGATTAATTAAATTAATTAAATTGAAACAAAGTTATTAAAGAAAAAAGGAGGGCATATTATAGTTTTTTTATAGCTAAATGTGCAGCTGCACATTTAGCATTAAATTGCTAAATTTAAGATGGTTTTATCATACTTTATCATCATTAAATGGTTTAATGGTTGTCTTTTAATGATGTCATATAATGCAACCTTTTAGAATTCATTTGATTAAAGAAGGAGGAGGTGCATTTGATGTACTCTCTCCCTTCTTTCATCTCATAACCGTAAATGAGAGGGTCTCATTTATTGGCTTCTTTATGTTTGATAAAGAGTGAAGTGACGCATTGGATGCACTTCACTTCTTTCTTTCATTAATAACCGAAATTGAGAGAGTGTGAAGAAATGTTGTTAGTTTTTGACTCTCTCTCTCCTCTCTTACATGTGCTAGCCGAAACTTGCATAAAAAGAGTCTCATGTTTGGCTTCTTTCATCTAAGGAAAATCTCCTCTAATTATTTCTTTTCCTTTCCCACCAAAGGATCTAGTTAACCAAGTTGTCCAAGAAGAACAAGTGGTAGATCGAATTGGCCGATGATACAATAATAAGGAGAGGATACATTGATAAGGAGAGGATACAAAAGCAAGGAGTCAAAGCTGCAGCAAGGAGTCGGTATAATTTCCATCTTGTTCTTATGTTAATTATTTTCCTTATACCATATCATGTATGGCTTGGCATGTTGATTTGGTTATTATACTTCCGCTGCGTTTTGATTTCAGGAAAAATTTTGAAATCTAACGTTTTAGCTAAATCGCACACGCTTTTGTTTTCGATCCAACATAACTTGTTTAATCAAATAAGTACTCAATCATTCTCATCTATATGTGTTATGTTCATTGCATGCTCAATTGACTATCTCGGGTATGTATCCTTATCCACAAGTCTTGATCATTCATTCAATATAGCTTATATTTATCTAGTTAAAATTAGGTTATGCCTTAAGTAAGTATGATTACTTTAAATTCATTAATCATACATTCATCAATTATTTCCTAGCATTATATATTCACACAATTTCCCAATTCTCATTCAATCATACTTAATTCATTACCTACATCCTTTGAATCATATATGCATTCATAAGAAAATCTTTATACCATTAACAACTCATACTTTCCAAATTCATATACATTGATATCAAACAATCCATTCCTTAAATTATAACATCAATTAATAACTTAAACTTATCGAACACTTAATCAATTAATCAACCAATTATCTAGGTTCATTTCAAGCCCCAATCAGTCCAATTGCATCTAATAAAGTAACTTATCCTTATATGGTTTAAATATCATATAAAACTGAACTTTTCTCACTTCCACGCATTGCCTACGATTATGGGAAGGAGCTAATGTAGCTCCCACGATACATCTTCATCATAGTCCATTACTTATACCTCAATTATACCTTAATTATATGTCATTTCCACATCAATTCCATATCCATATCCAATTCAAATCATTTGGTAGCTCACAATTTATGGTATTTCATACATCAAAATCAAAACATAAACTATCATTCATTTGATCATACATGTAGCCCTAGTTCTTTCCCATTTCAAGATCACTATATTAGCACCTTTCTTTAACAGAAATTCACTTTCATTATACCTCAAATCCTAATACAATTCAACCTTGAAAAAACCTATAAGCTAAGGTTTTTATACATCAAAAACAAAACATGAAAGTATCCAATTCATGCATCATTTTCCCAGCACACTTTACCATCAACATCATATACATTCCATCCCAATCCAATCATCATAAACTCTCTATTATAACATGCCATAAAGAACAATCTTTTACTTACTTGTTTAGATCCAATTTCACCTCAAGTAACAAGCTATCCTAGCCCACCAAGCTTGCAAACATAACTGTAAGAACAAGATGGAAATAGGAAGGGGTTTCAACAACAAGATGAAAACAACATAATTTTGGACTAAAAACTCATGGTTGTGAGGGTTGAGTATATGAGTCAGTGGTGAGAAGGAAGAGGAAGATAGCATGTAACAAAACAAGAGAGAAAATGGTCATTCAACTGTGGAGATCGTGGGGTGTAGGTGTATGGCAAGTATGGAGACACTTGTCCAAATACTTGTCAAGTAAAGAGGCATGTTACATGTCTTCTACTCCAACCACCAAATGTCAGTTAATATTTGGTCCATTTGTCACATAGTTTCCTAAGCTATTTGTCACCCAATTACACCACCATTTTTCACTCATTTATCTAAGCCATTTGTCACTCTATTACTAATTCCATGTTTCATTACTTCATATCCCTAGTCAACCTAAATTTCTATGTCAACGTCTTGCCACTTGACATTTTTCCTTGTCTAAATGTACATTTTGATTCATCAATTTTCCAATTGTAACAATAAATTCCAAATTTACTACTTATAATCAATCAAACCAAAATTCAAGACATAAACAATGCACAATTCACATCATAATCATTTTAAACCTTTCATACCCCAAAATATGTCAATTGAGTGCATATACTATCTTTGCAACTTCTACTAATTCATAATTCATATGTGTATGCTAATGATATGCATATGAATGAAATGCATTTCATGAACTCTCAATGATATGATTCATATGCAAAATTCTAAGGGTCTAACCCTTAGTATGGAAAAATTGTTTATTACACATAAATTAGATTAATAATAAATTTGCATTGTAATTAAAATTCTGGCCATAAATCTATTCATGAATGATCTATCAAGCCTTATCTAAATTGTTCATATATAAATCATAGAACTTTATATACACAATAACACAATCAATTTCAAAAGAGAGATAGGAATAACATTATTAGAATAGATCAATGCACAAACATGTTATTAGGCCCTAATAAGCCCTTTTAACTGGAAGGAAGAGAATCAAACACTTATAATTCTTCAAAGCACACACTTAATGAGAAGAATAGGTTCCTAAAAAATGTCCCTCCTATAGATCCCCTTTAACTAGCCTCATAATTGCTTTTTTTTACTTCATAATTAGGTATCATATAGTGGAGATAGTTAGCCACATGGTCGTGTAAGTGACTATGTCCCTTAACCTTACTTTAATTCTTCGTAAAGTGAAGACACAATTTTTAAGAGTTACGTAGGAAGTATACATTATTTTGTAAGTAACTTACATGGGTGTGTATGTTTCCACATGGGTGAAACAACATCTTTAAGGTCGTACATGTTTACAATGACTTCTATGGTCCCTCACATAATCGTATAAGTCAGATATATGGGCATGTACTTCTTTACACAGGTATTTTACTCTAAAAAAACTCAAAAATCTTCCATTTTCTATCCCAATTTCACTGTAACTCATCCCATTTTGATCCATAAAGGCAAACAAACAAGATTGAATAATAGTAAAACTAGCCAAACTATGAATTTAGCTCATTTTGGTTCTTTTTCCTCTAACTTGCACCTAAACCAAAATAAGTATCTCAAACACAAAATAAACATTAATCAATAAGCATTAGAAAATAACTAAATAATAAATTAAGAACTTAGCACTCATCATATTCTAATTATTTCAAGCATACTAATTACTAATGTAGCAGCCCAGACCAACCGCCCATAGAAATTGTCGGCTTTGGGCTTCAAGCCCCTCACGGTTTTATTCTTCCCACATCAGGGAAGACGCGTCTAATGGCGGAGAGGTACTTATACCCTTATAAGCCATACTTCGTTCTCCTCTCTAACCGATAGGGATGCCACACTCTCCACCCCTCTTAGTGCCCAACCCTTTTAGGGCTCAGCTTAGCTGGCACAATGGTTTCGGTACTAGCTTTGATATCATTTGTATAGCCCAGACCACCCTGCCACAGATATTGTCGGCTTTGGGCTCCAAGCCCCTCACGATTTTGTTCTTCCCACCCTTAGGAAGACGCGTCTATTGTGACATCCCATTACTTGTGGGAAGGTTAGAATGGTAAATGTGAGTGATTAATGAGAGTTAGAGATGCACTTCCATGTTCATGCATAATATGCCATACACTTATACATGAATAGTAAATTTATCTGCACATGAAAATAATTGTACATGCACTCATGAATAATTCCGGGTATAATTGTATTGATTTGTGAATTTTTGAGAATTATAAATGTTTTTACATTGGAAATTTTACGGGTTAGTGTAATTGTGATATTTTTTAATTTTGATGAATTTAGGAAATTTTGGGATTTTTATGGATAATAGAAATAAAGGAAAAAAAGGATAATCAAATGAATATTAGGGATAATTGGATTGTAAAGATGATAGTTGTATTGGAAAGAGGAGAGTTAAATGGAGTTAGTTTCAAAAGAAACCAAGTTAGAGTTTAGTCATTAAGAAAATGACAAGTGTCACTTAGGCTTTTTGTACTTTTGCTAGAAGTAGATTACTGTTCATTGAGATTTGACATGTTAAGTCATGTCTAAGTTCCTTCTTCAATATCATCTTCTTCAAATTTTCTTCTCATGCACATAGTTTACACCTTCTAAGAGATTTTTATGCTTTTCCTTTCCTACACCAAACTCACTTTGCCATTTGTGTCCTCTACCCTAAGAAAAACTAGTAGCTAGTCATTGTACTCAGTGAAGTACGAAAATCGTGTGGAGTTTACTGTAGCTACAACTTTCATGAAGAACTCAAAGCGAGATTTTCCTTCTAAAAGGGTCAAAATCGAAATTTATTGTAGCTATCTTGTGGATGTCCGTTAAATGGACATACAGGTTCGTCTAACGGACATAGACGAGCTTTGGGTGCTTTCCAGACCTAAGAAGGTCTGTTTAACGAACCTAATGTCTATTTAACGGACATGGACTGGGTTAGGGGCCTTTTTAGACTGCAGAAGGTCCATTTAATGGACCTAATGTCTGTCTAACGGACATTTGTGACACCCAAACCCCTCCATAAAGTAAATCACACGTTAGTATAGACTTAATATTCGATATACAAAACACACAAGAAGGGGGGGTTGAATTGTGTATCATTTTCTTGAATACAATCCCCTTTTCAAAACTTCTTTAGAAAACTTGCTTTTTCAGAAATATTGAATAACAGTATCACAAAGTATTGTAATTTGCTGACAAGTACTTGTATAAAACAACAAGAATAAAAGTTGAGAGTTTAGAGTAAGAATCGACACAGTAGATTTATACTGGTTCACCCCAAACCATGGGCTACGTCCAGTCCTCAGAATCCTTTCTGAGATTTCACTATACTTCTAAAAAATACAAGTATTCTTTTCACCGAGCCTCTTCAGGTCTCTTACAACAAGTATTCTTTTCACTTAGCCTCTTCAGGCTTTCAGATTTTCTTCTTTCTACTGAAAGATGTTTCGAGCTTTGTTACAGATAATATAGCTCTAGAGTTTAGCTCAATGAATACAATGATTTTGTAACTTTTGTAACTTTGAATTCACTCGTGTAACTTTTTAAAATCTCTAACTTCTTCAGTCTTTAACTCCGACTCGTATTTATATTCTTCGTCTTCAACTGCTTCTTGATAACTGCTTCTTTCTTCTTGTTTCTTGATCTTTGAAGAAATCATTATTCAGTTGAGTTCTGTAACTAAATCAGACTGATTAACCATCCGACGTGGTATCGGGTCTTCGTCTTAGTTTCTGCTTCTGCTTCGTCTTACTTTCTATCGTCTCATTTTCGGCTTCGCTTCGTCTTACTTTCTTGCGTCTTACTTTCCGCTTCGTCTTAGTTTCTTGCGTCTTACTTTTCGCTTCGACTTTGTTTCTTATGTTGGACCCCGTCACCGAGGCCCAACATTCGGACCCATACAAGCATAGAAGACCCAACCCGACCATGGCTGACCACAAAAAGGGGAAAACCTCCAATAGAAAATTTAAATGGGCTTTCTAAGAAAATTTGTTCCCCCTGATCTAACGATTCCAACGCAACTGGAATCGCTCAATTTGGGTTAGAAATGAAAAAGTTATGACTAAAATACTATCTTAAAGAAAACAGCAAAACTGACCATCTACCGACTTCAAGACAAAATCCGAAAAGCTAGGAGACTAAATAGCCACTCGGTTCCTTCATAGAACTTGTAGCATTATGTCTCTAGTTTAATTTAAAACAAGATTCGCCTCGATCCGAGCTCCGTAGCTCCGGATATTGCAAAATTAGTAAAGTATATTCAGACTTTGACCACCGACCGCCATACTTTGTTTCAAACCATATTTTTGGATATAAAATAAATACTGATAAATCAGGTGTAGAAAGATAGGAAATTTTCTTAGAAAACCAACGCTTCGAAAATGGGGTCAATCGGAGGTCTACACAAAAAGTTATGGCCAAAAGAAGGAAGAGGGGTCGGTCGGCCAGGAACCGACCCCAACCGGGCGAGCTCCAAGCGCCCAAGGGCGCTCGGAGGCCGAGCGCCTGGGCGCCTCGCCCAGCAACCGACCAACCGACTTCTTACTCTCCTAACTCTCGACTCCAAGCTCCGAATTTGACATATTTGGTGTCTATTTCATAGAGAACAGAGAGATCTACAATTTTCAAGAATGACTCATAAGCAAGCTCGGACTCTAAAGGCATCAAAATTTACACTAAGACCGATCGACTAGCTCTCCACAACCAGTACCAGGACTTATAAACACCATAACTATTGACCCCGAATTCCAAATTTAGCAAACTTATTGTCCATGAAAAGGTAAAAAAATTATCTACAACTTTCATGAAGATCACCGACCTAAACTCCATCTCTATAAGGGTCAAAAGTGGACTCAAAGCTTCTGCTGAAAATCTGTCATTTAGACAGCACCTGCATTTAATGCCAACGACTCACACCTACCAGTTTAACACACCATAATTAGCTCATAAACCTTAGCAACTTTCCAGAGCTCTCCCAAAGCACAAACCAACAGCAACTCATCAATTTAAAAGACTCATACACACACTCTTTCCCATTTCATACACAAATCACAAATCAATACCAACACATGAAAAAGAGAGTACTGAAGCTCTCATGCTCGTTTCCAATCATAAAAGTTCATGCATAGCTTTGGTTACATATCGGCATATTCATCAAAGATCAGTCACAAAATACAAAAGATGAGATGCTCAATGATCAATATGCTTACAAAGCTACGCCAAAAGCTAGTTACTAACTTAATATAAAAGAGTTTAAGATTCTTGGAGTTATGCCCGATGCCTTGCAAGGTTCGATGCTCAACTTGAATTTGCACCTGAGGAGGAAGAATGGGATGAGCAAACACGGCTCAGTGGCTAACACATTATAGCCATCGAGTAATGAACAATCCAAGCATTAGCAATTTACATAATATGCTGAAATACTCAACTTTGTCACATAAATCACAATTAACTCAACTCATCACATAATCACATATTATGCATCATAAACACAATTAAAGAATGGAATGTACACAATTGGCTTGAGAGTTCCATATACACGACGGAAACTGAAGTTTACCGTAAACATGACGAGTCTATTTTCGGATCTCGTGGGCCACAAACGGGCAGCCGGGAGAAGGCTAGGGGTCAACGTGCATGTGACTTAACGAAATAGGTTCTCTCTTGCCCAATCACAACCAATTTATGCTCACATATTCATACACAAGAGTAACATTTTATGCTTCTTTCATTCTTTCAAATCATCATAGTTTCATTCTTTTCTCTCAAATCAAAAGAATACACTTGCAATATACACACAATATAACAAAGATAGCACACATAGGGCATTTGCCCATTACACAACAACTATAAAAATGTTATCCACCTATCGACGGAATCCGAATTCAAGATTGCCCTTCCTCCTTGTCTTGAGTAGGGTTTTCTTGAGTTCCTTCAAG
>JANKOE010000007.1:21097330-21112616 GCA_026284465.1 Erythroxylum citrifolium | reverse complement strand
ATTGGAAAAGTGTCTCATGAGCATTTCATATGCATCTTGTTAAGTATGTTTGATTGAGTGAAATGCAAAATTGCTTATGCTTAGGTGAAAATGTGTACCTCATGTAAAATGCAAAGTTGTGTCATAATTGTTATATGAATTGATGTGTGGCATGAATTGAGTAAACGATCGATGATGGTTACCTCACTGACTTCGCAAAACTCACCAAAATTGCAACGTTTTCTTTTCAGGACCGAGAGACGATTCTAGCTACTGAGAGGCTCTACTGCCGTGTAGATTGTGATTTGGCAAGAGAAGTCATGGCTCAAAGGTCGGTCAATTGGGATTTTTGGACAAATTAGTTAGATTGTACATATTTTCCTCATTCATGTAGTACTATTGTATTAGGTTTTTGATGATATACATAAGAAAAATGTTGAAAGACACAATGTAGACTTCAATTCTGTGAAATGAAATGAGGAAAATTTTGTTTTTTAAAATCTTGTGATCTTTTTATGATGCTTTTTAAGTAAATAATGATATGGTGCCATATGAAGTGAATATAGTGATCGAACGTAGCTCACCCTTATCATAGGATATGTATCGGAATGACCTCTGGGCGTCCCGGTGTGTACCCTGCGGTAAGGGGGCGCTACATCTATGGTGGAGAGGTATCCATACCCTTATAGGGCATACTTCGTTTACTTCTCCAGCCGATGTGGGATCTCATCATTCACCACTCCTTAGGGCCCAGCGTCCTGCGATGGCACATTGGGTTAGGAACCAACTCTGATATCACTTGTAATAGCCCAGACCACCCACCCACAGATATTGTCCGCTTTGAGCTCCAAGCCCCTCACGGTTTTGCTTTTCTTACCATTTATCAAACAAGTATTCTTGTCCTTGATAAATTCTTAATGCTTTTATTTTCTTGTCGAATTGATTCTTGACTAAATTCATATATTTTATTAAACAAATGAATGCTTCTGATTTGTGATAAATCAAATAGACATGACCATATCGAGTATAGTCATCTATAAAAGTGATGAAAAACATAGCCCCATATTGTGCACTTACATTCATTAAAGTACAAATGTCTGAATGAATCAATTGTAATGGATAGGAAGTTCGTGTCCCCTTTCCACATTTTACCTGCTAGACAATGTTCAAAAATAGCTACATCCACTTGATGTAAATTACTTAAAAGGCGTTCTTTACCTAATCGACTTATTCAATTTTGACAAATGTGACATAATCTAGAATGCTACGAAATTGCATCATTATTGGAATTGCTAGATGATGTAAGCAAATACTAACTTATATTGTTAATTGAATAAAAAATACAAAACAATAAAAACCATCTAACATACAACCATGTCTAAGATATAAATTCATACCACCATTATGGAAATTTACATTAAAACTAAGACTTATTAAAACCAATACACATATCAGATTTTATAAAAACCTTTAAAGCATACAATTCTTTATATAGGACCAATGATTGACCACTAAGCATCTCTAAGTTGTAGGTTCCAATTCCTTGTACAACAACCATTGAATTGTTTCCTACATAAATCTATCATGTTTTATGTAGGCTTTTTTAAATTTTCATAAAGGAATCTCTGTCCTTTGCCACATGATTGGTTGCTCTCGAAACTACAATCCATAAATGATTTGATTTATTTATTAAAATAGAACATGAGATATTCATAGAACAAATGTATGTATAATAAGATTGAACCTTTTTGGGCTTATTGCAATCACGAACAAAGTTACCCTTATTGCCACAATTAAAGTATTTGACATTTTGTTTATGTTCTACTTCTTAAAAGGAAGTTTTCCTTGTCCATTCTGGTTCTATTTTTCCTTATTTGATTCCTAAATATTGTCGGTATGTTTTTTAAACCCTTTTTCTATTTTGATCCACCATGCTACATATGCTTCTGTTTCATAGCTCCATGTAAGCTAAAACTAATTGCATATACCTTTCAGGACATCTTTAAGGCTTCAAAACATTCTTCTTCTAGTATTAGATGCCTTACAACATCATCAATTGTCTTAATACTCTCATTATGAGTTAGATGCATCTACATATGCTCCCAACTCTGAGGTAATGACTAGATCATAGTTTGTACTTGTTGCTCATCTAATAATTCATGACCAACGTTAAGAAACTCACTTATCATATTTAATATATAAATCAAATTCTTTTGCGTTGTGTGATCCAGCCATTTCTTATATGTGTTAAACATAAGAGTGAGTGAACTTGCTTTGCTTGTTGAGGTGCCTCTAAAATGTGCAACTAAAGTTGACCACATGCCTTATTACTGTCTTAGTTTCAAAATTCTCATATGATATCATCATCCATATTGCTTGGTAATGTAATGTGAGCCAATGACTTCCTTTTCTTCGAAGTTTCATAAGCATCATAGTCCCTTTTATATTGGGTTGTTTGTCCTTCCTTAGGAACATCCATGGATATGTTTAATGTATGAGATCCCACATCGGTTGGAGAGGGGAATGAAGTACACCTTATAAGGGTATGGATAACTCTCCCTTACAGGCGCGTTTTCTATGGCCTAATGCACCATATCCCATTAGAACTCCGAGGTTAAATGTGCTTGGGTGAGAGTAGTTCTAGGATAGGTGATCTCCTGGGAAGGCCTTGGGAAAAGAAAAACCGTGAGGGCTTGGCTGAGCCAAGGCCCAAAGCGGATAATATCTGTAAGTGAGTGATCTGGGATGGTACAGGTGGTATCAGAGCCGGTACCCGAACCATTGTGCCAGCTAGGCTGGACCCCAAAGAGGGCAGGGCTCTAAGGGGAGTGGAGAGTATGAGATCCCACATCGGTTGGAGAGGGGAACGAAGTACGCCTTATAAGGGTAAGGATACCTCTCCTTTACTGATGCGTTCTCCATGGCCTAATGCACTAGATCCCATCAGAACTCCGATGTTAAATATGCTTGGGTGAGAGTAGTTCTAGGATGGGTGACCTCCTGGGAAGGTGGGAAAAGCAAAACCTTAAGGGTTTGGCTAGGCCAAGGCCCAAAGCAGATAAAATCTGTAAGCGGGTGATCTGGGATGTTACAGGCTTCAAGAGCCTCTTACTCTTCTAGTAAATATTGGATTTTCATGTTCCAAATCTCATAATTGTTGCCATTTAATTTCTCACCTTTATTGAGTTTAACAACAATATTCTTTGATATAATAGCTATAACGGAAATGAATTGCAAATTTATAGGGGTCATTACAACAACTTTGCTCAATACATAATAATGAACTCTATTATGGAATAGAGTCAATGAATTCATGTGATAAAGTTATAGAAACTTGATATGCTATTATTATAATTATTTTGCAATGGAAGATTGGTCAGATACAACCCAAATCATTGGTCAGATACAACCTAAATAAATTATTTTGTGGAACTTCTCCCAAAATTTATATGACTTCATCTCAAGCCATTTTAGGTTCCAAAGCATACTTAATAGTTCACTTCCTAGTAGCTCTTACATTAAGTCATTAACTTCAAAAACATGATGTATCATATTGTCTCTAAGAAGATATTGCATTTGGAGTAATTGCACTAATATAATAATGAGTCATCTCATTTGTGACGCAATTCATATAAATTTGGTTGTCCTTTGCATGATCGGCATTTTCTTGAAAACACATTTTTAGGAATTAGAAGCTGATCATATTACCATAAATCATCAAATGAATAAATGAACTCATGCTCAAAATGAAACTATGATCATTATAATTTTCTTAAAATCACAATTTCAATGCAATACGAACAAATCAAATTTAAATCATAGTTATTTCATTTTAATTAGAAACATATTTCTAACTATTATGGAACTAATCTATTTAAATTTTAAATTATAAACTTGTTTTTAATTCTCATTACACTAATAATGTTAAGTTATTTAGTTTTATTTTTAATTAGAAATTTATTTCAAATTATTAGATATAATGTTTAATTAGAAACTCATTTTAAATTATTATTCAACTTATGAACTTACAAATTTAAATTTAATTATAAACTTATTTTTAATTAATATTGAACATTAATTTTAATGCTCTAATTCACTTTGAAACTTATTACTAAGTATCATAATATCATTTACCATATTATCTAATATGTAATATATATATATATATATATAGCCTAAAATTTTGGCCTATAATCTTTTTGTTTTCCTAAGATAGCCTAAACATACTACGCTTTGTCTATTCATGTTATGTTTTAGGTCCATAGACATATGTAAGAGCATATTTTTGTACTATCAGGTCCTCACATGAGATCTCTCTTCATATAAATTACCAATTTGATTATTTGCGTGATCTATTAGATTGTTTAACTATCATTACCCAATATAATCATTTTTCTATTGGTTCACTCTCTTGATTTGTAACCAAAGCATGCAAATACAACAAATAATCACAATACCCAATGTATTAACACCAAAAGAAATCACATTAACATTTATTCAAGAATAAATCCCTAAAGAGTTTAGAACATTATCATCAAACCCAAATCCATCACTATCAAATCCATCTCATACATTCAAAGAAGGAATAATAAAGATGAAATGAAATGTCACTTGGAAGGTGGGATGGATTGGGAAGATAGCAACAATAGCAACCCTTCTTCTTCCTTCTTCCTTTCTCCTCTTCTCTCCTCTTCTTCTCCTTCCTTGGATCTTTCCCAATGTAGCAAATGGAGGCACACGAAAATTAGGTTCTCCTGTTTTCTTTTTTTAGTATTTTTCTATTTAGGGTAAAACATTCTTCTCCTTCCTTGGATCTTTCCCAATGTAGCAAATGGAGACACGCGAAAATTAGGTTCTCCTCTTTTCTTTTTTTAGTATTTTATATTTAGGGTAAAACTTTTATTTTACCCGAGCCCTAAAATTTTGAAATGTCCTAAAAAAGTTTAGTTTTAGAAGCCGGTCTGCCTATGCTGTCATGCAAACCATAATCATGGCCTGTTAAAATGCTCTCTGTTATGATCATGGTAGACCAGGCCACGATCATGGCACCCCTACAAAGATTCTATCACTATCATAGCCCTCATGGGTCTTCTTTTGTGCTTCCTCCAAATCTCCTTCATTCTTCAATACCTTCTCTTAAACACTAACAAATATATCAAGGCACCTCAAATACAAATTAAAGCTCAATAGCATGCTCTAACCTACATAACACTTTAAAAAAAGTAACCAACTAACACAATGTTAAACCTAAACATACGTGCATTAATTAATTAACCATCGGAGGAAGGAGTAGTTGCGGTTCGTTCCATCCCTTCCCAAGAGATGGCAGTGGCAGTATGGTCTAGTTCAAGCAACAACATGTCATCAAAGGAAGCAGCGACAGCAAGGATGATGTCATTAATTGTTACTCACTATTGCTTAGTTACTGGTGCTTAGTTGTTCCACTCATACCAATGATGCATTTTGGGTTATTGAATATTCTGAGTTTTTCAAATTCACAATGATTATGTAATGCTTTTACTACTTGTGTTTTGATTTTCCCCTTTCGATAAGTGTTATGTGGATTTTAACTGGATAAAATCACAATCGAAAGTGTTATGTGGATTTTAACTGGATAAAATCACAAAAAAGTTATTGCAAAATGGTTGTAAATTTGTGGTTACATGCTAAATAGTGACATTTCTAAAATTCCATTTACACAGTGTCTATTTTTATGTAGGGATCGAATTTATTTTAAAGCATCACTTAAATAAGGAACAAAAATTTTCTCATCCATGACGAAATTTTTTTTTATCTCTAACATGTTCTTTCAAACTATTCAACAAGATAAGGATATTCACAATAACATAATATGTCATACAAGTAAGACATATGATAATAAAATGATAATGTATATCATAATTCAAGCAATTCAGAATGATAATGTATAACCCTAATTCACATAATTCATACATAGAATATACTAATAATGATAATATTCTGAATTATACTAAAGATCAATTCTGAATTATAGAAGAGAACAGAGAAGAAATGGCGCGTTGAGGTCAAAAGATCACGATGAAGCAGAGAATGAGAGAAAGATGATTAAGAGTAGGGCTTGGCTTCGGTTAGGTCCCAGGTTCGATTCCTTGCTAGCCCCTCTTGTAAGAGCCTGGAGCAGCCGGGGTTTTACCTATGGGTGGAGAACTAATGAGGCCCTCTGTGATGGGGTGTAGCCGCTTGGCCCTCTGATGTGGTGTAGCCCCTTGACCCTCTGAGAGGTGAGCCCGCTTAGCCCGCCTGTAGGGTTTCCTAGAATCCAAAAAAGAAAAAATCAATTCTGAATTCAACTAAAATACAATTTCAATTTTATCAAGATAAAATTTATCATTAAGATACATATAAAACAAGCTCTAATACCACTATAAGAAATATTGTCTAACATATAGATAAACTATAAGATCTTTCAAACATATTCATCATTAATTTAAATGAAATCACTTCCTTGGATTTGATTATAAACCACTAGTTAAAGGACTCTTAAAAAAATTGTTTCTCGCATAATAAATCATTTAATAATGATTAGTGTTTTCTGAAGACCATCATCAAATCTTTTAAATAAAAATTATCTTATATTTATAGATAATGTCAATTTGTTAACTGATTATTAGCAGTGAAAAATCAAAAGAGCTCATCCTAAACTCATCAAGTAGTCTATTCATTATCAACATTGAAGAGGGTATAGTTATAAAAATAAATCTAAACTAAAAATTTTCATTTAACAAAATTTTCTCCAATAATATACCTCTTCAGTCCTAACATATTCAATTTATAAACTACGATTTCAAAATTACCTCTTCAAATACTCTAATGATCTATTAAGTGTCATTTATATTTTATATTAATATTACATTTATATCATTATTTTATTTTTTAAATTTTTATTTCTATATTTTTATTTTAAGTTTTCTTGGTTTTTTCTAAATTTCCAACAAATATTATGCTAATGGCTCTTTTATTTCTTACAATTCTTGTTATTATAAATAATGATTAGCTTAGTTTTTAAAATTATTTATTGTAGAATAGTTTTTGAAGTATATTCCAAACTTTTCCTAATAGTTTAAACTATGAGTTCAATTATTTATTAATATATTTTAGAGTTTTACTAACCAAAAAGTTTTAAATTTAACTTTCATTAACTTCATTTCTAATAAAAATTTTATTTTCAATAATTACCTTAATAATGAAAATCTTATATCTAAAAACTCTTCAACTTAATTTTAACCCATTTTTGATAAATTAACAATTTATTATACGTAAAGTGTGCAGAGCATATTAATAGTCTCTTAGCAACTCTTCTTAATAATTGTGTTGATTTAAGGCTAATGTCAAGTTTCTATTAAGATAATTGTAAACACTATAGTATAATGGGTTTTTAATGTTATGATTTTCAAAGTAAAATTATAGTGCATTCACTTAAAAGCTTACGTTAAAAGAATTTTGTATGCAGAATTTAGAAGAAAATTAGAGTTAAAACTAACTTGAAGAAATGTTCGAAAAACTTTAAATAAAATTTTTTAATAATGTAATGTGTTTAAGTTAAGTAAATATAAGAGAAATGAAGTAATCAAGTAGATTTAAGCATAATAATGAAGTATATCGATTTTAAACATATTGTCATTGTTAAAATATATTTCAAAAAAGAAAAGTACATGAATTTAGTTGACTTGTTGTGTAGTTAAGCACTAATCATGTATAGTGGTTAGGCAATAATCATGAAGAACGACTAGAAGTGAACTAGTTATATGCAAAATGTGCACGAGCACCCAAACAAATGAGTAGTTGAGAGATTGAAAGCAAATCAATCATATGTAAAATGTGTAACGATTGCTTGAGATAATGAGAGATTCCTGAATCTATTTATAAGAAAAAGAAAAATGTGAGGAAACAAGAAAAATTATTTTACAATATGTAAATAATGCTATTAGAGAGTTTATTCTAAGTGTGAGATTCTGTGAACTTATACAAAAAAGGTTGAATTGAGATTCTTCATGATTCCTTTTAGAAATTCAATTAAAGATCAATGTATTTTGATTTATTATTCACATTCAACAAAAGTGGCTACACATGGATTTCTCTTTACTCATTGAAAAGGACATGTAATGCAAATTTATTTAGTAAAAATTCTTTAACATAATTTACTATCGTAGTTTTTGTTTTAAAAAATCAAAATTCTATATCTTTATTTACCTTTGAGGAAAAAAAAAGTAATGACATAATTATTATGCCCAATTTCTTTAGCTTGGCATCAACTTGTGGACTTTATCCTTAACCTAAACAAAATCCTCGTTATGTGTGATAACACACATGAAAAAATCTACTCAAAATATAGGATGGAACATTTAGAAATCAAGTATCGATTTATTAAGGATTATTCTCAAATGGTGATATTAAACTTAAGTTTGTCGAGAACTTAAATCAACTAGACAACATTTTCACTAAACCATTACGTAAAGAGACATTTTAAAGTCCAAATGTAAAGTGTTTCATTGATAGGACCTACGAGCTTATAAAGATTCATATACAATAAGATCCTATAAATTTAATATCCTTACATAAAGGAATGGAGATAAAGAAAATGATAATGATAAAGGTACATTTTCCCCTTTATTGATTAGATGGAATTTAAAATTAAGCCTTATTGTTTGACAATGTACAAAAATACCCTAAAATTTTAAAAACATTTAAAATGATCCTTAGATTGATCGAAAAATCAGGGTTATGTTAATTTTACTAACTTGGTTATTTTTTTTAATTAAAGGGTCACAATTAATGTGGTCTCCAAAAAATTGAATTCATTATTTTTAATTAGGGTGTCCTAATTTCTCTATGTCATGTGTCTCTCCTTCTTGTTATTTCCTCTATGTTTCTCTCTTTTATACTCCTTAATTTCAAAACATTGATCTAAATAACTAAGTAAGATGTTGAAACCTCAAGGTGTTAATGACCTAGGCTTATCTGTGGCCTCTACTTAAGACATCTCTAATGTAAAAGCACCATTTAATGGCATAAAGACTATGTACGAAACAATAAAAAGGACATTTCAACTTAATCAGAAAAAACTTTTAATAAAGATGGAGCCAAAATTAGGGAATGGAGTGGATGAGTGTAATTAATTTGGCCATCAAACTTCAACATAAAAGAAAAAAACAGCCCAGATCCCATCTCCACCAAATAAATAAAAGCATCTAAATAAAATCAGATCCAAAAAGAAAGCAGAAACAATTAAACAAATAAAAATAAAAAAAAGAGGATGTACCTTCGCATGTCCTTTTAGGCTAAGAGGCATTTAATGATACAAAGACTCGACCTTTGTGGCAAGACATGAATCATCAATGAAAGGCTTCAAGTAGAGGGAAAAAGCATTGAAGGGTTTAATGGGGTCCTTACAAAGCCTCTCCCTCTAGGTTCCATATCTCAACTTTCGCTTTTCATCATTTGTGAAAAAAACCAAACCATTATTATTCTTTAAGTGTCTCTAAGGCATATTCTTCTTTTTTATTCTTATAGAGACTCTTTATATTGGGTTAAAATAAAAAAAAAACTTATAATTTCTGACAATTAGATTAGGGATTTTTATTTTCAGGGGTCCATGTTTGTTACATGTATGGTTAATATAGGATCCTTAACAAAACAAATTTGGTTAAGTTAAAATTAACAGAATCTTGGCAGTTACATCAATATGAGGGCCATTTTTAAATGTTTTTCAAAACATTAAGGTCTTTTTTCATGTTTTTAAATGCTACGGTCTAATTTAAATTTTGAAGTAAATGTTAGGAGGAAAAACATACCTTCAACTAGTGTGTTTACTAACATTAGCTTATTACTTTTCACTTTCTGATGTTGGTAAAACGGAAGGAGAGAAATTATAATATTGACTTGACATGCATATCAAATATCAATTATGAGTTGAATAATTTCGTAACAATTATTATATATCTTCATTTATTAACACTAAGTAATCATTTTTAGTAAGATATTGTCTATTAAAACCTTTTGGGTATAGATTAAGTTCCTAGGTTTTTTTATATCTTAGAAATGTGATTGAAATAAAATTATATATATTAGATTAACTATAATTGTAATAAGTATATGGTAATCTAGTGTAATATGAGCATCTGAAAATTGCACATTTATGTTCATATATAAAAATTGAAAACTTCTTGTACTTTATATTTTATTAAAATTTTTTAATTTTTTGTTCTATTGAATTCTATTAAAACTAAATTATACGAGTGTGATTTCAATTTTAAGAATCCCAAAAGCAATCTTAGGGATGAGTTACCCCTCTTAATAAAACAAAATTTACTATTAATATAAATTTCAATTCTTTAAACCGGAAGCATCAAAGTAGAGGAATCATATTTTTAACATGAGAACCAAATGCACCATTAATTTCTAACCTTAACTGAGGATGGTGCCAATAAAAAATATTTTCACATATTCCAATTAACTTATTATATCTCGAGCTTGAGTTTACTTATTGGGCTATTAATATGCTATCACTAGATATTGAAATCTAAGTCCTTAAATTTACTACAAAGATAAGGCTAATAAAAAAGCCATGTTATAAATGATAATAAAAAATACACATAGCAAAGTAGTTATGAAACATATTTCTCATATATCTAATACTCAATAATCTCAAAATTCTATTTTTATGTTAAATACAACAATTCAAATATATGAAATTTATTAAAAAGTAAAAGTATCATCTAACAATCCATAATAGGACCTATTTAAAATGTGAGCCCCAAGATCTCCTTTCTACTATGGCTAGCTATTAAGCAAAAGCTAAATATAAGAGATAAACTCAATTTCCTCAATATTTTTGTCTAATACCTCTTTGTAAAACTGCCATATAAACAAACACACCCCAAGTATTTCAATGCAGGTACTCTGTATGGATTTAGAGGAATTCACTAAGATTTTGTTCAATTAATGGGAAGCAACATAACTATATGGATTTTTCGAATTGGATGGTGGAGAAGAGGTCAATTAAGAAAGAGGATCATGTGGTATACACAATATGTATAAGATCATACATATACAAGATATAGAAAGAACATAATATAAGATGCATTTAAAAGGAGGAAAATAATAAGGAAATGATATTTCAAGAAAAATTGCAATGGATAATGGAACAATTATTAAGTAATAGAGCACCACACATATGCAATGTAGTTATAATCAGAGCCTAGAGAAATAATAAAGAGATGTTTCAAACTTAAATAATAAAGTAGGAGGAGAAAGACGATGAACCTTATTGCATTATAATACTATAGAGAAAATTTGTGGGTAATCCACTTTATAAGTAGTAGCATTGTTAGTTTGGCTAGTTGTTTATTTTTGTACACTTTTGTTTATATAACATGGGAGTTTGCTAATTTCTTTTAATACAATTCATTCACCTTTTTAAAAAAAAGACTCATACATCCTCTACATCCTTGATCTTAATGTTTGTGGCACCTCATATGAAAGATATGCAAATCCCAATAGTATAATACCACCTAAGGAAAAATTATTATAAATTAATTAGAAAGCTACACCTCTTTAACCTATATCCTACAATTGTGCTATTACTAATTATTCCAAGAGTACTTGTTAAATAAATCATAATGCATTAACATACAAAACATGCACAACCTCCATATATCAACATAGCCTTATATTTGCTTCATGTAGGAATTAGATATGGATCTTAACTAATTGAGTGATTTTGGTACCAAATATTATGGTTGACAAAAAGGGTCTAGGTCGTACCTAGTTAACCCAAATTTTAGTTGGGTTTAGATCACATAGTTTAAGTGTGAATGAGTTTCAAATTGGCTTGGATCAAACTTTAGAGGGGTCAAGTTGTAGCTCTGGCCTAACTCATTTTTGTATCTATCAAATATAAATCACTATCAACCACCACATCACACATCTCAATAGAACACAAATTCATTATACCCAAATATTGACAATTAATGAAAATAATTTAAAATCAATGGGTTAAAATACCATGAAATGTATCCAAGACACATACAAAGCACTTAATATGAGAAAATAAAATATAATTAATTTATCAAGCAATTCACACACAAAGCATGCTTAAACTTTTATCCTAAATTAATATTCAAAATTAAGAATCAAATCATTTAAATAGTTGATTACCACCTAATAAAGCATTTAAATCCATATAAGTAATTAAATAATTAATATAGAAAGCCCTAATTGGCATATACTACTAACTGCCATATGAAAGGTACCTTAAACTCTCTTTTGAAATAAAAGTTTCTATTAGGCACTCCCTAAAATGTGTTAAAGAAAAGAAAATTGACTAAAAATATTGTAATTTCCCTAAATGTAACTTCTCCCATTACTTTTCTCGTTTCCTCTATATTTCTGAAGCCTCTTCTTTTGTAAATTTTTCAAATAATAGATAGAAACTCATTTTTAAAAAAATCTTTTCTTACATGTTCGATTGATTGACAAACTATTATTGATTTTCAAAAGAAAAAATCATCACCAAAAATCAGTCACGTTTTCACATTTTTATTATGACATGTCTTATGGTTTCGTTAAAACTTTTCCCCAATATATTGTCTACTATAAGTGATGGTGAACATCCAAAAATAGGTTAAAAAATGTTACTTGAATTTAAGAAGCAATTAGTGAGGCATAAATGCTCAAATAACTGAAAAGGAGCAAGATGTCGCATCTTACCCACTTAAAATAAGTTTTATTATTCAAACTTAACTAATTTAGAAGATCAAAGGGTTGAAGGTATTTTCTTTTCGTCTTCTCCTCCTCCATTTTCAAAATAGTTTGCCCACACCACTTTGACATAAGGAATAACTTTATAAAAATTAGGTTCTCTCATAATTATAATACATTAATTGTATATAAACCTTTTAAGTATCAATAAATGATATAGACATTGGTTGAATTTGTTAATAATGCTAAACAATAAGTTATAATACCCACCATCTCTAAGATCTCAAAAGGAACTACAAACTTAGGAAACTTATTAAAAAAGTGATCTCCCACTTGAAACTCCAAAGTTCATCTCCTTCGATCAATATAACTCTTTTGTCTACTTTATGATGTAACCAATCTTTTTTAATCAACTTGACCTTCTCCATTGTCTCATAAACTAATACAAGTCCTAATAACATCCTCTTACCTACATCAACTCCTTTGTATGAAAATATATTTTAGACTTTTATGGTTTATACAACTTACATATTTCATTATACAAATAACACTTAAATATTCAAAGAAAATCGTAATTAGAAGATATAAATCGTATGAGAGATAATTACCTTCATATTTCTTTTATTATCTAGAAGCACAATCTACCACAGTCCTATATTGCATCAAAATACACTTTAATCGCTTCTTTGGGGCATCATTAAAGATAGTGAAGCCATCATTGCCACCAATAATGGTAAAAAAAAAAAGGCCATCAATAATCTCCTCTTTAACTTCTATAAGCCCCCTTTATACATTTTTGTCCATTGGAAATTCACTTCCTTCTAAGTTACTTAGGAGAAAGGTTTAGCTATCTTAGAGAATCCCTTCATAATTCTCTTAAAATAACCTGTTATACCTAAAAACTATATAGCTAATCATTATATTACGTTGGTGTAACATCCCATTTCCATAATAAGGGTTAGAAACCTAGATTTATGTAATTAAGAAATAGCAAAAAGAGATTAGATTGCATTTCATGCTCATGCATAATATTAGCATACACACACGTGAATTTGATTATTGCACTCATTACAATGACTTGTTCATGTACTCATTTGACATTTTTCGGGTATAAATGATTGCTTTAAGGCAATTATAATGTGAAATGTGGATTATGTGTCTTAAAAATTGAGTTAGAGTGTATAAGTTGTGAATTAGAATTTTTGGCAAAATAAGAGAATTTTCTGGAATTTAAAGGTAGTTTTGGACTAGGAATATGCAAAGTGGTAAAACAATTAATAAATGGTAGTAGAATTAACTGTCAAATGGCAATGGAAATTTTGATAAATGACTTTGGGATTTATTGTCAAGTTTCATTGAAAATTGGGAAACAATTGGATTAGAATTTGGAGACAAATAAACTAGTTATTAAAAAGTGGTCAAATGGAGACCACAATAAAAGGACAAATGGCAAGTGATAAGTGTCACGACACTTATCACTCACCACTCACGATATTTTCTTCTTTGCAAGGCCAACATCCTTGTCTTTCTCCCATTATTTTCGTTACTTATATTCCCTTCTTCATTTTCTTCATGTTTTTGTATTCATCTACGACACTCTCTTCTCCTAAGCATTAACGTTGAACCTTGCTCTCATCCTTCACTTGCTACTTCCATTTTTGTTATCTTCATCATCTTACCACTAGAAAACCTAAGCTACTCCACTTCCATGTTGATGACCGTGAGATGCATGGAAAGCTAGGGTTAAGTGTGATTTGAATACATTGAAGCTAAATCAAGTAACTTATGCTTTAATCATCATAGGTAGTGTTAAATGAAACTAATATGATGAGTAATTTGAGATTGATGACTTGATCATGAAATTTTTATGTGTGAGTCGTGAGTGAAGAAATGTATATGTAAATGTCTTGCTTTTGTATATGTGATAACTAATGATTCATAAATGGATGTAGAGAAGATTTAGAGTTAGAATGAATCCAAAAATAATGTAGAAAGAAGTGCAGAAAAAATTGATTTGTGAATGGATATTTTCTTGTTCTGTTTTTGACATATAAAAACGTGGATCATTGGTTGTTTTAGAAATGGATTGGATTAAGTATTTAAGTTAAAGACAAGGCAAGTATAGTGTCTTGAAAAAAAGAAGAACTAGGATGGAAGTTTAGAGACAAAGTGATAATGGTGTTTAAAGTGCGCTGGAATATGTTAGCTGTAACATTTCCATTGGATATGCATCGGTATTTTACCTATGAATTTGTCTGTAGATATCCAAATGGGATTATTTTGAATTTGGATTAAATTAGAGACATATGACTACATTTTTCATGAGACATCAAATTCAAATTTTGTCTTTAAGAGTTTTAAAAATTGACTTAAAGTTGAGTACTGGGTGTAGTAAATTGATGGATGAATATATGTTTTTAGAGTATGAAAACCATGAGTGATGAGTTATTATGTAGATGTTATGAGTAGTGAATTAAAGGTATAATGAAAGTGAAAGTTATGTTAACCAAGATGTTGAGTTATGCTCTTGAAATGAGATGAATTAAGGTGATAGTTAGAAGTGAAATGA
>JANKOE010000007.1:21075388-21097230 GCA_026284465.1 Erythroxylum citrifolium | reverse complement strand
CAGCGGTTCGGGAATGAGCCATCAGTCAGGGCTCACCACCCGGACCAGTTGGGCTCCAGGTTTGGGGTCCGACACATCTCGTATGATTAAGTTCCTTTACTAATTATAATGACATAGAAATATAATCTTTATTATTGAGATAAATTTTGGTTCTATTTCATGTACAAATTAACACACGATATGAAAAAAGAAAGAGAGAGAAAATCTTAAAAGATATTTAGATCATTTATTATATATTTAGATTCATCCACTAGACTATCTAATTTATTGCTCATTTCCACTTGATCCTACTTTCCTTTTCTCCTCTATCAACTTTAGCTTTAACTTCCACTCTTCTTTAAGTTTTATGTGTTTCTATAACTTCTTTTTAGCACAGTTTTCCTTATTTAGTAACGGTCCTCATTTCCTATTTTCCTACTCCAGGAAAAGTTAATTTCTTACTATTTTTTGTATAGCTTCCAGCTCTAAAACTCCTCCCACAACTAATCTTCTTCTCCCTTTTCTCTCCTCAGCTAAAACATTCACTTCCCTCTCTAAAAACCACTAAACTACCATAAGCATACCTCCCCTTAATGTTAGATCTTATACATAGCCTCAGCTTCCTACAAATATAGTATGAAATAACTCTTTAGGCTATCAATTAAAAAGATATATAACCATTTGGCACTAAGTGGCACGAGATTCATTCCCTCAAGTAATCTTATGGTACATTACTCTATCACATTCAAAGGTAGGCATCTTTGTAGCTCCTCCCCTAAAAATTCTCAAAATAGAAGCTTTAAATGGGCTAACTCCTTAGTGCGTTCTTTCTAAAAAATGGCTAACCTAGCTTTCAATCTTTTAATAAGCTATAAAGAGATGGAAGAAAGTAGGACTAAAGAAATTTTTTATTAGTGAAGAGGGCTTATTCATATTTAGGTTTTGCTCAGAATAGGGAATGAACAAGTTTTTATAGCTTAGGCTATAACATATTGACAACAAGCTAACTTTTCTCCGAAAATGGAGACTTAGCTTAGACATGGAAGAAATAAACTGGGAACATGTTCTAATATCGATAAACTTTCATAAGAATCCCATGGAATATTGGTTAATAATGGGGTTTATTTATTTGGCCAACTTCAATAGGAAGCCTTTGTACTTAAATGATACTACTACAAGTATGAAATGAATTGGATATTTGGAGGTACAAAATATAATAGGAGCTTCCCAATGTTATCCGTATTCTAAAATTTGGTGCAGATAATGAGATGTAGGAGGCAATGGTAATGGTAAGCTCTTAACGAAAGTTAACTCTAACATATCAAAAGAAACCCTATAAGCTAATAGGTATAACCATTCAAATAGGAGATTACGAGGAGCTTATGGGAATAAAAGAACAAGAGGGAGCTACTAAATTATAAATTCAATCATCTACATCACCTTTTGAAAAATTATAAAGAAGGAAATTTTAAACCTCAACTTGTAAGTACTTTAGCTCCCTTAATAAATGGTGGAAATCATAGTCCCTCAAAGGCAAAATCATATAAGGAGCTTATAAGTGGGAACAAGCCCAATAATTTAAAGGAGGAACCCTAAAGTACCAATACATGTATAATTGAACTATAAGCTCAATTAAGGCCAACAAATACTTTAGATCCCTTAACCAATGGTAGAGGCTATAGTCCTATAAAGAAAAGATCTAGTGAGGAATAAATAGGTGGGAAATGCATAACAATTCAAAGGAAGAACCTAGAAGCATCAATACATATATAAATGATCCCTTATAGAATAAAACAAACTTCTTTCAAACCTCAAGGAGATTAAGAAGGAAAGCAAAACTAAAGGCCTTGGTAAGTACAAATAGCCCCAAATAATGTTAATCATTACATGAAATGTAGAAGGGCTTAATTGCCACAAAAAGTAACAAGTACTTTATGATTTTTTGAACAGTAGACAACTTTTTATCATTGACCTATTAAGAACTAACATGAAGTTAGATTTTAGAATAAAAGAATTAGTTTTTTAAAGTAAGGCTAGTCATTAATCTCCAGCTATAATCACCACTATAATGGTTAAATCATAGTAATGTATAATGCTTCCAAAGTTATAGTGGTTCAAATAGCATTGTCAAAGCAACATATGACTCTTAAAGTGATACTTTTACCTAATCCTAGAGAAATCATTATCACTTTTATTTACACAACAAATCTAATATTTCATAAGATTACCTTATAACACACTTTACTTTAAGAGGAAGTTAAAAAGGTTTAACCATGGATACTTTTAAGGGAATTTAACACTACCTTATTTACCTCAAAATCTTAATGAGAGAAGAACAACACAAGAAGCCAAAGTGAGCATTCAAGAAGAGCATCGGTAACTTTGGTACCATAGATTCAAGCTTTAAAGGAAACTTCTTCACTTAGATTAATAATCAAACTGAAAAATGATTGATAAAGAAAAATTTGGATAGAGCTTTAGTAAATCAAGCTTGACAATGTAGATTTCCCTAAATCAAGGCCATATTCTCCAGCTACCTAACCTTACATCATACTCCAATTGAAATTCACCATCTTTAAGAAGAAGCGTAGAGGAAAAATCCTTTTAGATTTAACAACTACCTCACTAAAATTAAAGGATTTAAATAAACAATTAATAGAGGTTTGGAGAAGAAAATTCAAGGATTTGAAGATATAAGTATGTCGTAAAGCTCAAAGCTATAAAGTTAAAGACCACAATTGGCTAGTCTATCCTTTGCACATAACTTGATAATGTTTTCAAGGGTTCATATTTTTTTAAGGGTCCTAATGAACCCGTTTCACCAATTTAAGGAACTTTTAAGGCTAAAGATCAATCATGGGAAGAGTTAGATACCAATATCAATAAGTGCTCAAGCATTAAAAGATAAAATGGCATACTTAACATGTAACAAAGCTTATCAGTTACCTGTAATATACCTTGGTATTCTCTTGGCATTAAGGAGACTTTTTTTACAGAATCTTCACTTAGTAGATAAACTACAGAGAAGACCAGGAGTTTGGTGCAACAAGGATCTATCATATAAAGGGAAAGCATAGTTTACAAAGTTAGTCCTGAATTCCCTACGCAATTGTTAGGAATAATATATTTGTTTCCAAAAAAATTAATTAAGTACTTATAGAGATTGATGAGGAATTTCCTTTAGAAGGGAAGGAATAATAGGGCTTATCATGCTAAGGTAAAATCGAGTGAGGTAACTAAACCAATTTGAGTAGTAAGATACTGATAGGGAAAAGATTATAGAGATTAGTTGAAAATAAAGAATCATTATAGATTAGGTAGATCCACACTTATTTCTTGATAGGAAAACCATATAGGAGATTTCACTAAGGCCCTCACATTCTTACTTTATTTTTTTGCTACAAAAGATGAGAACATTGAAAAACTATATCTAGTGTAGGATAAGAAGTGGAGAAAAGTCATCAATGTTCTATAATAATGGAGCAAAATATTGGCTCTTTAATAGAGTTCTCATTATTAAACCATCTACAAGATATTTTAAGGAATGTAAAGGTGAATAAATGGGTAAAAACAATCAATGGAGCAATGTCCCTTCAGATTTAGTACAAGCACTACCAATTTATTATCCTTATACTGGGAGAAAGGACACCTATATCTGGATGGGGAACCCAAATGGGGTGTTCAACAAAAAATCGTGCAGGTAGATACAAAGGACTATAAGAGTTATTATGTGATGGAGTATAGTGATATGGAAAAAAAATTATTCCTAAGGTCTCCTTGATAGTCTCTTTAGTATTCTTACAAAGATTGTCAACTATAGATAAGTTAAGTTACAACAATTTTCCAAAACACTATGTATTGTGCAAGCAATATTAGAAGACTAATGCGTACCTATTTTGTAAATGAACTTTTCCTTAAATAAATGAGGAAAATTATAGGCTTCATATTAACTACAAAATTCCAATCTTATATACTTAAAATTCATTAATTGGTTACAAGCAAAGGGGAGGATCACAAGAATCAACACTCATATATTTGTGATTTTGTATGTAACGGGTTATAGAAGGAGAGGAACAAAATGTGTTTCCAACCATTTCTAGGGGCTGGAAATAAAGGAGGAGGATATACAAGAGAGCATCATCCAATCTATCCTCTTAAAATTAATAGCAAAGGAAATCATAGAATATTACAATAAGGAAATCATAGTGGCTTGGAAACTAAATTAATGAGAGGAATAGACAAATAACTAAGTTCATAAGGGTATGCATGTAGCTTGCATCAATCAAGTTAACTCAAAAGTTACTAATGCAGTTCACATTATCAAGTGTGAAAGGAGAACACATATATGATACTAATGGGTTGAACGAGGCCTAGGTGTAGAGAAAACAAGGAGAGTCAGCTTCATCATAGTGAATAAGGGTGAACTCAAGCAATTTCCGTTGAAGCATCTCCCATAGAATTAACCTACATAAAGAGGAAGAAAGAAGCAAGCAAAAAGAAAGATTGAAGAGGAAGGAGAAGATAGGAAGGACTATAACAAGAACATACAACATTTAGAATATCGAAGTAACTGAACTGGACCATAACTTGCAAAGAAACAAAAGAAAAAAGTTATTGTAGAAAGGAAGATTGAAAAGCAAGATGATGACAAGTAAACTAATACAAACAACATGTAAAATGTAAGTGGAAAGGACATATGTTCATAACTTTACTAAGGAAGTAGGGATGTTATCAAGTTGAAGGCTAGCAAAATAATGGTTCTATATGTTGCATCTAATTAGTGGTCATTAAAGGCATTATGTATTCTAGTCCAGACTAGCTATGATGGTGGTTTTTTGGCATGTTTTATCACTCTTTGTATGGTTTACCTCTTTTTTATGGTATTGTTTTCAAATTAGTGAATTACTTAATTTCCAAAAAATACTCTATAGAAAAATTTATTTATGCTATTAAATTTATTTTTTATGATTTGTTCATATAGCTTCCTTGCTTATTCCATGAAATAATCTTCTAAGAAATACTAATTATGCTTAAAAGTTTGTAGTCTTCCTCAATTTAAAGAAAAAATATTAAAATTTTGACACATGTTAAATTATAAATTATTTTAAGGACTTTCAACAAAATAATTGTGTTATGATAGTATGAATAGTTTTTTTTAAGGAAATGGGATTAATAGGTAAATAATGGAAAGAATATAGGAAAGGCAAAAGGTTAAGGGGTATACCCTTACTCCTTACACTTAGGTATAAGGGAAAATGACAATATATAAATCAGTAAGAAAAGGAGCAAGCATTTAAGTGTTCAGATGTTAAAAGACGTTAATGTATTAGTTGTGCATTCTTGATGGAGATACTTGACGATCAGTAGTTCACAACATGTCAGATTATATCTAATTGAATCGATTCTTTTGTTTAACATTAGTTTGCAAATCTCCTTTGATTACTTTTTTTCCATAGTGTATACACACGTCCCCAAAACACAGATGAAGATACGACAAAGATGTTGTGAACAAACTGTCCCAACTAATCCGATATGGTGTAACCTGGGGCATTCTATCGATATAGTCTCATAATCCTCCGCCATATACAAATGTTAAATAGGCAAGTGAAGAAGAGATTATCATAAGTTTCTGCATGGAGTTGACACATAGGACAATTTATGTTGATTTACATGTAAGGGAGTCTATCTAAAGTATTTAACTTGTTTTGGATATCAAGCCAAAGGTTGAAGGATAGTTAAGGATTGAGTGCTTTATTCTAAACAATTTTGTGCCAGTCCACTTTGGGACATCTTCTTCGTAAGAGCTCCTTGATGATTTTACTGTTAAGGGAGTGGATCGGATAACCTTCACAGTAGAGTATGACAATAGAATTTGTTATATTGTCTTTAACAATATCTCTCAATGTCATCAAACAATTGAGGAAATGACAATGTGAGTTGCTTTTGCATAGTTTACAGATGCTTCTAGCTTGAAGAAAATAAAAATGTATCCATCTTATCCACAATGAGTGTTTATAAAGCAAAATGCACCATAGTTGCTAGAGAATCAAGACCAAATTTATGACTTTGACGGATGAGATGTTCAGGCCTCCTTCTTTCTTAAGAAGGCATATATTAGTCCATCTAACCTTTCCAACACCTTAAGAGCCATCCAGATGAGACCATAAGAAATTATTGAGAAATCTTTCAATATCCTTAACAATACTTTGAGAAAGAAAAATATGGTAACTCCAATATATATGTAAAGAATTTAGGAAAAATTGAAAGAGTTGTAGTTTACTAATGTAGGATAGCTTTTTATTTACCCATGAAGTGATTCTTCTCTGAATACGTTCAATAAGGGGCAAGCTTTCCTAATAATTAAGACGTATGGTAGTCACTGTATGTCTCAGATACATAATTGGAGGGTCGATGGAGTTCATACCAATAGCTTATGCAACAAAAGATTGGAGATCTGAGGCAGCTTTGGAAAAAATAAATTGACTCTTACTAAGATTGATATGCAACCCTAAATATCTTTTAAAAAGTTCAATGCCTTCATGCGAGTGTTGATAGAACTTATCTTAGCTCTACAAAAATGAAGGAGATTGGCAACAAACCCAAGGTTAAGTAAAACAATCTTCTTACATTTGGAGTGATATCTAAAGTTCAGGTTAAGCTGCACTTCCTATTCGGTGAAGGAGGTAAGAATTTCCAAACATAGAAAGAAGATATAAGGGGATAGAGGATCCCCCTATCGGAGACCCCTCCCTTAAAAAATTTTGTAGGACTACTCTTTATGAGCACAGCTAAGGAAGTAAAGGAAATACATTACTTTAACCAATTGATAAAGATACTTGGAAAACTAAAGGCTTGTAGCATGATCCATATAAATTCCCAAATAATGCTATCAAAGGCTTTACGAAAATCAATTTTCATTGTGTAGTTGGGAGAATAATTGGATTGAGAGTAGCCCTTGGGAGAATAATTAGATCGAGAGTAGCCTTTGAGAAGTTCTTGGACAATAAGAATATTATCAACAATATTGTGATCCTTCATGTAAGCTCCTTGGTTCTCACTGATCAAAGGAGATTAAAAAAAAACCCTTTTCAATCTTGTATCTAGTATCTTAGAAATGATCTTATATAGAAAATTAGTGCATACTATAATTCAAAAGTCTAGAAATGTTGAAGGGTTGAGACCTTTAGGGATTAAGTAAAGAAAAGTTTTGTTGATTTCCTTAAGAAGTATCCCATTCGTTAAGAATTCCCAAACTACCTACTTTATAAAATCACCTATGATATGCCATGAATTTTGGAAGAAGTGGCCATTAAATGCATCAGGCCTGGGTGTCTTCGAACCATCGATACTAAAGACTACTCTTTCAATTTCATTGTCTTTAACAAGTTAAATTAGAAGATCTCAATCAAGAGGAGAAACTTAATTCAAATTGAGTGAATTAAGCTCTAAAAGGGAGACAGTTGAATGGCTAGGTGATCCAAGAACAGAAGTAAAGTAACTTCTAGCTTCTACTTCAATGTCTTGCAAATTCAAGAATAGTGAACCTGTTATGGATTTGATATAGTGGATTTTGTTGAAATTTTTGCTTGCTAGGATAGATTTAAATAAAAAAATAGTACATTGATCACCATCTTTAAGCCAATTTACTTTTGCTCTTTGTTGGAGCAAAGAATGGTGGTTGCTTATAGGTTGTAAATAATTGATAATTGCAAGCTTTTCCTTATCCATAAGGTTTTGATTAGTAGGGTTCAAGGTAAGCGTTTATTGAATTACTTCTATATATGATTTTATCGAGTGGATAGCAAATATAGTGGAGCCTTATATAGACTTGAAAAGTTTAAGCTCATGCTTGATACATTTGAACTTTTGGACACAACAAAATTATCTAAAACCAACACAATGGAATTCAAAACCCTTTTTGTAAGCCTCAAGAAAGCCAAGATCATGCCCGAGATAATTGTTAATCTGAAGGGAAAATGAGGAAGAATTTTCTGAAACAAGCTATCGACTATAATGGTAGAATGATTCGAAAATAATGGATCTTTGAAATTGGAAAACTTACTTGGAAATACATTCAACCATGTATCATTCACCACTCCACGATCAGGTTTTTTTCCTTATATGTTAAGATGAGATCTGTTTGTTTGACCAAGTAAAGGTATTACCAACCAATTTCAGATCAATTACGCCTATATCATGAGCACAATCTTTGAGATCATTTGAATGGTTCTTGAGATTACAATGGCCTTAAGCTTTTGAAGGGAAAAGGGTGGAATTAAAATCACCACAAATCAACCATGTTTTAGCAATATAGTTGCTAAATGTTCTGAGATTGCTCCAAAGACTTCTTCTCTAAAATGAGTAGTTATTTGCATAGATAAAGGAGATGTTTATATCAACATTCTCTTGCAAACAAGTAAGATGGAGATGCATAGCTTGTTCATTTGAATCCAACAATTCTACCTTGAGTTCTTCCTTTTTATAACAAAGGATGATTCTACTGAAAGCATGATGATGGTGATTAGAAAGTAAACTCCATTGGGGATCAAGGATATGTAGCTTGGATAGGTTCTTTAATCTAATTTTGGTTTCAAGAGGAGCAATTAACAGAGGTTTTTCATAAAAAAACAAGTCCCTTAAAGCCAAAAGCTTAGAGGGGTTGTTTATTCCACACACATTTCATGTTATAATTGACATTAAGAGGATGAAACTGTGGAGCTTTTACTTTTGCTCCTTTTTTATCATCTTCTCTTCACAGTTTGAAAGATACATTCATTGCTTCTTTAGTGCTAAGATCCTCTGCTTGAGTACTAACAGTAGGAGTGGGTGTAGGTGTTTCATATTTGTTGGGAGATGTTGGGATATCACTAGAAGTACTAGAAAGATCATCAAGTGTGTTGTTTGAAGCTTGTGGTGCTTCCCTAATGCTAAGCTCCTGGATATCACAGATGTTTGGAAAATGTTCAGTGGTGCAATCTATTGTTATGTTTTGGTTTCTGGCATCAAAAGATATTTATTGACTTACTGTTAAGAGAACTATACTCTGAGTGGAGGTCGATTCAAGGTGGATGTCTTGCTTGATATTTTGCATCATATCAAGGTTCACCTAATCCATTGAAGCATCATTTAATGTGAAGGCCCTAGGAGTAACAGTCAATTGTTGCTCATGTTCCTCAATCCCCATCAGCTTTTGATAATTAACAATATTAAATTTCTTCTCCGTAGCTTTCCATACTTTCCTGTGCAATTTTGAATGTGGTCTCCATTGATAGGATATGGCAATGGTGTCCTCCCATAGGTTATTGTCTTCTCCCAACCTCATTATAGGAATCTCATTCGGTAGCTCCTTAGAGAGTTCAACGCTTACACAAATCCGAGGTAACCAAATCTTCTTCTCATAGCAGTGTGTTCATCCATGCATAAAGTTTTACCAATATAACTAGCTAATGAGCTTAATCCCTGGGTGGTCTAATAGTCCAAGGGAACATTATGAAAATCCAGAGAGGGACATTTTAAATCCTAATAGTTTCAAACCATAAGCTAGGTTTCGAAACTTTTAAAAAGAGGGCTAGTTTCTAAGATGCCATGGACCATATTCAAGGATTTTATGAGCATCAGATACAGATTGAAAAATGAAAAGTATGAGTTTATCCTTAATGAGTAAGACATTAGACAAACCTTTTACTTTCCATGTTTTAGTGGCTCAGTGTTGTATGAGAGGGAAGGTTGGCCTATGATCAAAGAAAAACTCGACAAGTGTTGATTCCTAACTTTTAGCTCCTTATTGGAGAGTCAAAATATCAAGACACACCACAAGCGTGCCGTCCAACTCTTGATGTGGGGTAAAAGTGAGGTCGAGGATGGTATCACTTGCTTTCATGTTTTCAAGGGAGGTTGCTCAGAGGGTGAAGAATGACGGTTTTTAGGAAGGTTGTGTCGAAGGTAAGGATAGGGATGGCTGCTAGGAAGATTTCTTAGGAGGTAAGGACGAAGATGGTGTGGTGGGAAAGGCCAATGGTGGAAAATTAAAGGGCCACATGATAGGATTGGTAGACATATTGCTAAATAAAGGAAGGGGCGTTTTACTGAAAGGGAGTCTGACATAAACAGGTTAAGAAAAATGGTAAGGTGGCGCTAGTAGGAAGAGGAATTTCAAAAGGGAAATACAAGCATGCCCTTAGGGAGCCAAAGATAGGTCGTGAGGATGGAAGAAAAATGCTGAAGACAATCCAGAAGGATGGAGAAAAGGGAATGAGTAATAGAGATCTGAAAGAAAGTTTTGGGATCAAACATGCAAGCAAGATGAACCAAGCATATCTAAGAGAGAAATAGGAGAATCTCTCACATGTCTTAAATGTATGATAGTATGAATAGTTACCTAGCATGAAGGTATTTCAAAATTTTAAGTGCGCGCAAATTCCTATCTTTCCACTTTTTATCTAGTGTGTTAAAAGTTAGAATAATGCTACAAATACTAATATTCGTATTAATAGTACTTATTATTTTAGGTAGACTAATGAAGTATTTAACATGTGTAAGCTAGTTAGTTGGTGAGATAATAGGCTGACAAATTCTAGTTAATAAAAAGATTACTTGTCCCCAGCATTGTTCTAATGATAGTAATCCTTTTTGGTGAATAACATTAGTTTTTTTTGTGAAAAGGTAAGTGAATATTAGTTTTTTTTATAAATCGGAAAAAATTTATAAAAATGAAGAAAGTATGTACAGACTAGAGATTAGGAGCCCTACAATCTCTTAACCCAAAGAAACTAAAGATAGGCGCACCCCTGCCCCTTACCCTAAAACAAAAACAAAATCAAAAACCAAGTCCTGTAATAGTTTCCACATAAAGGAAATAAAATCTAACAAATCTGACAACTAACACAACTAAGCAACCCAATTCCAAAAGCACTCTCAATCAACAATACAATACAATAGCAATATATAAGGTGCCTAAAATTGGATACTCGCTGATGTGCGAAAAGATCTAGATTTCATAAGCCCTGTTCAAAAAGGATAAATTTGAACCTTGACCTATGCAAGACAGAAGTGCAAGGCTACCCTTCAAGTGAAGGACACCATAGTCTGAATGCCCTATGAGAACTGAGCTGACACTTGGCTGCATCACTTATAGAAAAAAAAACATTAGAGATCAAATGAAACACAAGTAGTATTACCTTCTCTCAATGTTTAAGCTGAGGTGCTCCATAACTTGAAAGTTCACACGCATAAAGAGGTTACGTTCATCCAAGGCTTCATCTTTAAAGGTCCGACGATTCCTTTCAGCCCACAGGTTATAGACAGTAACATAAAGAATAATGAGGAAAGAGTTAATGGCACAGGTTCTAGTGGAGGCTAGCTGGGAGAACCATAATAAGACGGATTGAAGATTTGTAAAAGGAGGTATGTGGATATGAAAATAACTAAGGCTTTGAGACCAAATTATTTTTGAAAAAGGACACTCAAAGAATAGGTGGTCAATAGTTTCAAAATCAGCTAAACACAAGGAACACCTATTAGGAGTATGAAGATACTGTAATTTATCCCTTGTTGGCAATTTATGTAGAAATGCTAACCATAAAATGAAGGAATACCTCGGACTACAGTTATTATGCCAAACCAGTTTGTATCAGGGAACTGTAGGAACTGGGGGCCTTAAACAAGTATAAGCAGAAGCATTGATATACTATTTTGTAGTGCACGCTAACCATTCTAAAGTATCCTCTCTTGAATCATTCGGGGAGTAGGTAAGAGGATCCAAGTGACTGAGTTCCACCGGTAACTCCTGCCAACACCAACCATTTTCTCATATTACTGCCGATACTCTAGCACTCAAAGGAAGTCCAGACCCATTGATTAACCGAGGAGTAGAATGAGCCAGTAAGAAGTCGTTTAGATGCCAAGGATCCAGCCACATGGAAGTAGAAATTCCATTTCCAATTCTAAATCGGAATTGATTCCTAATTAGATCCCTCGCAGACAAAAGTTTACGCCAACTCTAGGAACTATTGTTTGTAGGAGAGGTAAGCCAAACAAATTTCCTTTTGAGTATGATAGTATGTACCCACCTCAATCTGCTTCCCAAGTAAAACCGTATTCCTAGTAGACAAGTGCTTAAACCCTAGACCACCCTCTTTTTTTGGACAACAAATATCATTCCATTTAACCTTAGGTTGACCTCTTGAGTAGACCTTTCCAGACCATAAAAAGTTTCAAAGTTTCATCTCTATTTCCTTAGTAATAGAGGAGGGAAGGATGAAAAGACTAGCTCAATAGACCTGAAACGAAGTAAGGACCGAAATGACTAATTGCACGCATAAGACAGAAATTTGTGAGTCCATTTGTTAATTCTAGAGTCAATTTTATCCAGAAGCGAGACACACTCCCTCCTTGACAACCTACCTATCAGAAGAGGGACTCCCAGGTAGCAAATGGGAAGTTACCCTCTTGTTAGACCAGACAAGTGAGCTATTTGTTGGGTCATTGGCTCTATCTCTGAAGATACAAAGAATTGGCTCTTAGAGAGGTTTATACCCATACCAGACAAATTGGAAAAGTTATGCAGACAATCAAATAAAGTCTGGATCGAGTCTAAATCACCATAGCAAAACATAAGGAGATCATCAGCAAACAGAAGATAAGTAAGTTTGAGGGCTCTACATCTCCAATGATAAGCAAAAGTGCTACTTTCACCTATGTAAACATTAAGACTCCGAGAGAAAGCCTCCATACAAAGAATAAACAGTAGAGGGGATAAAGGATCCCCTTGTCTGAGGCCTGATTTCCCTTAAATAAACGCAGAAGGGGACCCATTGATCAAGACCGCATAGGCAGGGGAGGTGATACATTCTCTAATCCAACCTACGAACTGGGAAGGACAACCAATAGCTACTAGAATATTAAGTAAGAAATCCCAGTGGATCGAGTCGTATACTTTTTGTAAGTCCACCTTAAAAGCACATCTCCTATGGCTATTGGCTAGGTGATAATTTTTGAAAACATCTTGGGCCAATAAGATATTGTCCCCTATACAACGATTCTTAAGGAAGGCACTTTGGTTGGGACTGACGACTGAAGGGAGGAGTTCTCGAAGCCTATTCATTATGATTTTCGCAATCACCTTATAGATAAAATTACAGCAAGCTATAGGTCGATAATCCCCCACTGTGGATGGATTTTCTACCTTAGGGACGAGAGAGATAAACGTAGAATTGATCTCTTTTAGGAGTCGTCCATGTTGGAAGAAGTCTTGAATAGCCCTAGAGACATCCCTCCCAACTATATGCCAAATATGCTTAAAGAACACACCATTGAAACTATCGGGACCTGGAGATTTATTTGGATTAAAAGAATTGAGAACCTCTATTATCTCCTGGGTGGAGACATCAGCGATAAGTTTAATAAGGAGAGGTACTGAAATCCTATTAGGAAAACACTTGTCCATAAAAGCTTGAGAAGAAGGGAGAACCTTTCTAGCCCCTATAGTGCTTCTAAAGAAGTCCAAGAAATGTTTTTGAATCTCATCCACTTCCACAATTCTACTGCCATTTGGTCCTATGAGCGAGTGAATATTGTTTCTATTTCTATTGGCCATAAGAGAATGATGAAAAAAGGTCGTATTACGATCCCCCTCTTTGAGCCACTTAATTTGGGAAGCTTGTTTGTAAAGGGATTCCTGATCTGCTAAAGCACTAATCAAATTTTGAATGGCTACAGTTTCCTGCTCTACCATGATAGGGTAGCTAGGTTGATGTCTCTTTTGATCTTGTATTTGGTTAAGGGAGGCTTGGCATTGCTCAACCCTTGCATGAACATCACCTACCTGACTCGAATTAAGCCCTTTGAGAGCCCGCCTTACTAGTTTAAGCTTGGACACTACACAAAACATAGGGGTGTCTGAAACCGGACTATTCCAAGCCTCTTCAACAACCTAAAGGAAAGTAGGTTGAGACATAAGGAAGTTTGAAAACCAAAAAGGTGTAGGACACTTTGGTTGAACCGAAGGAGACCTAAGCATAATGGGGGAGTGATCAGAGATGTTTGGATTAAGGATAACCCCATAAGAGCTAGGAAACCTAGCAGTCCAAGCAGTATTGACAAGCATTCTATCTAACCGCCGAGCAACAAAAAAGTCTCCAATTTGCTTATTTGACCAAGTGAACTTAGGACCACTAGAGTTAAGATCAAATAGAGAACAAGCCGCAACACAATGCCTAAAATCACGCATACTAGGAGGAGGTGAAGGGCTAATAGGATAAGTCTCATGAGAGGAAAAACGACATTAAAATCACCAGCTACAATCCAAGGAAGAGGGCCAACTGAATTGTGAATACGTTCCAAATTAGCCCAAAGATGTTTCCTATGAGTAAGACTATTAGACCCATACACACAGGTGACAAAGAAAAATAAAAAGCTATTAATGGGGGACACCTCCAAGTGAACCAGTTGATCACTAGTGAATCGAAGGCTACACTTCAAACAACCAGGATTCCAAGCAACTACTATCCTAGCATTAGGACTAGAATCTAAATTGTCAAAGGATTGCCAACGCGGAAACAAAGATGAACACACTTTATTTAGCACAATGTGAGACTTAATAGGAGTCTCAGTCACACACACAAACAAAACTGACATACTCCTAAGCAAAGCACGCACAGCTAATTGCTTCCTAGAATTATTAATACCCCTAACATTCCAAAAAATTAAAACCATGGCACCTAAAACACAACAGACCCTCTACTTTTGTTTCCTCCTAGTTTTTCTAGTCAATCTCACAGTATATTCCCCCTCTGCCCCCTCTATATTCCATAGACTATGATCAGGAATCAATTCCGAGTTAGAAGGATACAGATACTTGTCTACTTGACTTGATTTCGGGACCTCAACAACCCTTGGATTTCCTTCTGGTTCATCATGCTCCTGGAGCTGACAATGTGACTCTAAATCCCTTGAATTGTTACTTGCCTGTTCAGTGGGCAGAACTATTGCAGTGACTGACCCTTGCTGGGAGGACTCGTGCTCCTCCCCTTGTGCAATTTGGGAGCCAGAGCTGAGAATCTCCGGAGGCACATGCTTGGGCTGAACATCAACAGATTCCTTCCCATTGTTCTGCTGAAGTTGTTCCTCGACCAGCTAAGGGGCCTTTCCCTTAACCAATTCCTGGTGTAAACCTCATTCAAAAATCCTCCCAGTAGGAACCCAGTCCCTTTTTTGTTGCGGCATCTCTGGCTTCCATTCATATTCAACCACTATTTCCTTAAAAGACAGGTTCCCCTCTTCATTATAGGTAGCTAATTGAAATGAAGTAGGCCATTGTTTGCCCAACTCCATCTCCACGCACATCCTGGCATAAACAATCCGTGACATCTTTGTTGTTGGAGTATCCATTAACAGGGGATTGCCCACTGCACTGTCGATTCTACCTAGGCTCTCGGTTGTCCAATATTCCACTAGGACATGGAAGAATTTAATCCAAACCGGTGCTACACTAATAGCTTCCTGCTCCCCTCCATTGAGACTCCATCTCCGTAGAAAAAGGGGTTTGCCTTGAATATACCAAGGCCCCTTTTCCATTACCGCATTCATCCCTTCTTCAGAGTCAAACTTGAAGAGGAAATTGTTCGCCCCAGTAATAAGCATGTCAGTCAATCCAAAAGCTAACCAAGATTTCGATAACGCCCTCTGAACAACTCGGAAGGCAGGCGTTTGCCTAAGAAGAATCCAAAAAGGGCATATCTAAACTTAGCTGCTCCCTGCTGTGCAAGCTCACGAGGTGGGATTACCACAATGTGATCAGCATTTGTCTCCGGAGGATAGAAAGTCAGCGTCTTCGGCAAGGATTGGTCGACCTGGCCGTCAGTAACGACTGATTTCCAAGATCTAGGTTTAAGGAGTTGAGGATTGTTAATCGGGGCAAGGGCAGAAGTCAACAAAGTGGTTTTGGGTGGAGAGGATGGGCACGAAAAGGGGATATTTGGGTCTGAGTTTTGGGAATGGGGGCTAGGGATTTTGGTGGGCGAAGAAGCAGGTCGGGGTGTAGGCGAAGAAGTAAGAGGGGCTAGAGGAGATCGAAGAATAGGAGAAGGAGAGATAGAAGACGAACCCATGGGAACGGCAAGATCTCATGCTGAGAACTCGCAAGTTCTGGATCACACTCGCCGGCACTCTCAGACGCTCACATCGCTCTCTCATATGCTCACATCATTCATTTTCATATTACTAAATATGTAAATTACGTATTAATAACACGGATATTTCAATATTTTACTGGCTACAGGTATTATTCCCCTGATACATAAACATCTTATTCAAATCTAAATAGGAAACAGAGTCACCTATAAAAACAATGATATTAATCCACGTTAGATTATAGGTTAAAAACGAAAAAGAAGTCAATTAATATGTAGAACTAGTTAATGGGTGTAAAAAGGAGGGGCTACGTATGTTTAGGCACATGGCTTGTGGTTATGCATGCAAAGGCTTGTTCTCTATTTTACTTTTTTTTTTGTTTTTACGGAGACAGTTAAATTACGAGCCTTTTGTTTCTACGTAGATATGTTTTTTTTCTTATCTGGCCTATATTTTCTGATCGCGGTATCAAGTTTCGATCGAAGTGATTGGTTCTGTGTGGTCTCTCTCTCTTCTCTGCCCTACTTTTGAAGAAGTTTTTAAAGCTGAGTCCACAAATAAATACTTGAAGAAGAAGAAGAAGAGACTTAAAAGAAAGATAAAGCTGCCGATAGAAAAAGCTTATCTTTTTAAAGCCTAAAGAAAGCTGATATAGACGAAAGGAGAGAAAAGAGAAGACCTTTTTCTTCTCTATTTCATCATCCTGTCTTCTATACGCAGCTTTTCCCCTACCTATCTTTTCCAAGACCCGACCCCAGCTAGTTTCAACTTCCCAGATTGTGAAAGAAAGAGAGAAAGCAGCAAATTACAAGCAAAGCGTAGAGCTAGTTACATACTATAGGCGGTTTTTTTTTCATTGTAGACTAATATATAGAGGAGAGTATATATATAATCAAGCGAGCAAAAGCCATGGTATCAAAACCCATGTTAGCCAATAACTTTTCTTCAGCTCCTTCTTCTTCTTCTGAGCTATTTTCTTGGTTAGCGAATGGGAGTAACAACAAGAACAAGAGGAAGAGAAGGCCCGCAGGTACTCCAGGTATGCGTTTAGGTGACCACTTACATAAATTACCTTTAGCTAGCCCTATATAATCATGTTTCTGTTGGTGTAATTGTTTTATGGCAGATCCAGATGCGGAAGTTGTGTCTCTATCACCGAAAACCCTTCTGGAATCAGATCAGTACGTGTGTGAGATCTGCAACCAAGGGTTTCAGCGAGATCAGAACTTGCAGATGCACCGGAGACGGCACAAAGTTCCATGGAAGCTACTGAAGCGAGAGACTCCTGTGGTGAGAAAGCGTGTGTTCGTGTGCCCAGAGCCTAGTTGCTTGCATCATGACCCTTGTCACGCTCTCGGCGATCTTGTGGGGATAAAGAAGCACTTCAGAAGGAAACACAGCAATCACAAACAATGGGTCTGCGAGAAATGCTCTAAAGGCTATGCTGTTCAATCCGATTATAAAGCTCATCTCAAAACCTGTGGCACGAGGGGCCACTCCTGCGATTGTGGCCGTGTTTTCTCAAGGTTCTTCCTCTGTCCTATTAAACTCCCTCCTTTCTTTTCTACCTTATTAAATTTTATCCATCGATCACCCTTTTGTTCATAGATATACAGATCTATCTATATTGAACTCTAAGTGGATGTCTGAGGTTGTGCTGCACTTCAACAAATTTTCATCTTATTTTCACATTTCGTTTCATCCCGAAAGGTTATATATGTTTTGATAACTTAAAGCCTTTTTTTTTCCCTGGTTCTTGATTCCCTCCCTACAACTCGTGTTACAAAAAGTTAGAAGAAGAATAAAATATCTTTTAGCATTTGACCCATGGAGGTTTAAGAGAACTGTTTATTGACAGTTGTTGCACACGATTCCCAAAATTTGTTTCTTGTTGTCCGTTTTATATATTTCCAAAACACCTTCTTTCTTTTATTTTTTTTCTTCCTGTGGATACTCCATAGTTTCATTATTATATAGTCCATCTGTTTCTACTCAATCCAATTGGATTACAAAGCTTTAGTTAATCTGAAATTTAAATGCTTCACTTTATTTTTTCTACAATGAGCTTATGACGTAATGTCCTCATTTCTTTGTTTCTTCCTATCATTCTAATCCATAAAGAGTCCACCAAGATCAACCCTTACGTTGATCTTCTTGCTTCATGCTACTTAGTTGCGCGCGACATCTGATTCAACAGTTTTCTTGTATTCAATATATACTTTGGTTTTTCTGTAGAGTTGAGAGCTTCATCGAACACCAAGATGCTTGCAATATGGGGCGTCTCCGATCTGAGTCACGTTTGCTCCAGCCTGCATGCTTATCGAGAACTGCTTCCAGTCCAAGCCCTTCAAGTGAAACCAATATCAGCAACAATCCGTGGCCTCCTCTCATAATTTCAAGGCCGACTGCTGATGCCATGTTCTTGACATATACTACACCCGCTCCTGATAAAAAACACTCCTCAAGAACTGCACCGTACAATTTGGACCTTCAACTCTCAACCACCTCAAAACCTCTTGAGGCCTCATATGCGGCCAAGAGAGATGGCGAGCATCAAGCTCAGCTACATCTCTCAATTGGGTGGTCGTCGATCGACTTCAGCGACAGACATGATTCGAACATAATTTCTACAAACCAAGAAGCTGCAGGAAAAATCTCCCCAAGGGAGAGTGACTATAAAAGTGAGAAAAACTTGGCCGAACCAAGGATTATCGAGCAAGCACGAGAACTGTTAACATTGGCCAAGGAAGAGAAAGCTTATGCTGAAGAGGCAAGACAGCAAGCAAAAAAGCAGATTGAATTGGCTGAACAAGAATTTGCCAATGCCAAGAGGATTAGGCAACAAGCTCAAGTTGAATTAGATAAGGCACAAGTTCTCAAGGAACTTGCGATAAAACGAATACACTCTACTGTTCTGGAAATCACCTGCCACGCTTGCAAACAGCAATTCCAAGCAAGAACACCTCCTGAAGAAAACTCTCTAGTGTTGAGTTACCTGTCGTCAGCTGTTACAGAAGGTGAAGAAGACAACGATAATGGAAATTATCTAGCAAATATGTGCAAGTTTTAACGCCATTCCCTGGCTCCCACTGTTCCAATTTGACAGCTTCTTTTCTCTATCTTCGATTGTTCGTTAAGAATTGTGGTTAGCTCAAGTTGGTTTAGATGGGTTCTGAGCTGTGTTTTTCATCAGACTACTGTGATTACGCAGTATATTTTTTTAGGAAGCTATCAGAATCATGACGTTGTTAATGTAGCAATATAAATTTCCATGAATGGTACTTGTAACTACGACCTTGTAGAAATGTTATTTCTTTACAATAAATCCTCTGAATAAAGGGTGTGAATCATTAGGTTTTCCTGCACTGAGACTATTTCATTGAATACGTACAGAAACACTCGCGTCTTTCTTTCTCTAAACGTTGGCAGTTTTGGATTTTGTGTTTGGACTATGTGGATATGTTGGGAAAACCGAGGGGAGGGAAAATGAACGTGACCGTGACCTCTCTCGCCAGCATTAAAGAAGAATACTGACGAAATTTATGACCTAGACTTTCAAATACCATTAGGTAGGAACGGAAGAGATGAGGGAGAAAGGTACGATGTAGTGGTTTAAATACGAAGGTAAAGCGCCATGTTTTTCAGTGCCGCAGTTGTAAGGTCTAATAACAGACTCATTCGTCCCTCTCAAGGTCCCCAACACAGGCACAAACAAACTTCACTCATTGATGCTGTTGGTGATCTTTTTTAATCTCTGCATAAGATTCAGAGCCACCCACAGAAGGGGAGAGAGAGAGGGTGTATGTGGTTGGCAGATTTCGCAGAGCAAAAGGAGCACAGCATCTTTCCATTTGCAAAGAGAACACAGAATGACATTTATTTGAGCCTTGCAACTAAAAAATTAGCTTCCTTGTTAAAAGTTCAAACCTGAGTGTGGGTTGTAGTACTCGCTTACTCTTTCTTCATCTTTCAAGACTGTTAGTGTTAATCCAAAACCCCAAAACAAATGGCAAAAATCTACTTGTTTACCTTTACTCTTGGAGCTTACGCTATGTTCCAGTCAATAATTATGCTTCCTTGCCTAGCTTTGCTTGTCAGTGATAACCATTAATTGGTTACTGAGCCAGCTTCAATAGCCACCAGGGTCATTGATGTAAATTGGCAACCTTGCAAGTCAGTTCTAAGGAGCAAGAGACGGACAGAGGTACGAATCGCTCAAGTTTTATCTGAAATGGTTGGCCAGAGAAAAATTAAAAATTATTTGAGGGCAATGATTACTTAAATTGGCAGTAAATATTCTTGCCTACGGCAGCTTTGCACGTGATACGGTCTTCAAAGTCAGGTCAAGTTGAGCCAACAAGCGTCGATGGTCTTCGGGAACATTTTCTTTTCTACCGCTGAGTTCTGTAATTTAGTAGAAGCTTTTGTACAAATTCCAGGATTATTTAACAACATTTTAAATGAATTCATACATAAATAATAAAAGTATAAGGAATACCACCTATTATATAACTTGAGATTATAAAAAGATAACTTAATTCTTTTTTGTCTCTCATTTTATTTTAAATAGGATTGTTAAAGATGTTAATTTAATTTCACTTGTACATAATTATGAAATCGGAAGAAAGGCTCAGGCTTAGACTTAAGCTTAGGCTTGTTAATTAAAAGAATCTTCTGATAACTTTATAACCAAACAAAAAATAGGATAACAGACATAAGCAATCTTTATTTGGTTTAATTGTATAATAAAGGAGTAATTTGTTATAATTCATATAAAAATACTATTATTTTGAACAAAATTAATTAGAATATAATATTCTCTTTCAAAACCAAAAATGGATCAAATAATAAAATTAATAAGTTTGACCGCATTTAAAAAAAATGTATTTCAGCATGCAAAACTCAATTTAATAAGCTATCCATACCATATCGTCATAGTTAATATGTCATGATCAACATACAACTCTAAACAACTTGTCTACTTAACTCTTTGGTATAGAATTAGTATAGTGTGGCCCATTAAAATTATAATCATGCATAACAATATTAGTTCCATCTAAAACTAAAACTTTGATATAAAAAATGACTAATAATCCCTAAATTGGATTAACTTCATATAAAAATCAATCGCCAAAAAATGGTTAGCTCTATAAATAATCATTGACCATAAAGATCCATTATGAAATATATCATTCACTTCTACGAAGAAGTCATAACATGTCTCTAGATAAAAGAATCAAATGTGCATATATATAGAATAAGATAACAACATGGATTGTAATCCCTCACATCTCTAACTCATTTTGTACTCCTTTCAATATCTATTATTAATACCATTTATTCTTTTTTTAAAGAAGATAACAACATGCATATAATTTCAACGTCGCGAATTGCTCGTATAAAAACGTCACGAAAACTACTAATTTTTCGCGACATTTTATAATAACGTCGCAGATTTGTTGGACGTTTTTTATCGTTTTAGCAGGAAAACTAAAAAACGTCGAGAAAAATAAGGTTTGACGTTTTTATAGAGAAAACGTTGCAAAAGGCTGACTAGTTGTTTTGAGTTCCTCGTAGAGCAAAACGACGTCGTTTTGCTTTTAACTACCGAGCCCCCCTTCCCCAAATCAATGTCGTCCCCCCTACCACAAAAAGAAAATAATGTCGTTTTGCTTTTAACTACCGATTCTCCCTTACCCAAATCGACGTCGTCGTCCCCCCCCCCCAACCGTCGT
>JANKOE010000007.1:21058262-21069994 GCA_026284465.1 Erythroxylum citrifolium | reverse complement strand
TCTTAACTAATTCTAGATATTTTATTATTATCAAAACATAAAGGGATTTAATTTGTCAACCACCATTGGTCCAACACTAATTAAAATCAATACTCAACAACGAAACAAAGTATTCATGGACAAATTTTAATTAAGTCAAGATATTAGTTCATAAAATTTTACAACCAAGATTATAATAAGCTTAAAGAAATTAAAAAAAAGATTCATTAACCCCTTCCCTACACTTAAAGTTGTACATTGTCCCTAATGTATACAATATAAGTATATATTATAAGTGAGAAGATTTAGTGGTACTTTGGTGAGTAAGACGATTTTCTGATTCTGTTCCATTTAATATTAGACTAACATTCTTGCAAAATAGAAAGAAAAAGGGATAAAAAATATAAAATAAAATAAACTATAAAATAAAATAAAATAAATACAAAATATGAAATATGAAAATAAAAATAACATGAAATTAAAAAAAACCTAATTCATGAGTTACCTCCCAGGTAGGGCTTGTTTAACATCGTTAGCTCGACATAGCTTGCACGGTATCGTCATTTTTGGATCAATAATGAATGACTTGCTTCCACCTGTTTCTTCACATAACGGTTTAGTAGCCTATAAGTAAGCCACCTATTGCAAGATAATAATAAGAGCATGATTTATCAAATTGATAAATCCTAGCAATGCTCTTTTCAACGACAAACTGTTAATAAAATAGGGATAATGAAACTCCTTGAATCTTATGTTGATGCACGCAGTTTGTCTTGGACGAAGTAAGAACCTTCCATACTTAAGGTGGCTACTAATGATTCATCAGTAGTTTCCTTATTAGGTTCCTCTACCAATTCTTTCTCAACTACCTTTTTCCATTCTTTTTCTTTCTCTTCCTAGAAAAAGGTTTCTAGCTTGTCTTCTTCTTCAATTATTGTTTTTTACTCCTCTACTTCCTCTTCTTGGATGGAGACTTCCTCTTCTTCTAAGTTTGTTGCCTCTGTCATATCTTTGTCCTCCTCTATAATAACAATAGTTACCTTCCCATATTTTTGTAATTCCATTTCATCCATGAAGTCAAACTTCGTGTTTTCTTCACTCTACGACGTTAACAAGCTTAAATAGTATTCTATGCTATGCTCAAGATATTCAGGTGAAGAAACTCTTTCTTCAAATTTGTGTCGACTACCTTTAAGTTTAGCAAGGCATTCCATTATTTTATTTGTAATGCTTTCTTCTTCTTATTCATTTTGGAGCTTGTTTCCATTCCAAATTCTTTAGGATTTGTTTTAGTAAGAATAGACAAACTCCCCTGCATCTCATTAGATATTATCTTCGCCAACTGGTTGAAACAATTCAACTTATTTTGTATACGAGCCTTTATTTCCTAATTCCTCATGATTAATTCTTGAATAAAATTGCCCACCATATCTTCCAGAGTTGGCTCCTTAATTTGAGGTGCTTAGTACATAAATATTCAGTTGAAACATAATCATTCCATCTATAAGCATAAGTGTTGCTCCATTATGAATTGTAACTATTCTCAAATGAAAAAAAAATGATGCACCTTAAGGTTAATTGTATATGCTCAGTTGCTCCCATATATAGGTTGGTGGTCGACATTCATGATTGTAATGGTTTCTCCCATAAATGTCGAAATATGGTATGGATGTTAGTTGAGCCTCTAAAAATTTGTAAGGAAACCTCTCTTTCCTATATGGTGATGTTATATATTGCGAAGACACGTTGTAGCTCCCATAAGAGTGTTGACTGCTCCATCCTTCCAATGTAAGTTATGGTGATGAAGTTAAATCTCAATTCCTAAAACAAACCATAGACACACTATTAATGTACAGAAGTTCAAAAGATAATTGAATTAATAGGCTAGAAATACAATAATATATAATAAATATAAATACAAAAAGGGGACTAGAGTAATAGTATCTAGGTGTTCCTAATATCAATGTCCCTAAAAAAGGTGCCAAAAACTTGATTGTTTTATTTCTATATCAATATTAATTTATCCGCAAGTGCACAACATAGCTGTAACTAGTACAGGCAAGTATGGGTCAAATCCTATGAAGACAATGAATACTAGTAATTACAGTTATCCTATTATCTAGTCTATGGATTTGGTTTTAGTTTTAATAAAGAAAATACAACTTTAAAAAATTAAAATAAATAGAAAAAATATTAAGCAAAGAATAAAGAAATCACTTAGAAATAATAAATACCAAGAATTATTGTCTACATTATGAATCCCCCTAAAACACTTAAACAATTAACCTTTTATTATGCAATTGTTTGATCGACTATTAGACCCTGGAAATTCCTATTGTATACTAACAACTCATATGAGAAAACTAACAACTAATATTAGAATTATCAATCTATATTATTCAGGTTAAAGGTACTAAGATTTCTTTACTGATTCATGAATTCTGCTGTTAGGTTTTGAGCTTAATCTAAAGGATTTATATCGACCTATCCCTAGGTTTACAATCAACTCTTTTTTAATTACAGTAGATTTATTCATGCACAAGATTCTTAATCTCTATATTATGAAATCAGATTATGAACTAATATTATAAATCTATTAGAATATATATTAAACACATAATTGAATCGCAATAGATCAATCAAAACATTTACATTAAATAAAAGAATTAAATACATGTTATAGCATAAACTAGGGTTCATCTCACCTGGAAACTAATGATGTTTACTTGCACATAATAGAAAATGAAATCAAATATATATAAAAAGAAAAAGGAATAGAAAACAAAGAGTTCATAATTTTATATCTCCCTTTATCTCTTATTGAAAGTTCTTGTAAGGTAGAGGTTTGATGATATATTTTATTGGATTTTTTAATGATTTCTTCATGTTTTCCATGTCTCCGGATCAATATTGCCCCCTCTGAATGATCTTTAGGTCTTGCATCACCTCTGTAGGTTTGTGAAATTCTCTTTCCTTCATCTACCTCTGTAGGTTTTTAGTAATTTTTAGGGTTTTTAAGATATTCACAATCTAATATATAGGTGAATGCTAGACTTTGTATACTCCAAAATCTCCAGAATTCGCGATTATGTAAGGCCAAAAAGATGAGCATTGCCATATACATTATTGTGTATCCCTTAATTGCTTCAGGACTTCGTTTTATATTGTGTTTTCATCCGAATTCTTCTCCTTTTAGTCCATGAAGACAATTATAATATGTAAATGCACTTGGATTGAATTAAGTACCAAATGTACAATAAACAGTTGTCAGGTCATCTCTATCATGAAAGCTCATCTTACGCAAAGCTAACTCTATGTGATAGGTGAAAGTCTCTTGCAATTGCAACAACCAAAGAATTATGGCCATTACCGAAGTCCTTCCTACTATCCTAACCTCTTCAGCCTTTTGCAAGTTACTCTCCATGCCTTCTAATGTTCCACTCTTCTGAACCTTCATTGCTTCTGAATCTTCATTCCTTCACCTCTTTACTTTACCTTATCTTCCTTCTTTTTCCTGCTCTCCGTATTCCATTGTCTTCGAGCAAGGCTATTTTGGTCATTTCATCCTCCCTTTCGCCTCCTCAGCCTGTTTCCATTCAGTAAAATTCCCTGCTTTTCCCTGTTTAGAAATATGACAAAGTTAGCTTTCTCAACAGAAAATGCAAACTCTCATTCCAACAATAAAACAAAACACCCCTATGGAGGATTTTCCTCCCTTACCCACTGCTTCAACTCTAGCCCTTCCTTCTGTCACTATCCCTCCATTGCCTCAACCTTCCTCATCGCCACTCAACCTAGTTGTTTCAATCTCTCAACCCACCCAACCCTCTTTAGCCAACACACACAACATTCCATTAAACAATTAGACCTTACATAGCTCTTCTTCATCTCCTCCAGTGGTGAGGAAAACTTGGAAGCAAGTGGTGGGAGGCTCTACTGCTGATCTTTCTCTTCACTTCTTCCTTTCAAAAAATGAAGGTGGTTGAGCAATTGTTGCGCCTGATATGGAGACCCTACAGGAAGGAGTCAAGTCGTGGGAAAACTCATTTATTGGATTCTTCTGGGACAAAAGACCACCTTTCCCTATTATTCAAAGATGGGCACAAACAACATGGAAAAGTAAAGGGTTTATCCAAGCTATTATGGCAGAAGACAGATATAAATTGTTTACATTTGCTACTAAAGGACAAGCATTGAAGATTGTTTAAGAAGGGCCATGGCATGTGGCAAATTTCCCACTTTTTCGATAGCCATGGCAACCGGGTTTTCAAATCGACTTTAAGGAGAAGAGTTCGGTTCCAATATGGGTAAATCCATAAAATGTTCCTCTTGAATATTGGACTACTAAAGGATTGAGTATGATAGCTAGCTTCCTAGGAAAACCTTTATGTTTGGATGACAATATAACAAATAGGAAGAGGTCGGGATTTGCTAGAATATGCAACATGGATATATCTAATGGTTTACCAGAAAAAATTCCTATTATGAGATTGGGGTTTGATGGAGGGCTTTATGAAGAAAATGTTTCGGTATAAGACCAATGGAAGCCTTCTCTTGCTTCTCAAGGGAAAAAATGGATACCAACTGGGAAACTTTTCCAAAAGGGGGATTATGAAGAGCTATGGGAAGTAATTAGGAAGTAGAAAATGTTGGTTTTAGATAATTGTTGGACCATATCAGGTTAAGGTACTTATAATGGTTTAATTGGACTTAGTTATGGTGTAAATGAACCTAGATTGATGTGCAATAAGTTCATTAAAGGTTGTATAAGATTTGGATTTTTAATTGAAGTAATAACTTACAAAAGGTGTTATTAGATAACAAAGTATCCAATTTTGGAACTTATAAGTTGTTAAAGGATTGAAGTATACTTATGAACACAAATGTGTTTTAAATGATAAAAGTGATTTGTTAGTTATGAATGTTTGAGAATTGGGAACTTAGGTGAGTACATGTAAAGTGTAATTACTTAATGTATTCATTGGTTCATTTATGCTTATGCTTATAAGGCATGATAAGTTTGTTCAAGTGAGAATGAATGGGTTCAATTTGAGCGTAAGAGAATGAATTCATATTTATGCATTATTTCATTGTCATGTGATTTTGATATTGTGATAAATCCGGACCATCAATTGTCCGAGGAGTTTGATAATTAGGATTGTATTGGAAGTGCTTTCTAATTGTGTGAATATACATAATGTGTGATGACTTAATACATTTATTGATGCTTTAATGTATATGTTTGTATTTATAAGGTATGTTAAGTTTGATTAAACGAATAAGGTCATATATTGCACAACGTCTTTTGTATAAGATTCTGAAATCTGAAACAGTGTGTTTTAAAACTGTTAAGTCTTAGTTGTAGGTAAATAGACATGCCTAAAAGGGTTTGCAGCTGCTTCCGTAACCAAACACTAAGGTGTCTTTTGTGCCAGACACTCCGGTGTCTTCTGATTTTAGACACTTATGTGTCTTTTGGTTTTAGACACTTATGTGTCTTCTGTTTCAGAAACTTAAGTCTCTTCTATTTCAGATACCAATCATAGTATCTTCTGTTTTGGTCTCGTTACCCACTTCTGTAAAAAGGATTAGCAGTCTAACTTATTTTGTATTCTGATACATGTTCAGTTTTGATACAAAACAAGTTCTGCTCTAATATAAGTCATATTTTGATTTGAAAGGATTATATCCTATTATGATATTCAATTCTGATAGTTGTATATTCTGTTATGATATTTATGAGTTTTGTTCTGATACAAGAATGTTCTGTATTGATTGATGAATCATATTATGTTCTAAGGCATAATGTTTGGATTGCTTTGTATTATAAAGAATTAAAGATTGTTGTAATATGATTTGAATCTGTATATATGAATGTTAGACGACTGTTAGAAACAGTCGCCGTTATGTATCTTGTTTAGTTAATTCCCCACTAAGCTATATGCTTAGCATAGTAGTTTTACCTCTGTGTAGGTTCTGATAAAAAGGTTAAAGACTGTGATAAAGACTACCGCAGTGGCCAATGAAGAATGTGTTTTGTTTTGAAATTTGTTTTGTTTTTGAAAGATGAATATTTGAGCTTTTGAGTTGTATCTAATAATATGTGACAGCTTGTATTTTGATTAAGGGTTTGTAATAACCTTATTACAGGATGGATTATTACATATTAACTATACAAATCTGCCGTGCTTGCTCATTATAGATTGTAGAAACAAAAATGCTCCAGAACCAAAAAGAAAAAAGATCGTAAAGGAAAATGATAAATTGCTGAAGGAAAAAGGAATTTGGCATGCCAATCAATCCGCACACTTTGCTTGAAGATGGAATTCTCTGAATTTGGCCGGTGGAACAAATTTAATACATGTAACGTGAACAAGGAACGTGAGAAGTAGGGTCATCATAAAAAATTCACTATAATGTTCTTGCGGTGAGCCTAAAAATTGCAGGTGGCTTTCATATTGGTTTTTTTTTTCAAACATAACAAAAGTTCTCCCAGTTTCTATTTTCTTTTTAGCCGACATTTATCATCCCATGTTAAATGGCCAAAATTACAGCAAAAACATACAATACAATATCGCAACCTCATCTATATTCCTCAGGCAAGCGGTATCCTGACATAACTAATTCGTCGGCAAACATCTTGCCAGTCTTGGGCATGACATGCCAGTGCAGCGTCAAGTTGAATTCCTTACCCCGTAGGTTGCTCCCCTGCACCATCAATTAAGAAAAAGAGACCCGTTATCAAACATAATGAGAGAAGCAGGAAAACTGGTCGTGCGTGAAGAAATTTAAAGAATTTGGCATACTTGATCTACAAATCGATACTTGTTAGCTGTCTGAATCCAAAACTTTGCATGCTCTCTAGCAGGTATGATCGCGTCCCAGAGTGATACCTATTACACAAAAACAATTCATAATTAGCTTAATCTAGCAAAATGACTGAATTTCATGCACGATCTAGTTTCCATACATGACGCATGGAAAGACAAAATATGCTAGTTTGGACCTTGCAACTGAAACACAGAATAACCAGACATAATTGAAACAGAAATGTTTTGAGATTGCAATTAGAAGTACCTGGTTCAAAGCATTTTTTGTGGTTTCATACTCTGCTGCTACAAATACAAATACCTGTGCAAATGTAGAAGAAAATTATCCTATATGTTGATCAACTTTCAAAACAGAAGATAAGAATTGAGGAAAGTAACATGTTAAGATGATCAATAAAGTTCTTCAGGATCAGAAAATTTCACTTCATAAGATATGTAGAGAATCTGTTCAATACTAGAAATTTAGTCCAATTAGATACAGTCAGCCAAAAGTCGAATGTTTTCCTCTGCTTTAGGTGACGATACATAGTATATAAGGCTTAAAAAGAAACAATTAAAAAATATGATCTAAAAACAAAAGAATTCTGAAAAACATACCTGCTTTGTGTTCCATGTAAACAGAGATTGCAAATCGGCTGTTATATTCATCGTCAGGCTAACCTATATTGGATGACATCGAATTAAATTAGTTTTGAACATGAAGCTAGGACATCAGTGTGCGCATAATGAATGCTAGGTGTACCATTATAGAACTTTAATAGAAAAATGACCTTTTGAACACACCATCTGAAAAATAAAAACTGTCACATAACAATCTTGTAGAAACTGAAGAACTAACTGAAAAGGTAACCATCACCACTTTCAGCAGAAAGTTAACAATCTGCGTCAAAAGATTTCAACATAAAACAGAAAGTTGTGATCAACTGCTTTTTGTCAGCATTCAATATATGACCACATCTTCAACTAATCCTATATATTCACATAAGACCCATGATCTTCTCATTTCAAAATTTTAATGCAAAAACTTTGGAAAAGATTCAATCACTATGCCTAGGTCATTAACAAATTCAATTGTATCTGTTCCTATTAGGGTGGTGTTATTTTCAACACGCATATATGTTGCTTACTCATGCTAGTTCATCAATCTAATTATAAGGACACTTTAACAATATGAGTGGCAGGGTGAATTCAAAATCAATTGATCAACAGCTGCGCCTAAAAATGTGACAACTGTTCAACGAGTATTCATATGCTTAACCCTTTTACATGTCAAATTCTATTAGTAAGGAAGCAGACTCCATGTGGAAAATCTCATATTCTTCAAATTTCATGCAATGAATGTTATTGGTGATAAAACTTTTTTGTTTATTTGGTACTCCAAAAAGCAATTGAGGATCACACTTTAATTCAGGATGACTTAGGCCTCGTGAAAGCTTTACAGAAGTTCAAATCATGATTTCCTCAATCCAATACCATTAAATCAGTATAAGATAACATATTACTAAACACCAGAAAAGATGCTAAATTATTAACCATACAGATCGCAAAGATCCAACTATTCCATAAAAAAGGAGCCCATTTCAGTTATTGCTAACTCAAGGATATTTTGTTCCTTTCTGCCAACAATCAGCAGAGTAAACATTTTTACTTTAAGGGGAACATAAAATGCTCCATTCAGATTTTAGAAGTACTTCACAAACTCTAATATAAAAAGAAAATAACAATCCACCATTAGAAAGAGTAGATGGAATAAAGAAAGTTACCTAAACTTGACAGTCAATAAAACTAAACCACTGAATCAATAGAAAACGCTTTTATCAGAAACCTTAATGACTCCCCAGCACGGTCATGGAATTGAAAGGGTAAAAATTTCTAGTTTCCAATTTCAAACTAAATTCAGGGCTTCAAAGCTAGTTCTCACGTGATCTTAAGATTGCAATTTTTTTGCTTCCTTTTCCCACTTCTTGGTTAATTAAATCAGAGAAAAGACAACTTTACAAAGGAAAAACCAAAATTTTGTCACAGAATCAACCGAATATTCAAGCAAATATAATACCTAGACCTTTTATTTAAATCATTACAAAAATACAAATAAAACTGACCTCATCATTTCCATGGGGCTGCTTTTGGAACCAGTTGAAATTCAATATCTACAAAATCAAACAAACCCCCAAACGAAAACTAAAGTTTCAGATCCTAAATTGTTAATAGATCTAAAAGTATCGATAATGAAGATGAAGAGAAAACCTGAATTTGAGCAGATGGAGAAGGAGAGTTAAGATTGTCTGAGAGGGAAGCCATAGCGCAGATGAGAGCAAGGATTGTGACGGCGAAGGTGAGCAAGGCATTGGCTCTGTACCCAAAAGAATGCATTTTTTAGGCGTCGTTTGAAATAGGACTTGGGTGTTGATGAGTTGGTAACTGATGATGTGTCTGAGACCGAGTCGTCGATACTAGCAACGAAACTCCATAGTCGCCTGGCTTGATTTGTGCGAGTGAGTCAGTGTCTGGGACTGGAAGCGGCTTTTTAATTTTATTTGTGAGAAATTGAAAATTTCCCCTTTAAGTAGAAACTAGTGCTGCTCTTTGATTGGTCAGGACACGTATAATCCTACCCTGACCCTGCGCCCCAACTTATTTCTTCTGTTTTTTTTTTTACTTTTGCCCACTATATTATCAATATTCAATACAGCCAAGCTTCCATCATTCCTTTCAAACTTTGATTAAAATTTTAAATAAAATTTTCTTAAATGATTAAAAATAAAGCTTAAAAACAATTTTTAATTTATAAATAAAATAATTATTAAATTATTTATTTGAATAAATATTTAACTTTTTTAATTTATAAATAAAATAGTTATTAAATTATCTATTTGAATAAATATTTAACTTTTTATTGATAGAAATAATTTATCTTTAAATTTTATTTGATATATAATTATTATCAGTAATAAAATATACCTACATTTATATTAACAATCAAATATGTTATTGTTTTTATTTAAAAAATTAAAACTGAAAATAGAAAATTAAAATTAAAAATTAAAAACCACAATAGAAAAATAGACATAAAACCAAAATGCACCTAATTTTTTATTTTCTATTTTTAGCCTTTTCCTGCTTTTTTATTTCCTATTTTTATTTTTTCATAACCTAATTTGTTATTAATTAAATATATATTATTTGATATAATTAATAATTAATAATTGATTATTGATTTCATTCCTTAAATTTGTTATTTTTATTTTTTATTATGATATTCTCTAAACTTTTTAATTCATTCATTATATTTTATTAAGTATTTTATATTATGATTTTCATTAGTCTTCTTAATAGAAAATTTATATGGTGTTTAAGGCACTCATATCATTTATGTTTCATTTAAACTTATTTTATGTTACTTTTAAAAATATTAATAAATCCCTAATATAAAGTGGTTAGCAAAATTTAAATATTGAATTGTAAAGTTTGATAGTTAGAAGATTGAAATAGAAAAAAATGTTAAATTTAAAGATTAAGAATATTATTGCCTTATAAAATTTAAATCACAATCTCTTTTTTTTTTGTGATAGGCATTTTGTTAATAATAAACTATATCTGATTATCTTGATTATTGATTGGGGATTGTTAAAACAAAACAAGTAGTTGAAATAACAAAGTTTATGGAACATAAAGAGGAGATCCTTCCCGTGTGTTAGCCCCTTAACACCTGAAGGCACTTTACAGCTAGCCAAAGACGAACCTTGGGTGGAAGGTTAGCTGAATCACACGCATAGCGGTGGCATGCAAAATCTCCAAGGTGATTTAGCACGTTAGATCAAGTATAGTGCGAGTTTTGGTAGAGTTTTGGACTGTGTACGAGTTGACATGGCTAAGGCTAAATTCTTAATGGTCTAAGGACTTAGTAAGTGCTTAAATGGACAAGCCATGACTAATGGACATGACATGGGTAAGCATTGGATCATATCAATGTGTTATGACTGGCTTTGGCTTGGATGACTCATCATTAATGAATATAGATCGTGGGGATTTTGTATGATATGGCGGATAAGATCAGGGAGGATAAACATCAGCGCTAAAGGATAAAGACCATGTAAGAGGAATCATCTGAAGATAGTAGACATCTTCGTGGATAGCGATAGATTATGTGTGATCTTTTATCTTGTTAGTTGGGATGTAGATAGACCTTATCGGATAGTGTCCTATTTAGATGGGGATGTAATCTTATAAAATAACAATGTTATATGATAGGATAAGATGTGATCATAGGTAGTAGAGTTTTGTTAGGATTCTAGCTTATTCCTCAAGCCTTGATGCTTATATATAGCTCGTTTGAGACTTGCTCTTAACACAGAGTGAGAGAGCATTCCTTTGTATACTTTGAGGTTATTGTTGCCTTTGAATATTCTATTGCTTCCTTAGTTTCTTGCGAGTGTGAGAGTTAAACACTGCAAGGTTCGTGAGGCATTTGAGAACTCGATTGTTGGTCGACAATCACGTGGGGAAGGCTAAGTCTTGTTTAAATAAATCTAAGTAAGATTGTCGTGCAAAGGAGTAAGCATGAGGCATGATTTGCGGATAAGTTCGGTGCTTAAGAAGACCTTTGTAACAATTGATATCATAGCCATAATTTCGAGATGGCAGGAGGGAGTAATTTGACAGAGGGTATCAACAAAGTGGAGGCACTCATTGGCCCAATTCCTCGGGGGAAGGAGGAGGCCACTTTTTACAATACTTGATGGAGATATTAGCGGAGTAAATCCAGGTGTTATAGCATTAAATATCGGAGTTGATGAAGGCACAGGAGGATACTAGGTTCGATATGATGATTGTTAGCCCCGAATATTTTTTTTTATTAATTAAGCATAATTAGCATAATTAAGTAAGATTAAGTAGCATTAATTACAATAACATTGAGAAATT
>JANKOE010000007.1:21022305-21042871 GCA_026284465.1 Erythroxylum citrifolium | reverse complement strand
AGAGAAAGAACGTGCGGCGTTCTGAAAGTGTTCGGGACGTGCTAGCACACCACAGCCGCAGCCCGGATAGTTCATGCTCGTGTGGATACCGGTAGAGGACATTCGCGATTCGCAGTGTCTTGGAATCCGAAAAGAAGCGATCTAATCACGCAAATAAGGTATTTCGTTAATCCTTCGTGTTTTCGATTATACATGATGTTCTTGTACGGTCTTTTTTCGCAGCGTATTGTGAATACTTGGACTGTACGCGATCCAACAGATATAAGTGACTATAAGTTTCGAGAACTTACATGGTCATATACAGGCCCATGTATGTGGTCATATAAGTATAATTAAGTGACTTATACGATCAACGGGCATATACGAGCCTGCGTGTGTTATGTGACATGATCTTTGTTAATTATATGGTCACATACATGGGAGTCACTGATAAGTGATAATTAACAAACTTTAAATATATGATTATGATTTATGTTCTCCTATTCTCTCCTATGTTTGCGAGTTATCAATTATGATTATGAATAACATATATATTTATATGTTGATTTTTTAGGGATGAGGATATTCCTTCAATAGAGAATTGTAATATGATACTGGAGACAGAAGTGGAAACTTCTAATCTCATACCAAGTGAAGAAAGAAGTTAAAGTTAATTGAAAAGTGAAGATTGGAATCACTTCAACAAGACTAGATCAATGGACGGAGTAGAAAAAGCCTAAAATAAGTATTTTCAGAAGATGTTGCTAGGGAGTTCAAAAGATGGAACCTCTTATTTGAAGAGACATGTGAAATCGTGTAGTAGAAAAAATTTTGCATTAGGAGTTAAAAAATTTGTAACGCTTCACCTTATAAGAGGGAAGAATGAAATGACTGTAACATCTTATGATAGCAACATATTAAGATTTTTGATTGCTTATATGGTAAATGGTTATGAACATCTACTATTTATAGTTGATACCAAAAGATTTAGGATGTTTTCCAACTCACTCTAACCAACCTTCAAGGTTCTAACTTGGAATATGTTAAAGAAGAACATTTTGAAGTTTTACGATGATAAGAAGAAAGAAAATTTAAGAACATTGTCGAGTATTAAGGGACAAATTGCCATTACAACAAACATACAGACATCCCATAACTAAAAGAATGGTTATATGGTAATGACGACTTACTATATTGACAATGAATGGACTCTACATAAAAAAATTGAGGTAATTTATATTATTTAATATTGTTATCATTTACTTTTTCATTATGTTATGATTGATGTTAGTTATATTTGTATATGGTAGGTTCACTTATATGTCGACACTACATATAAGCGAAAGGTTGGTAACCCTGTTGGGATACTGTTTGATAGATTGTAATATCGACACTAAATTTTTCACCATAACAGTTGACAATTATAACACAAATTATGTTATGATTGAAAAGTTAAAGAATAAGATATGGGTTGGAAGCTTATTGGTTGGTAAAAGGTTATTACATATGTGTTGTTTTACGTATATTCTAAATTTGACTGTGAAGGATAGGTTGGATACTATAAAGAAGTAATAGATTCGATTTGGAATAGTGTAGTATATTGGAGTGTAACACCTAAAAGAGTTGAAAATTTTGAATAAATTACATGAGAACTACACATTTTGAGTACGAAGAAATTAGTTTTGGATTGTCCAACTAGATGGAACTCAACCTTTAAGATGTTGGAGTTGATAATCCAATATGTTAATATGTTACCATACTGAGACGAAGAGGTTATTAGTACATTTGCATACCTATAGAAGACCAATAAGCATTGGCTAGAGAACTTTGTGCAAAGTTGGAATTATTTTTTACTGTGACTAAATTGTTCTCCATAACAAAATATCCAACTTCGCATTGTTGCTTTAGCACTATGTATGAGAAAAATAAAATTTATTTAATTGGATGTTTGATTGCAATGAATTTATTAGGCTTATGATAGAGCATGTGATGGAGAAGCTAAATTCTTATTCATATATGGTTAGACATATTGTTGTAGTCTTATATGTGCTGAACCCTAGATACAATATGGAGTGGGTTAATTTTATATATAATATGTTGAATGGTGATTAAGTTTAAGAGCATGTAGATGTAATTAAACAATTATAATATGATTTATTTAATGATTATCAATTTAAAATGCATAAAATTCAGGATTGGGATCACAGTTGTCTACGCTATTCAGCTCTAGTTTCAATTTCAAGTTTTGACTCATCTTCTAAAAACAATTTGTTACTTTCACTTACAAAATTTAGGAAAGAAAAAAAAAGGCTAGGACTTCATACAATATGATATAGTTAAATAAATATTTGAAAAAAATTATGTAGACAAAGTTGAAGGTGTGCAGTTTGATGTATTATTATAATAGAAAAGTTATAGAAATAATTTTCCGATCATGTAAGTAATTGTATGAGAGTATAGATTCAAATCACAGGACATTATTTCATTTAAACATCTTATATGATGTTTTTGCCCTATCCTTATTTCCCCTTCTGTTCTCTTAATTTATAATTTATATAATTTAATTTCTCTTAATTTAATTGGAGTTAATTTATATGAAGAATATGGCCGAGTTCCTAGTTTCCCAGTTTGAATCCATTTTCTATTGTTTCTCTTTTCTGATTTTTCTAATTAAAAGAGAGGGGGGGGGGGGGAATCATTTTCTTCACCCCTGTATTAATAACTAAAATGAAAAAAAGGGAATGTTAGCGCATTTGGGAAAAAACGATTGATCTCTATCAATAGACCCGCTAAAGATCCAATGGGCCTTTAGGTCACGGGAGGGCTAGGTCAACCGACCCACTTTTTATTTTTTTAAATGCCAAAAATGACGTCACTTTTGAAGTTATGATCTCATAACCCAGGCCAAAAGTGGGCCGGTTCGGACCAAAATTAACATCCCTAGGCAAAGGTAAAGAGAAGCAAGCAGAGTGAAGTAAAAGGGTTTTGATCACTTCTTTAGGAGGTATAGGAATTTTGATATGTTTACTTGGATTATGAACGTGATGTGAGGAGAATTGGTAAAGGAAGTATCCTATTTGCTTATGAGATGTTTTCTTTTGTGAGAAATTAAAAAATATTGATTAAAGATAGAAGAGGAATACAAAATTTGGGGAGACAAAAGACTTACCCATTAACCAAAACGAAAACGTTACACCCAAATAACCAGTCCCCCATAAATGACAACGTTCCCATGTACAAATTAAACCCATCCCTGAGACCAAAATGGGAAAACAAAACCCCAATCCCCACAATCCTCCTTCAAACTTTTCCATATTAGGGTTAAAGTATCTGCGATCTCCACCCTCTTGAGGCGTCGTGAATGAGCTTAGAGACAAATGCCCAAGCAATTAGGTTTCTACTTAGACATTGTACCATGAACGCTTCAGCCTATCCTTTGGCGATTAAAAGGTAAGATAGATCATCCATAAACCCATTTTTCTCTTCTTTGTATTTCATCCTTAATTTGACCGATGCAAGTTGATTGCGGCTTCCCTTTATGTCTCTTTGTGTACTAGGACATTGGTTAAGCATCCCAAACACCGTTTCCAAACCGCGATGGCATTTCCTTTTCGTCAACTGAACAGTAAGTCCCTCTTCCAGTGCCTTCCATATTATCAATAAATATTACCTTCAAACTGCTTACTATTTTTGGTATGCATGTTTCTCTGTTTCTCTATTTCTATACATGTTTCTCTATATTCTCTATACATTAGAAAGTTGGGATGAGCATTCCTTGATAAAGATAGAGGAGATTACCTGTTCTTTGACTTAAATTTCTACTGATGTTTTGAAATCTACGTATGTTCCTTTCTGCCATATTTCCTTAATGCAAGTCACAAAGGAAAGTAGGCTAATAAGAGAATTAGGATAGGAAATGGACTTTAGTCTACTAAACCACTACAGTATCATTGTGAATTGAATTGTGCTTAAGGACCACAGACATTTATGTCTTATCCAAGACCAAATGTCTTTAGAGAAGGGACACTTAAAGAACAAATGGTCCCTATTCTCTTGTCCTAAGTTACATAGGTCACAAACCTCATTTGAATTCAGGAAAGAAAGTCTATCCATAGTACTAAGCTTGTTTAAGTTAGTGAGCTATAGGAAGAATGAAGAGCTAGGCAGTAGCCTTTTATGCCAGACCACTTCATACCATTCCACTTTTGCATTTCTATGAAACAACCATTCCCTACAACTTTTTGTTATGAATATACCTTGCGGGTGGTTTCTCCAAATGTATTTGTCATGAATTAATAAGTTAGGTTGTAGGTAATGAATTTCTACTCGAAATTCCTCCCACTGACCGTCCCTATTAAAGGCCTTAACCTTAGCAGTTAAGGGAAGGTGGCTTAGTGATTCAATAGCAATTTGATTCCTAATTAATTGTTCATTTCGTGTCCAGTTGTCATACCAAAAGGTAGCCTTCACTCCATCCCCTACCTTGCATGAAATTTCAGAACCCAATTCCTCTTTTATCTTCAACTGTTGTGATAGAAACCAAGAGTGGGAGGTCTTTGGGTTAACAATCCATATACTTTGACTTTTTAGGACATAAGCATGGAGCCATTTTACCCATAAGGTGTCCTCTCCTTGCAGTATAAACTAGAATTTCTTCATCGAGAGAGCTTTATTAGACAGCTTAATAGGAATAATTCCCAGTCCTCCCTCCCTCTTAGGTCTGCAGACATCAATCCACTTAACCTTGGCATATCCCTTATTCGGGACACCTTCTCCCCATAGAAAGTTTCTTATTAGCTTTTCCAATGATTTAATTACTCCCCTTATAAGAACCATATTCGAGGACCAATAAGTATGCATGGAGTTAAGCACAGAAGTTACTAGTTGTAATCTTCCACCAAAAGATAGAGCACGATTGGTCTAAGAGGATAATCTCTTTTGAATTCTTTCAATAAGAGGATAACATTCCTGAAACTGGATCCTTCTGGAAGTGATTGGTAGGCCTAGATTGTAAGGCCCAAATTATACCCTAGTTGAAATGTTACATGTTCATAAAGACCTATGTGATAGTTGTTAACTTGTGACATGATTGTAAGTTGTATATGTTGTGAATTTTAGTTTGATCTTGAATTTTGGTTTAATGGATCATACTTAATGATTTGGAATTAATTGATATCAACAGAGAATTGAGGTGTTAAAATGTACATTTAGACAAGGAAAATGTCAAGTGGCAAGACAAGTTGGTACATGAAAATTGAATGACTAAGCCTATACATTTAGTGACATTTGGCATAGTTGATGCATTGATATTTGGCAAGATTGGTTGAGTGACAAGTAGCCTAATTATATTGTGACTTTTAGCAACTTCATAGAAGAACATGTTTGCTAGCTATGGAGAGGACATATGGCTTGTGTCTTTATGTAACAAGTGGCCATGGAATAAGATGAGTCATCTTACACATGGCATGACCTTATGCTATGTCTAGTTTCTGATGTAACTCTTCATTCTTTGATCATTCTCTCCACCGAAACTCTCTCATTTCCTCTCAACTTCTGGATTTTTTCTTGAATTGGGATCATCTTCACTTGGAATCTTTGTAAGTTACTATATCAAGAAGTAAGTTTTGCCATTTTCTATGTTATTGTTGTGTTAGTGCTGAAATATGCACCTTGGTTTAGGATCTGTGTTTGGTTGCTTGGAAGACTAATTGGCTTGATTCTTTGGAATTGTTATTTGAATTTAAGGAGGTAAAGGATTACTAAACTTGATAGCATGTATTATTACAAGTTTTATGATAATTGAATTGGCATGAAATATGTGTTAAGATGATGATAAATGAACGCTAGAAAAATGATCCTTGTATGATAACTTTTGGCTTGTTTTGATGTGTGGAAGATATTGATTTGTAAGTTACTTAATGAATGATTTTTAAATTGGTTTGGACATGAATTTGATGAGGTATTGAAGCATGAATAAGGTAGAATTGAAGTGAAATTGATGGTCTTTGGTGAAGGTGTGTTGAGTGGAAGTGAAGAAGTCAAGCTTTAGAAACAAATTAGAGATTGTGGGTAAGTGATCCTTCGGTTCATTCATCCCACAATTGTGGGATTTATAAGGCTTATTCCCATCGTCGTGGGAAGTACTTAGGACGTAGAAATGTTGGTTTTAGACAATTGTTGAACTATATAAGGTTAAGGTACTTTGTAATGGTTTAATTGGACTTAATTAAGGTGTAAAATGAACCTAGCTTGATGTGGAATAAGTTCATTAAAGGTTGTATAAGATTTGTATTTTTAATTGAAGTAATAACTTAAAGAAGGTGTTATTAGATAACAAAGTATCTAATTTGGAACTTATAAGTTGTTAAAGGAATGAAGTATGAACATAAATGTGTTTTAAATGATAAAAATGTTGTGTTAGTTATGAATGTTTGAGAATTGGGATCTTAGGTGAGTACATGTAAAGTGTAATTACATAATGTATTCATTAGTGCATTATTAAAAATGCTTATGTTTATAAGGCATGATAAGTTTGACTGAGAATGAATGGGTTCAATTTGAGCATAAGGAAATGAATTTATACTTATGCATTATTTCACTGTCATGTGATTCTGATATCGTGATAATTCTAGACCATCAATTATCTGAGGAGTTTGATAATTGGGATTGTATTGGAAGTGCTTTCAATGTGCAATGACTCAATACATTTATTGATGCTTTAATGCATATGTTTGTATTTATAAGGCATGTTAAGTTTGATCAAATGAATAAGGTTATATGTTATGCACTACATCATTTACATGAAATTCTGAGATCTTAAATTGTTTGTTTTAAAACTATCAAATACTAGTCGTGGGTAAATAGGCATGCCTATAAGGGTCTGCAGCTGCTCTTGTGACACTAAGGTGTCTCTTGATATTGACACTAAGGTGTCTCCTGATATTGAGACTTCGGTGTCTCCTGATATCAACATTACGATGTCCCCTAATTTAGAGACATTAGTCTCTTCTATTTCAGATATCAATTATGGTATCTTCTATTCTAGTCCCGTTACCCACTTTTGTAAAAAGGATTCACAGTCTAACTTATACATGTTCAGTTTTGATAAAAATAAGTTCTATTCTGATACAAAACAAGTTCTGTTATAATAAGAGATAAGCTCTAATTTGATACAAAACAAGTTCTGTTCTGATATAAGTCATATTTTGATCTAAAAGGATTCTATTATATTATGATATTCAATTCTGATACTTGTACATTTTGTTATGATATTTTTAAATATTTTTTTAATGTAAGAATGTTCTACATTGATTGATGAATTTTATTCTGTTCTGAGACATAATGTTTGGATTACTCTATATTGTGAACAATTAAAGATTTTTGTGATATGATTTGAATTTGTATATATGAATGGTAGACGACTATTAGAAACAATTCCCATTATGAATTATGTTTAGTTATTCCCCACTAAGCTATATGTTTAGCAGGGTGGTTTTGCCTCCATGTAGGTTCTGATAAGAAGGTTAAAAACTGGGACAGGGGCTACTGTAGTGGCCAATGTTTTAAGGGTTTAAGTACTCAATGATATAGCTACCAAACATAATGACATGATGGAAGGAACATTTTTCTACGAGGGATTCTATTGTAATGTTTTTAAAATATTGGAAATATATATATTAAATAATAATAATCAAAGACCCTTTTACTAGGTGGTATGATTGTTTAACAACAAAATAAGACCATATCGGTGCACATCAGATCAATTGGAACAAGCTAATCACACTACAATAATTTAGGCTTTAAGTGACGATTAAAACTGTAGCCAATTTGTTAACAAATAATTGTGCATTATTATTTTTCATGTTTTACAATTCATCACCAAAAATGTTGCCAATTATCAATTGCAATTCATCACCAAATTTTTAACTACATTTTCCCAAATGTAACCAATATTTTTAACTGTTTTATTCTATGGTAGATAAATATATTTTATTACATTTTTATAATTTTGTAAATAGTCTTTATAACTACATATCATTAAATCTACTGTTCCGACGGTGCTATTACCTTTGCACCTCATTTCATTCCCTACCTTCTAGTGGCCTAATTAAACATAAGTACAATTAATCTTATGCAGAATAACATGTTTGTCAACTTAACGGAGACTTCTCTAGATCAAAAGCACTTGCCATGGCATCTTCGTACGGCTAGCCTTCTTTCCCTTTAACCCATGGCACAATGCAAAGACTAGTAAATATTATGAACATACCAGCCAAACTGGGGAAAAAAAAGGTCAGAGTGCAGATACTAAATAAGAAGTGTTATAAAGATGATGTACACTTGATTTGGCAATGAAGTGAAATCACCTTTTACCTTCGAATTTTAACTGTATCGCCTTATTAAGAAGTGAGGAGCTTTGGAGAGGAGAGAGTTGTAACGCCCCAAATTAGGGGTTAGAATATGAAACCTCCCAGAGGGTATTTGGGTGTTACAAGAATTGTTTAGAATAAGAGGTTGTATTTCACTTTAATCATTTCAGTTCAAGTACAAAGAGGTATTTATATGTAAAATAATGACTCTTCACATCTAAATACATGAACCCATTAATGAACCTAACTAAATAAACCATACATGGACCAATATTGAATTATGTAAGTACTACATGAACATAATTAAGCTCCTAACAATGAATTTAAACATCCATGTATCTAGACTTTAAACATTCATGTATCTAACACTCCCCCTTAATTTGAAAATTTCTTTTGTACTCTAAGTCTTGTCCTCAAATGTTGAAAAACTTCAAATTTGAGTAAAATATCCGCAACTTGATCACTAGTGCTCACATGCTTGAGCTCCATTTCATTCTTTGTGATACATTCTCTAATAAAATGATACCTCGTATCTATATGTTTGCTTCGATTATGAAAAACTGGGTTCTTGGTCGATGCTTATGCGGACTTTTTATCAATACATATTTCAATTACTTCCTTTTATGGCAAGTGAAGTTCATTTAATAGCCTTGTAAGCCAAATAGCATGACAAGTGCACAAAGTTGCAGCAAAATATTCAGATTCACAACTTGACAAAGTCATAATAGGTTGCTTCTTTGAACTTCATATAATAGAACAATCACCCATAAAAAACACCAAACTAGTTGTGCTTTTTCTATTATCAATATCTCCCACAAAATCACTATCACAAAACCCAATAAGCTTGAAATCAAAAGATGATGTATAGAGTAAGCCATAGTTAATTGTACCTTTGATATATCAGAGAATCCTCTTATCTGTCTTCATATAAGTACAAGTAGGTGCTTCCATGAAACAACTTATCAATCCAACTACAAAGAGAATATCTGGTCTTGTACATGTCAAGTATCTCAAGAACCCAATAAGGTTTTTGAATACAAAAGAATCTTTTTTAACTCTGTCATCAAACTTTATTAATTATTCCACATTCTATGGGTGTAGTTATCGAATTGCAATCAAGCATTTGGAACTTCTTTAATATTTCTTTTGCATATCCTTCTTGTGAAATAAAAATTCCGTCTTTCATTTACTTCACCTCCAAACCCAAATAGGATGACATCAATCCAATATATGTCATCTTAGACTTCAAAGACATAGCTTTCTTGAATTCTTAAAACAATATTGGGTTATTACCGATAAAAATAAGACCATCCACATAGAGACAATTGAATAAAATATCTCCATTTCCATATGATTTAATGTAAAGAGCATATTCATGAGAACAATGAACAAACCGATTATTTTGTAAGTAATTGTCGATGCGAGTATTCCATGCCCTTGGTGCTTGCTTTAACCCATACAATGCCTTTTTTAAATCTCAAGACCTTATCGTAGTGACCTTTAACTATAAAGCCAATTGGTTGTTCAATAAAGACTTCTTCTTGAAGATAACCATTTAGAAAAACTGACTTTACATCAAGTTGATAGATCTTCCACTTCATTTAAGCTATAAAAGAAGTCAACAAATGAATAGTCTCTATACGAGCAACAGGTGCAAATACTTCATCATAATCCACTCTATGGTTTTGCTTATAGCCTTTAGTAACGAGCCTTGCTTTATATTTCTATACATCTCCATTGGCATTCTTTTTGATCTTGTAGACCCATTTGACTCCAATAGCTTAAAGACCTTTAGGAAGAGTTGATAATTCCTAAGTATTGTTTTTCCCTATTGCCTTAATCTCCTCCTCCATGGCTTGCCTCCATCTTTTGTCATTCACGACCTCCCTAAAATTTTAAAGGTTTACTATCTATAAGAAGACAAAAGAAATTGCTTACATCAACATCATTGATTTCTTTTGTTTGTTTATAAATATCATAAATACTCCTTATTTTTCGTGCTCCATCGCTTGAACTTTCTCCATGCATGGATAAAGAAGAATGAGGTGTATTTGGAGACGCAGGTGGAGTTGTCTCTTGAATATTTGTTGTGGTTTCTTGCTCTTCATCTTCAAAGTATGGGAAAAAATCATAAGTGCTTTCTTCTCGTGTCTCCCAATCCTAGCTTGCTTCATCAAATTCAAACATCTCTGCTCACAACAATCCTTCCATTACTTAGATTATATAATCAGTATCCTTTGGAATGTCAGTCATAGCTAATGAATACATGCTTAACACTTCGATCATCGAGCTTAGATCTTTCTTGCTGCGGTACATGAGCATATGTTATGCTTCCAAAAACTCTTAGATGAGCAACACTAGGCTTCATTCCATTCCACGCTTGCTATGGAGTTTGATCATTGACATTTCTCGTTGGAGACCAATTTGATAAATAAACTACACAAGAAACAGCTTCAGCCCAAAATTCTTTAGCCATGTTTTTGGTGTTCAACATACATCGAGCCATGTTAAGAATTGCTCTATTCTTCCTTTCGAATACTTCATTTTGTTGAGGCGATCTTGGGACTGTTAACAGACGTCGGATTCCATGTATTTCACAAAAATCAAGGAACTCCTTAGATGTGAACTCGCCTCCTTTATCAGACCTTAGAGCTTTAATTGTATAGTCACTTTCATTCTCCATAAGTGCCTTGAACTTCTTAAATGCTTCAAATGCTTTTGATTTCTACTTTAAGAAATAAACTCATGTTTTTCTACTATAATCATCAATGAAAAGTAAGAAGTATCTACTTTTACCCTTTGATAATAGCTTGATTGGTCCACACACATCAATATGAATAAGTTGAATTGGTGTAGTCGCTCTTATCACCTCTTCTTTTGGAAAACTCCTTCTTGAATTCTTGCCAAGTAAACATGCTTCATATAAATGATGTGGGTGGTTGACGGAGGGCGTTCCTTTTACAATGAATTTATCTCCCAACGCATTGAATGCGCCAAAATTCAAGTGTCCAAATTTCATATGCCAATGCCACATCCACCACTAAACATGTTGCTTCGATTGTCTTGATATTCAATATAAACATTCTATTCTTCAACATAAACACCTTAGAAATCAATTGAGCATGTTGATCTCTAAGCCAAAGACAACAATCTTTCATGTGGATTTCATATCCTTTTCCAAGAAGTTTCCCCAAACTTAAAATATTACTTTTCAATTTAGGCATATAATAGACATCATTAATAAGTCTATGGCTTCCATCTCTTGAAGAAATTAGAATGGTACCTTTTCTATGAATTTAAATCTTTGACAAATCTCCAAAAGAAATGTTGCCTTCTACCTTTTCATCAAGTTCCACAAATTTGCCTTTATCTCCATACTTGTGAATGCTTGCTCCATTATCTAAGAACCATGTACTTTCATCTTTACTTGTATTATCTTTGAGTGTTAGCAATAAAGTGGGCTCTTCGTCTCCTTTCTTGTTATCAACAATATTGACTTGCTCCTCAACTTGATTAGGCGTATCATAACATTCCCTAGAAAAATGTCCAAATTTATGACAATTGTAGCATTCAACATTAGACTTATCATACCTCCTCTCATTTTGTCGAAAATTGTATCATCCTCTTCCCCTTCCTCTTGATTTTCCTTGGCCTTTGTATGATTGATTGTTTCCATCATTGTTGGTGTTGTTATAATCTCCTTTACTTCTTCCTCCATAACTTCGTCCTTGACCTCGACCACGACCATGTCCTTGACCGCATCCTCGTCCTCTTCCTCTTTGATTCTTTCTCCATCATCATCTTTTAACACAACCCTTTCTTTAAGTTCTTGCTCTGAAGGTTCTTCTTGCCTCTTCTTGATCTTATCTTCGCGAGCTTGTAAAGAGCCCTCTAGTTGTTCAAATGCCAAAAAGTCTAGATCTTTAGACTCCTCAATGATGCAAACCACATAATCAAAATTTAGGTTCAAGGAATGAAGAATCTTCTCTACTACTAGAACGTCTTCAACTTGATCTCCATATCTCTTCATTTAATTCACAATGACCTTCACTCGTGAACAATAATCTGAGATTGATTTGGATTCCTTCATGTGCAAAGATTCAAAATCACCTCGCAATGATTGGAGTTGAATCTTTTTTACCTTATCAATTCCTTGAAAGGAACTTTGCAAAATCTCCCATGCTTCCTTTGAAGTGGTTGCATCAGCCACCTTCTCAAACATTAAATCATCTAGACATTGATGGATGAGGGTAAGGGCTTGTTGATCCTTCTTCTTGATCTTTGCCAAAGCATCCTTCTCATTTTGAGACAAATCAGCTTCACTTTGAGTTCCATAAAACCTTTCTCTACAATCTCCCAAGCATCTTATGAGCCAAGCACGGCTTTCATGCGAAGACGCCATGTTTTATAATTTTCTTTGGTGAGTCGAGGGAATTGAAATGAGTATACTCCACCATTGTTTGCCCTTTCTCAAAGAACTTGACTTTAATACCACTTTGTTAAAAAGTGAGGAGGTTTAGAGAGGAGAGAATTGTTTAGAAGAAGAGGTTGTATTTCACTTTAATCATTTTAGTTCAAGTACAAAGAGGAATTTATAGGTAAAAAATGACTTTAAGTACATGAACCCATTAATACCCAAATAAATAAACTATACATGAACTCAAAACCATACATGGACCAATATTTAATTATGGAACTAATACATGAATATAATTAAACTCCTAATAATGAACTTAAACATCCATGTATCTAGTCTTTAAATATTCATATATCTAGATCAACTTTCAAATTACTCTTCAACATCGCCTAAGGATACAAAGGAGAGGTTCATCGAGATCACCATTCCAATGAGACCAAACATGGAAACCAGAAGTAGACACCTCTTCTTCATCACCCATACATTGAAGCTCATACATACTTCATCCACTATACCACCCTGTGCATCTAAAATGTTCATGGTTTTTGCACAGGACAGGGAAAAAAAACTTCAGCATAGTGCACTTTTAGATAAGAAGTTATATTAATCTTGTTATTTCTAAAAGGTAAAAATATTAGCTCAAGGTTTTATGATTAACAATTGTGATAATAAATGTATAATATTTTAAATTTTAAATTAAATTCATTTCCTTATACAATTAACGGTTTAATTCTCAAAAGAAAATAAAATCATAAGAAATGCACTTTCTTTCTTGCAGGAACCTTCTTTATGAACTTACCTTATTAGAAATGTTTATCTGAAAGAATCTTACAAATTATGAAGGTCATATATTAGATTCGTGATTACTGGAAGATTTTTGACAAAGATAAACGTCAAAATTATTTAGATTCAAATCAATCTAGTTGATTAAGGATATAATTGAAGTAACGGCTAGTTGAAGGAAATGCCTATTTAAAGAAGAGCAACAACATTTGTGAAAAAAACGAATATACTCAAACTTTCGAAACATTTGAGTAGCATTGATAGACTCATATCATTCTTGTTAGAATATATTTTATATATTCTTTATTTGGTTTTGGCATTTTTAAATTGGACATATAAAAGATGGAGTTTGTCTTTTATTAGAAATCCATGGTGATAAGGATGAAATATTTAGTGGATTCTTTGAAATCTTTTAATATATGTGTATATCTCCTAAATATGGGAGGTGCCTTGATATAGTCGGTGGTTTTAAAAAATTTGCAGCAAGTTTCCTTTTTGGTTTTTAAAAACACAAGTGTGAATATTGGTTAGCAAGGGTTGCGTAAACAAGGTGGATTGCTTTCTCTCTTGGGCTGAGGTGGAACAAATTAGAAGAGCATCTTTTGATCTTGAATATTGGCTCTGGTTTGGTTGTGAAAATCGGTGGTAAAAATTGCCTATGGGCTGCTGCTTTGTTTTCGTTTATCCTCTACTTTGAGCTGATTGCGTGGGGTTTTAGAGCAGCTATCTTTCATTGTTTTATCTCTAATAAGCAGTCTAAGTATTATGCGAAGTTGCTGATTTTTCTGGTTCCTTGAAGTTGTCTATTAGTTGCGGCACAAAGGAGATTTCATGGCTGATGGGTGATTGACTTATTGGTGCAGTGACTTGTTTATATCAGTGAACAATTTCATATCTGAAAATTGTTGTTTTCTTGTTTTATTTGTTTTTATGTTTGAGCAGAAATAGTTAGGAAAATTCTCTGTCGAGGTTAGTACGAGGCGGTCGTACTATTGGGTGTGAATTCTTTCACGGGAAATGAGGTGGAGCGGTAGTGTCAATGGTTGAGTGAGTCAGCTCAGTAAAGCCTTGGGTAATTCTATTGTACCTTCGTGAAAGTGATTAATTTGGGTGAGGGCCCCGCAGATGTAGGCAAGGTGTGCCGAACTGCGTTACCAAATTTTTTGGTGTTGATTTATTTTTGGTTCTTTTAATTTTTCTGATTTTCTGTTTGCCAGAAACTAATCTGAAAGCTCGCGAAATTAACCCCCTTCGGTTTTTCAACTACCAACACACATTTAGGGCAGTAGCGGCTAGCACCAAAGTTGGAGCAAATGCTGAACTAATAGATGTGTTGCCAAATTTGGAGATTATGGCAAATTATAGTGTAGGAATTGACAAGATTGACTTGAAGAGGTGTGAAGAGAAGGGTATCAGAGTCACCAACACTCTAGATGTGTTGACTGATGATGTTGCTCATCTTGCAATTGGGTTGATTCTAGGGGTCATGACGAGGATTTGGTTGGTGATGCGTTTGTGAGAAGTGGGAAGTGACAAGATGGTGACTTTCGATTGACAACAAAGGTTTACTTTCTGGGCACTTGTTGATTTCTTGTTGATTTCATGTTCTGTTGATTTAATGTTGGTAATGTTGGCTTCCTATCGTGTTTGTTTCGTGGACTTGTTGAGCTCTTATCAATGGAAGATATTAGCTTAATGGTTCTGAAATAGTACGACCAACAATTTTTTCCTAGAGTTGATATAATTGGGAAACTGTGCAAATATTGTACTTATTCATTCTTTTTAATTTACATGCATAAAAGGTAATCATTTGAGAAGACGACAAATCCTTGTATTTGTAGCCTGAAAAAAGCTGCCGTCTTTCACTGCTTGATCTTAAGTTGCAAAGTTCAATGGGCTGAAAAGGATTGAAGACCAAGTCATACACAAACAACTTCACCACTGTTCTATTTAATTTTGACTTGTATTGTGTAATCGAGAACCTGGCTTCCCTATTGGCTTCTGGTTATTGTCACTGACTATTCAGGTTAAGTCATAAAATGCAGACTACAAGCAGGAAATTTCTGATGGAGCTTCATTGTGTGTTATACTTGACTTGAAGCTGAACAACTTCTCTTTCATTTTTCTATTGCGACTTGTATGTGATGCGCTGACAAAAATTTCTCTATGTTCCAGTTCGGTGGTAAATCAGTTGGAATTGTTGGATTAGGCATGATTGGTTCTACAATTGCAAGGAGAGCTGAAGCATTTGGTTGCTCCATAAGTTACCACTTAAGATTTCAGAAACCATATCCAACTTATAAATACTATCCGAACATCATTGGCTTGGCTAAAAGTTGTGAAATAGTAGTTGTGGCTTGCTCATTAACAGAGGAAACCCACCTCATTATCAATCGTCAAGTCATTGATGCATTGGGTCCAAAGGGCATTCTTATCAACGAGGTGCTCATGTTGATCAAACTGAACTTGTTTCTGCATTGCTTGAAGGGAGGTTAGGAGGTGCACGCATGGTCGTATTTGAAAGTGAGCCTAAGAGTTGTTTCAAATTGAAAATGTCGTCCTCCAGCCTCACGTAGGAAGTGACACTACAGAGGCCAGCCAGGCAATGGCAAACCTTGTGATTGCAAACTTGGAGGCACATTTCAGTAACAAGCTCCTCTTGACTCTAGTTATATGATGATTAGGAAAAGTTAGATGAGCTGGCTGAAGTGATGATGCAGAACATAGCTATTGATATTTATATTATCTGATCTACCTAAAACTCGAGTTGAAGGTAGGAGAGAACCAAATTACTTAAGTTCATCATGCATCCGCTTGTGCGGAGTCTTTCGTATCTTGGCGGAGTAACCATGAGCACTTTCGCGGTTATGGAGAGTCAAACTCAGATTTAAGTAATTTGGTTTCACCTTACCTTTAACTTGAGTTTTGGGTAAACCAGTGGTATCAGAGCTCCAAATATGGGCCCAGGGACTTGCCCCACGTTGTGAGTTCGATTCCCAGAAGAGACCGGAGTCGCTTATGATTATTCCACCAAGATACGGAGGACTCTGCACAAGTGGATGCGTGATGGACTTAAGTAATTTGGCTCCGTCTTACTTTCAATTCGAGTTTTAGGTAAATCACCTTGGCTAGGTGTTGAGATTAAGAAAATTTTCACCAAATACCACTTCCATAAATTTTGACGAAGAGCTTGAAGCTGGCACCAAGACAAGTAAGTTGTACAAGAATGAGTTAGAGAGTGCACTTAAAAAGTTTTACATCACTTCAGCCATCAAAATTAGGTCTCTGGTCCCTAACGAGAGAATATAATAGGTCAGGATAAATTGGGATGCATTGCGACGCTTTCAGGCATCACCTTTGATTATCTTTCCCTCTCCTCTAATTGTTCAGATCCTCGAGTCTAAATGATTGTCCCCTTCTTAATTTTACCCTCACCCTTTGTGTGTGGTTTCAAGTTTCAACATTCTGAGTGGCCTATCACATTAAAAAGCTACCCTCGAACCCAAAGCTCTTGTGTGCATTAGTGCGCAACTATAAGAACCATGTCTAGTTAGTTTTGCTCAAGTGTCAAGTCCCATAAATATTTTGAAAGAACACTACGAATGGAAGGATAAATTTTTATCCTTTTCCAATGACACAAGGTTGTGAGATTTTAGGGTAATTTAGAGAAATTTAAATGATAGACATTCATCAAAAGTGGTGCCATGTATAGAGAAATCATCTTCCAAAATATCCTTAATAAAATTAGAAAATAGCCATCAAGCAATATTAGATGGTGATAGGATCATTCAACGTGGTCGGACGGATAACGATTTGGAAGAGACCTAAATAACCATCCATATAATAAAAATAAAAATGCTTTGCCAACTTTTCAAGCATTTGATCAATAAACATTATAACAAAGTAGCCTTTTGGCTATTTTTTAATGATGATTTCCAAATCTTAACTCAAAGTCACACTTTTGTTATATTTTTTCAAAACCGTAGTTAAAAATCTCCCTCTTGACTGTGTTTTTCAAAAATTATAGCCTAATGTATGCCTATTGTATTAAAAACATTAATGTACAAGTTTTTAAAAACTATTAGTGAGGTTCTCAACAGTCTACTTTTATATTCGTAGCTAATAAGCTTTAGCGATGTCTTTTAACTGTGTATTCAGTTCCATAGCCAAAAGTTTTTATCTATGAAAAATATTTTATAGTTAAAAATATTTGGCGATGTTTTTTTTAACTCTAAACTTATTTTTGTAGCAAAAAGCTTCCGTAGCTAAACCCATAGATTCAATACTTTAAGCTACGAAAATAGATTTTGTTATTAAAAAAATTTTAGTACAAAAAGAGATTCATAGCCAAATGTTTTCATCGCCTTTTCTCTTCTAGTTTTGTAGCCAAATATTTTTTGCTGCAAAATAATTTTTGTATTTAAAAGACAGATTTTATAATTTCATCTATGAAAATTGAGTTCGTAGTTAAAACCACTATGCTACAAAAATATATTCGTAACCAAAACAAGAAGAACCTATGAATATATTTTTGTATCCAAATGTTTTTAGCTAAGAAAATAGATTTCAAAGTTAAAAACATTTGACTATGAAAAAATATTTGTGGTCAAATGGCTTCATTGTCATTTGTTGTTCTTGTGTTGGCTACGAATATATTACGAAAAACAAGAAGAACAAAAGACAAATAAATTGAGGTCAGTTTGTCCACTAAAACAACGTCATTTTTTACATGTTGATAACCTAATTATGTTTGATTAACTTATCTTTGTTTTCCTCATGTTCCAGCAACTACGGTGGTTGTTCGCCTTCGTCTTCGTCTTCGTCCACAAGTCCATCTTCGTCTCCATTGTTTGTCCGTGTTCATCTTTGTCCACACAAGAGTTCTTCTTCTCCAAGTGATTTGGGTTTTAGTTTACTGTCAAGTTTCTTCAGGCTATTGTCAAGTTTCTTTAAAGACTTACGTATTTGATGGAAGTAGTGATTAGGAAGATAATAAGCTCTCTTGATTATTTTAGTTAGTTTTACATCTTTTTGTTTTTTAACAAGGGTTAGATTTTGAACTTTATCTTGAGTTAGGATGGAGTAATACTATGATCTATATTTTCTTTGGTTTTGAACTTTAACACCTTTCTATTGACATCTATTTTATAGCAAGGCATTTTAGAGTGTTGGACTTTTATCCTATACCTTTTTCAGGAAAACAGGGTAGGATGATGTTATTATTCCAATGGTATCTATCCTCACGTTCGATAATTTTGAATTAAATTTGTCATCAAAAATAGCATTCATTATTATGTCATATATTTATTTCTCTTTATTTTTCAGATTGATTTTGACATATCTGTCCATTAGGCAGAACCATTTATTTATAGCTCACAGGACGATAGGTTTTCAAACTTGAAAACAAACCTTAAATGGTCTCCTTTTATATCAAAGGATGAACTTTTACAGCAGGATTGTCAGATTTATAATGTGATGTAGGCATTTTTATCATTGAAATGAGTGGCATTTTCTCTTATTTTTTGCATACGATGATTGGGTTTTGTATATATTTTTTCTGCTAAATTGTTTAGTTTACCTGAATTTGCATTTATAATTGTTCATGTTTAATTTGTAAGAAATGCACTTGATTTCAGTTGTAAAGACCACAACAACAATTAAATGGAGGAGGAGAGTCACGGGGTACATGAAAAAATTAGACTTAAAAAAAGATTAAGATAGCAGTCCAACGCAAGAAGAAGAAAACCCAACATAGCAGTCCAAAACGCAAGCATCACACAAGAAATAAACTAACAACAATTAAATTGTCACATCAGCGTGCGTTTGGAGGAGGTTTGTGCGTGATTTGCGTGAAGAAGAGAGTAAAAAAAAAACAGAAGTAGTGTGCTGCGTGAAGAAAGGGAAAAGACAGCAAAAATAGAAGGAAAAAGCAGCTGGCGTTGGATGGCTGCATGAACAGTGGTGTTTGTGTAAGTTTGTGAAGAAATTAAGCAATCATTAATTGGTCACTTTAGCTACAAAAGGAGGCTAGATGTTTGTGTAGGTGTTGTGCAGCGTGGAGATGAAAGAAGGCAGTAGAGAGGACCCACGCAAAAAGCAAGAGGTGGGGAGAACAAAGACGGCAGATCACAATTGAAAATACAAACAAAAGGCAGTTGTTAGAGACAAGAAAAGGAAAGCATGCAAAATGGAGGCGTGAACAAGCATAAGAGTACAAGAAAATCACAAAAATGACAGCTCTAAGGAGGACCACACACCGACCCACAAAAGGAAGAAAAACAAGAACATCACGCTCCGAGGGGACCAAGCGACAAACTAGAATAAAGGATACAAACTAACATTGCAGCTGGTTTTGGAGGGAATAACGTTACATCAACTAGAGGACACCAACAGAGGAGAGCTGGAGGAGAACGTAAGAAGATAGCTTGAGGCGTGGAGCTTGATGCAAGCAACAGGTGGAGGAGCTTCAGACACAAAAACAACGAACAAGCAGAAGGGAGAGCAACCACCAGACGCATGATCCACCATTGAGAGAGCTACAGAGAGCACAGTAACGCAACATTAGAGGGAGACCCGAAAACTCATTCATTTTCTGTTCTATTATTTAATTTCTTCTAATGTTGTTTGTTGAGCATAATTTCTGTGGTATTCCTTCTGCCATGAGTGAGTAGCTTCCCCGAAGCTTCAAGGATGGGCTGAAGCTTTTAGCTAATTTTATGGATTAAATCTCGGTTGATTTATATGTATGAATTTTTGGTTTTGATTTCTCTGATTTGAGATTAATTTTGCTGGTATTATGTTTGGCCAACAATTACTTGACGTTAGTTGTTAATTGAAGAATCGATAGACAAAAATTGATAACAGAACTCCAAACAGGGAACTTATAAATTTCAGATTTAGACATAAAATGAATTTATGAGAGAAAACCAGGTTAGCAAAGGACTTAATGGGTTATGCTTGATTGCTAGGCTACGATAGTAGACTAGGATTATTGCGTAATACTCCTTTGATACCTTGA
>JANKOE010000007.1:20976396-20998165 GCA_026284465.1 Erythroxylum citrifolium | reverse complement strand
CCACCGGGAACCCGCATAGTTTTGGGAGAATATGATGACAGAGACTTTGGATTCTTCTATGGCTTTCTGGAGTGAGGGGGAAATCTGCTCTCCTCTCTCCAAGCTCTTAGCATCCATGAATGTTTCAACTTGGGCATTGCCTAGAGCACAGAAGAGGTGACTGGTAAATCCATTACGAGTATCCTCACCTCTGAAGCTGAGGAACACATCTTGCTTTTGTTGAATATAATTGGCCATGCGTGCGTAGGGCTCTAGGTTTAGCAGAGAGTTTCTAATAAATGTCGATTGTTACGAATTATTCATTTAACCCGTAAATGTATATAAGGAGGAATGGACTAAGTCTACTTCAGTAGGCTCGTCTCTATTCAGCAAGTCTCAGACACCACAAACTTTACAATCATGCGTTTAATAAACAAACTAAAAAGTCATGCATGTTATAATTATTATGTATTTTTTCCTATTTTTCTTGATTCATATTAGTCCATTTGTCCATATTTTTGTAGATACTTTTACTTATGAATTATTTTAGAAGTGATCGCTACGGCAAGACATAAAAAAGTCTTTGTTTTGTATTGATTATTTGTCCTGTCTTTATCTACAATTTTGCTTATGAATTATTTTCAAAATGATCATAACGGTATGATGTGTTTTAATTGAAGAATAATAAGATGTAGAGTAGTATATATTCATTATTTATTTCATAAATTATATAAGAAAAAAACTTATGTAATTATAGTTAATTAAATTATATAAAAATTTAATATTTTTAAAATTTTAGATTCTCAATAATTAAAACTACAAATTCTAACCTTATAATAAATGATGATAGCAATATAGATTTCTATAATAAATGATGATAGCGATATAGGTTTTTAGTCAAAAACATTAAAATATATTAGTACAAAATAAAATTTGTCTTTCTTTTCTCAGTTGTCTTTCTTTTCTCACTTATCTTTCTGTTTCCTATCAGTCTACTCTTTAGTACATTAATGACGGAGTCATACATATTACACTATTTGCTTTCTTTTTCAAATTTTTTAAATTTAAATTATAAGATTAAATTTAAGCTTTAAAATTATTAAAATTTATAATTAATTAATCCCTATTAATAGAATCATATAAGTATAATATTATTCCTAATAAATTCTCAATGGTAAAATCATACAAGCATTTCACTATATTGTATAGTATCATATAAAGGTTTTTTGTTCATACGGTAGTAATGAGTAGAATTTTTAGTTTATTATATTTTTCCTAGTTTATATATACTACCTTACAATTATATTTAAAAGTGAAGAGTTCAAAGTGGTGTATGAGAACTGGGCAAGTTTTTTAGCTCAAAATTATAAAGTAAAAGAGATTATCTTAATTGTCATTTTAATATTAGAACTATTTATTTATTCTTTTAAAGATTATTTATATTTGTGAGATTAAATTATACATTTTATACTCTAATGATCAGATTTTTTTGGTTTATTTTAACGATTGATAAATATTATTGTGAAAAATGTTCTAATTAATTTAGTCTTAATTTAATGTCAATGCATGTGAATTTGAGCCCTATTTATTACTGACAATTTGTAACAAACCTAAAAAATGATTTAGAGCCTAGACATAGACATGACATTTAACACTTTATTACACTTAACCTAATAACTGAACCATAGATAATTTAATTGTTAAAAATTTAGTAGTTAGATTAGCATGTAAAATTTTATTTAATTTAGTACAATTTATTTATAAGTATTTATAAAATTATTAATAATTCTCTAATTAAGAAAATTTATCTTTAGAACATATTACTTGGAAAATATTAATAGTAAAAATGATTTAGATTATTAGAACGAAGAAGCCTAACCTCTTCTTCTGCTTTTCTCACGATAATAATAGAGAAGCGTAGGCCAATAAGATGTGAGCGATTGAAGATATAAAGAATGTCACTTTTCTTGATTGACTTCTTCTTTCTAACACTATATCATAAAAAATGTAAGATTGCCTCTTTAAGAGTAAAGATTATCCTTATACAAAATCCTTAGAAATAGTTATATCCTAGTAATCTTAAGTGTTGCGATTTGAAAAATATGCAATGTGAAGCTACACTGGAATTCATGTATAGATTAGTAGAAATGGCAGAGATAACCTATGAAGTAGTGCAACTGATGACACTGATGTCCATTTTTGGCCAAGAACGTCAAGCATATTCATTACTCATCTAAGGATCACAAACGTTAGAATCATTATCTTAAAAGTAATGCACGTTACAATTAATATGTATTTTCTTTCTCAAATTTTAAAGTTTTCCTTATCTTTATGCACCAAAATAAAGAACATGGTCAGCTAGATAATGTCAAGCTCACAGTTTTACAACTTTTTATAGCTATATAACTTGATAAGCCGAAGGATATTCTAAACAAATATCAATGGAATCTGTTTTAAAAGGACTAGAAGGAAACAATTAAATTTTAATTTAATTTCTTTATAGTACTACAACAACAACAACAATAACACATAGTAAAAATTCAGCTAAAATGTAAGGTTTAAGGAAGTCCAGTAGTACACAACCCTACTCGTAACTAGTAGAGAAATCATTTAAAAATGATCCACATGAATAAAGAAAAAAATAATTATGATTAAAATTTAAATACAATAAAATAAAATAATAATAATACGGAAAAATGAAATCAAATAAAATAACTAATAGATACAACTAATAGTAAAAATAAAAATAAAACTGATAATAATAATAATAATAACAATAATAATAATAATAATAATAATAATAATGTTGTTGTTGTTGATTATTATTATTATTATTTTAAAGTGCATTTTGCAGCTATAATTGTCATCGGAATACTTATAGTCACGATTTGAATTATTATTTTTTGTTAAATCAGTAAGAGAATTAAATTAATAAATAAAGAAAAGTATGTACATGGCTAGAGAGAGTAAGATCTCTCATCACAACAAAGCAGAGAACAAGACCCCCTGGACAAAAGAAACTCCAAAGAAGAATAAGGTTCTAAAATTACAGTACATCAAGCTTCTTGTCTAGAGCCTAAGCCGCCTGGAGACCCGAAATGCAGAATGGACTAATAAGACTGAACCAATCAACAAAAACAAGTAGCAAAGGGACCAACATGCTATGTTCCAATTGAGAGCACAGATAGCTATAAACCAAAACACTCAAACCAAACTAATCAACTGTAAAGTTATCTGTTTTCCTAAGATGAGCCTGCTCGCGGTAATTGGACTGCTGGAGTGAATTGCCTCTGTTTGGCCTGGAACCTGTCAGATAGAGACTCTACCGTGGTGGGATTGCTGCAGAGTGAACAACTCTGCCTTCTTTGTCCAATTGGTGATTATGTACCTGAAATAGCAACTGCATAGAAGACGATTTGAATTATTACTTTTATTTTTAACGCACATTTTGTAATCTAAAACTTTGAATAAAAATTTTCTTTTGAACAAATTAATAAAACATAAGTTTCAACTAAAAGAACTTTAGAATAAAAGATTATCCTTCTCATAAGTACAGATATTAGCCTTGCATTTTGGAAATTTTAAAAAATATTTCTATGAGTTTATTTATAACAATTATATATTTTTATTTGATAACTCTAATTTTTAATTTCATTTTTTATTGATTGTGGTAACATTGAATTGTTAGTTGCATAAGAGATAAGAGTGTTTCTGAAAGTATTACCTTGGCGGGGAATGCTAAGGTTCGGTAAAAAGGGTAAATTGAGCCTTAGATATATTGGTCTTTATGAGATCCTGGAAAGGGTTGGACCATTGGCTTACAAGTTAGCCTTACCGATTGAGATATCCCAGATACATAATGTGTTCCATGTGAGTATGCTCAGGAGATATCGGTTTGATCCGATGCATGTGCTACCAGCTCAAGAGATTAAAGTTGCTAGTAATCTGAATCATGTTAAAGAGCCGATCAAGGTAGTGGGATATCAAACGAGACAATTAAGAAACCGAGAAATTCCATTGGTGAAGGTCCTTTGGAAGAATTACTCAAGTGAGGAAGCTACATAAGAAATGGAGGAGCACATAAGGAGACAATATCCCCACCTATTCGAACAGTCAGGTAAGAATTTCGAGGACAAAATTTCTTAAGGAGGGGAGAATTGTAACATCTCGTTTTCCTTATGTTAAGGGTTAGAACCCCAGAATACTAAATATGATAGATATTATTGAGAAATTAGGAAGTACATTTCATGCTCATGCATAATATTAGTATACACATACGTGAATTTGATTTTTCTGTACACATTACAATGATTGTTCATGCACTCATTTGACTAATTCTGGGATATAATTGATTTTGAAATGATTATGACGTGAATAGTAAATATTTTGTCTTGAAAATTGATTTGGTGAATATAATTATTAACTTAGAATTTTTGGTAAAAATTCGGAAAATTTTCTAAAATTAGGAGTATTTTTGGACTAGAAAAATGTCAAGTGATAAGACAATTGATTTATGGTAGTAGAAATAAGTGTCAAATGGTAGTTGAAATAATTGGCAAATGGTATTATGATTTGTTGAGAATGTGACATTGAAAATTGGGTGACAATAGGATTAGAAATTGGGTGACAAATGGATTAGAGATTAAAAGGCATTGAATACCATAATTAAAAGATATTAATTTGATTCTTTATGAGGTAAGTGTCACGACATGTGTCATGACACTCACCAAGCATTTAGTTACTATGTTATAAACCCACGATATTTTCATCTTGTATGACCATCTTCATTGTCTTTCAATTTGTTACAAACTCTCATCTTCTTCTTTTCTTTCTCCGTTCATGACCTTGACAACCCTCACTCACAACGTGAGTTTTGTTAATATTCAATACTAGCCACTTCAAGATCTTTGCTATCTGTTCATCTTGTTACTAAAAACCTAGCCTATTCTTCCTTGAAGAGTTGATGATTGTATAAGCTTGGAGGCTAGGGTTTCTTGGTGATTTTTTAAAAAAGAGTTGAGTTAATCAAGTATATTTTCCTTCATGATTTATTGAATAGCAACTTTTATGATGATAGTTAGAGATAAAATGAAGGTGATAATGCAGTAGAATGTGTGCAGAAATTTGATAAATGTATGCATACGTTGATGTTCTGTTTTTGTGTTTATGATCAACCATAGTTTATGAATTGTTTATGAATGATATTGAGCTGAAATGGAGGTGAGAATGAAAAGGAAATGAAGTAAAAATATAATCTATGTACAAGATGTATTAGTTGTAAAATGTAGGAGTTAAAAATCTAGAAAATTGAAAGAGAATGGCTGGAATATGTTAGCTGTAGTGTTTCAACTGAACCTACATCTATATTTTAGTAATATCTTGATATGTAGACATTCAAATAAGATGATTTTAATTTTATATTAAACTAGCGACATGTGGCTATATTTTTCACGAAGTAATCTAATTTGAATTCTATTTCTAAGATTTCCAAAAATTTTCTTAAAGTTGAGTATTGTGTGTTGTCATAGTGTGAGAATAGTTTGTAGTAGTTTAGGTATAACTTGCAGAATACTGAACCAAACTGCATGAACTTAATGTCGTTAGAAACTTAATACATATAGGAAAATGTTTTTAGAAGAATGTATTGCCTAAATACCTCATTTTATATATCAAAATGGCCATGCAAAATTGAACCGAAAATTTGTCTTGAGAAAAAAACTAGAAAGGCCATCAAAGTAAGTTATTCTTCTTTTGTGTGATGTTTGAAACAACAAATGGTAAGGTACTTTGCTATGATGCATTTAGGCTTGAATGGGAATTGAAATGAACCTAGTTTGAGGTTGAATAAGTTGATAAAGTGTTGGATATGTTTTGGCTAATGAATGAGGATATAAATTTAAGAATGGATTGTTGTTTACCAAGTGTTTAGATTTGAAATTGTAGAGATGTTATAAGAATAAAAGTGATCCTATGAAGGATAATGTGATCCAAAGAAGGAGAAAGATGTGTATTAAGTAAAGGTGAATGATAAATTGGACATTTTGTGATCTTTTAATGCTTGAATGATCTTAGTAAATAATTAAATGATGAATTTAGAATAATCTTGTACAAATGAAGTGTAAATCTAAGTTTAATTTAGACATATATGAGTTATGGAGTATGAATGATCATAAGATGTTAATTAAGGAAATATACCTGGGATTGTCATTGAGCATGTATTATACATATCACATATACATATGTATATAATTGAGTATTCATGAAAATGTACAAATTAGTAATGTGTAAATATGTATGTATTGCATGATATAGAAGAGCAATTAGAGCGACAACATCCAGACATTGCCGGGATGTCGAGGCAATAGCTATCTGGAGCATACTATGAGTAACCTAGATGGTCTCGCGTTGATTTATTGTTTTGTTTAAATTATAAATTGAATTATTATGAGATGTGAATGTGTTGATTCCAGACATTGAATGTCCGAGCCATCGATGATAGGTAGCTCACTGAGTTCGCAAAACTTATCAAAATTGCAACATTGACTTTGTAGGCGCGAGAGAGAGGGCTTAGCTTCTAAGACAACTTAGAAGAGATCTATTACTGCTTTTGGATAGAAGAAATGACTCAAAGGTCGATTAGCTAAAACTGAAGGATTTAGATAGAATTTTGTATAGTTCCTCATTCTTATAGCATGTAGCATATTTTGTAATAGAGTTGTAGACTCTGATAGTTCTTTGATATTGTATATAAGGATGAAGTATGTAATGCTACAACGTATATTCGGTTTTATGAAATGAAAATAAGGAATTGAGTTTTTAAATATTGTGATATTTATGCTTTAATGATGATGCCATAAGAAGTGAATATGACTACTTTAGAGCACTGCTTCCACCAGGCATGTGCTCGAATGTCTAAAGGATGTATGGGCACAAATGTTTGATGAGAGTGGGGTGCTACAAACTATCCACTACCCACAAACATAACAAGCTAGATCAACCTTTATAGATAGATGAATAAAGAAAATAAAATAAATAACAAATATAAATAATAATTTTAAAAATGATAAATAATATACTAAACTATGAACTAACTAGATTTAAGCTAGGTTTCCTTAGGAATTTACTATAATAATTTTGATTTCAATTAATAAATTACTCATCCTTCTTGGACCAGTAAGATTTCTTAACTTATACTGTATTCTCTCTTGAGATATATAATCCCTATTTAGAGATTAATCAACCAAATTTTCTTTTGAATCTAGATAACCTAAGAATGATTTAATTCATGTTATAAACTCTCTTAATAAGTTTTACCCTAACCTAGGAAGATCTTTTAGGTATCTCTCAAATAGCTCATGCTTAACCCTTTTTGTTCACACTATCACCTAAACATACAGCTCACCTCTCAAATCTCGATGTATGAATCATATAATGAATCTTTCACTTTTTCCCCTTTAATTCAATCACCATCAAAGCATGAATAAATCATCAAAATAGATTTTATTAAACCAAAGATTGAATTGAAGTATAAAACATCCTTGGTTCTTCCTACCTAAATTTTTATTCCAATTTGTTCCTAATTACACAATGAATATCAGCATAAAAATAATAATGAAAATAAGATAAAGAAATCATGATCTTGAATCTTGAAGTATCTAAAGAATTTTTGATATCTTCCTTTATCTCCAAAGAATGGTGAATTCTTGATCAAGACCACTGAAAACAACTTCAAAGTGACTCTTCAATAGTTTTTTGGAAAAAAAATTCTTTTCTCCCTCCTTTATTTGTTAAGAATTGAATCCTAACTTTAATGAGCTATATGATCTTAAACATTGGTCTTTATAGTTAGTTATGTGTTATATAAATTTATCCAAAAGAACAATGCCAACATAGGTATAAGATAGGACAATGTATGACATTGTGTTCTTCATCTAAGGGGGTAGTGTAATATGGAATATATAGGGTGGGCTAGAGAAATAGAACCAGCCGCATTTCTACACAACTGCCAATAAGAGATCGTGTACATTACTGTGTTATATGGTTCTTCTCCAAATCTTCCAAAATTGCTCAATTTTAATCATCAAATCCTTTAAAATCATCCAAAATACAAGAATTATATCATAAAAATAGTGCTAGAATAGTGCATATCTAGCTTATAATAGCCTAATAGACCAATTACAAAAGTAAGGAGTAAGAAAATTAAAGAGGCTTTGAATGAGCTAATTAAAGACATACATGCATATCAAGCTTTGAAGAGTACTTTAAGAACTATTTTGGGAGTTTTATTGGATCTAAAGGAAGCCTAAGCACTAGTTAACTTCATTCAAACTAAGGATAGGGAAGATTCAAAAACTTAAGACTCATTGTTGGTCGAACATGACCTTAAGATACATTTATTTTCCAACTCGCATCCCTCTTTGGACATCAGAAGATTAGATATGATCTTACACATGGTCCTGTGTCAGCTTCTGTTATTTAGACATGAGTATGCAGTGAGGGTTAAATATGGCCTTACACAAAATCAAGTTGCTCTTAAGAATCAATTTTTTAAAGAAATATGTTCTTATAAATAGATAGGCCAGAGCTCGTGTCTATAATTCCAATGTTAAATATGGTAATAAATAAAACCATGTTCCAACCAATTTTTACAATAAAAAACCTAACTTTACAATAGTTAAAGAGTGCTTTAAACAATTTTAGTTAGTTTTTAGATATTTAAATTTTTTTAATTGAGAGTAATGAGGGCTTTAGCCCTTTTTTATTGAACTTCCAAACTTATCAAATATTAATTTTTGTGGTGTTCAAATTACTTTATGGACTTAGTTCTTGTTTCTTTATAATTAATATGTTAATTCTTTATTAATCTGATTTATCTTTTTTTTTTGGTAAGATTCAATCTTGTTTGTGGATTTGTTAGGGCTATTTCCTAGGTGAGGTCGCATTATTTGGGCTCCAAGAATGCTATTATGAATTTGGAAAAAGGACTGTTTGAGGTCAATGATCTCCTTTTCTAATGTCTCATTTCCTTGGAAGAAATCATGCCTATTATAATTGACAAAAACCATAATATTAGATTCTATTATCATGTATACTATATTTCAATTTCTTATTCTCAATGAACCTCTTTATACTTTGAAGATAATTTCTTCCTTTTTAAACTCATCATTTCTAGGCATTTCAAGTTCTTCATTAAACAAATTATCATCATAATTATTGGCATCAAGAGATTTAAAACTAAAGGATATCTCATCATTATTTATCATAAGCATATGCGAGCCACCTTATTATTCGATTCTCTATTTTCAAAATTACTTGTATCATTCCGTGTTATCTTTAGGGTTCTCGTCTTCCATTCGTTCTTATCCTTCTTTTCACTCCATTCTTAATTATTCTATAGAGTTTCATCGTTTATAATCAATATAAATATCAATATCATTAACATCATTAACACATGTAATATAAAATATATGCTAAATATTATGATAATTATGTCACATTAAAACATTAGAAAGTACGTTTCTTTCTAATACAAAATTTAAAATATGAATTTCCTTACTATTTAATGAAATAAATCTTTTCTCATTTCTATTCCACACTTTTTCTATAGCTTTCCATAAATCAAAATCTTTGGCCATGAGAGAGACTTTTATCCTAATTCTCCAAAACAAGTAATTATTGATATTGAAAATGAAACAATATTAGTATATTACCACTTTTAACCGAAAAAATGAATCAAATTGTGCTATAATGAAATATCCTAAAATTTCTCTATATGTAATGCGTTAGACATACTCTTATATAAATTATTAGTCTATGGATGACATACAAAAGGGGGTAAATTATATGATTTCTCTTTTTACCCTATTTGAAACTAACAGAAGCTTGTGAAAATTTTAAATAAAACAAAATTTTAACAAATACAGTAGTAGTGAAAGAGAGTAGAGAAAGAGAGACAAATATGAAGCAACCTTTGGCTTATGTCAACATCCTAAACTCCATTTAAGAATTCACTATCTTCTTCTTTCAATGGGTGAAAAGGAACCCTTACACGATAGTATCTTTGTCAAGTTTGAAGCGGAAGTTTTACAAATCTTATTCAAGGTCAAGAGAAACTTTCACAATATATAACCCAAGAAATTTCTTTAATTACTACAATAACATAATCATATATAACTAAAAAACTTCCTTTCTTAATCACACCAATGAACTAAAGCTTTGATATGGTTTATACAATGCATACATATACTGAAATGAACTCTCTAGCCTTTTAAGGCTCTTAATAACTCTCTAATATGTCCAAGATCTTTCTCACAACTCACATATGGTGTACTTATACTCAAAACAATCTAAAATAGGATAGCATTAATCGATCATTGCATATTTGATTCATCAATGTGTTCATAAACTTTCGATACATGTTATCAAAAGACATTGGTAGATCATACTACCAAATTGATCAACCAACCTATCCTAAATTCTAACATTAGTGACTCAAATCCCCACATTGGTCAATTAAATTTCTGAAGGCAAATTTTTTCAAAAATTTTCAAGTTCTTTCAAGGATCGAACACATTCTTTTGATAAAAACTTATCTAAAACTATTTCAAAAATTCCTGAAAGTGTTTTGATGCATCATGAGGGCTTTTAAAATCCTTTTCAAATGTTCTCTTGATTATGACAATGTATATGTATTATGCCCTATATGCAAAAGGTCATACAATGATTGAATTGAACTCTTATTTTTTTTAAATAACCAAGATAAGGTTACAAAAAAAGACAATAATGATTTTATTAAATCTTAATATGCTTAATTTCTCTCTTTTTTTAGTTCCTCACTTGAATTTAATTAAAGATCTCTTAAGTTGCACATGTTCTACACTTTGTGTATATTCTTTATGCTTTAATCGTTCAATTGACTCATTTACTCTCTTTATCATTTCATTGAACTTGATCTCATATGTTAATTTACAAATATCACCCAGGATAAAAATATTAGTAATAACATATTTTGTTAATATGAAAATTATGAGTTAGAACCTTAGTTGAGTGTTACCATACTTGACATTATTAATTTAACAAGTCATATAAATAAAGAAGTGTAATATATTGTTCATTTCATTCCATTCTTCAGTACACTATTATAGTGCAATAAGGTATAAATTTGCTCGTAATATTTCACAAACATTCAACTAAGCTCATAAAATTTAGGAGTGAAGCCTTACCAATCAACATCTATTTACAAAATAAAAGTAACTTAGTAATGATAAATAAGAACTTATTTATAGTGTACAAAATTTAAAAGGGTCTATTATTAAATTCACTATAAATAAAGGGAGTACTATAAACAAATCTCAATATTAAACATTAAACTATAAATTCCTAAACCTGAAAGTTTATAGAAACATTAAAAGTAAATACTTCCCACCCTGAGTACTAATTAAGACATTTGAAACTTTTAAGACTATATACTACATCTCTTCGGACTCCACATTTAGCAAAATTTTTACGGAATTGTTATTGTAAAATCGCATCGACAAATGAGATTTATAAACCAAACCGACAGTATGAAAGTTTGTAGTGACAAAATTCCACTACATTATATCCTGAAATAAATATATTTCCTTTAATCTTTAAATATACACCTCAGAATGTTTTTTTCTTAGCACGTATACAGAGCTCAAGCTCGCTGTCTCAGCATTATGCACAAAATTGGCATAAGCGGAAAGCACAATTTGTTAGGAATTCTTAATCATGCATCAAGATAAGCTGGGTTAAAACTACCACAAAAAATGAGGCATTGTATATTTTACGGAGTACATATAGCAGATCATGAAGTTTTGTATTTGTTCTTGATGGCTAAGGCTGCTGCTCTGTACCATGAAGCTGCAGCCATGGCCCCAGGATCGGGAACTGACGCAAGGACTTCTGAGGGCACGTAGGTTGATCGGCCCGCCTGTAAAAATTTAATTTATTTGACAAAATTAACAGACATGGAATTGACTTAGCAAACAATTTATCAATCCATTACGGGGAGCTTAACATAATCGACTTCGAAAGGGCCATAGTTGGTCAACACAATTTGTACCTTGCCTTTTCTTCATTGTCACAATAAAATATAATTGGGACAAACGTGAATTCTATCCTGCTATTAGGACAAGAAGAGAAGGATTTATGCACCTGTGCCTGCATGTGTATGGTTAATTCAGCTCCAGCCCATGCCGCTTCAGAAGACAGGAGAAATGCCGAGCAAGGATCTTCACCAGCATTTAATCTCTGATTGGGAAAATTTACTAAATTAGCATCAACTTATACACCCACATCAACAGAGGTGGAAAAGCAAAAACTATGTTTGACAACCTCCTTAAGAACCTCCGATGCTGGAATAAGGGCATCTAATAATGTGCGATAACCAGCAGATGCCCCACCATATTTACTGATAGCAGCAATCGAAGCTTCAAATGCTTCAGCCCCTGAAGAAAAGAAATAGTTATTGAGTTTGGTGTGCATGTTAATCAGAAGTATCAAGCATCATCTCACATAGCTTCGCTGTAACAGCTGACTCTTTGTTTTCCTTCAATGTTGCATATGCTGCCTTGCAGAATATATTGTATCTGTCACAAAAAAAAAAAAAAAAAGAGTAAGAAGTGACTGTGGTCCATGTAGGAACATCAGTTGCGAATGTTCAAGGTCAACAATTACAAGAAACAAGGAAATTGAAGTACATAATTCCACTTGTTCCTCCCATAACTCGTCTAATAGATGATCCGATCTCATTTACTGTTTCTCCAGCATCATTCAAAGGATAACTGTGAACAATAGAAAAAACCATTTCAATTAAGCAAATGAGAAAAAAAAAAGAAGATAAACTTGACCCACCTAACAAATACAAAGTAAAACTCTCTTGAAAAGCAACGCCATGGTACAAAAAGTTGCATACTCTTGGGTGATGCAAAACTCCATCAAAGAAAAGTTTAAGATGCCATTAATAGGAAAAACTAGATCAAAATTACCAGTGAATGATGTATTGTACTGTCTCCGCGCAGTGGAAAATCCAACTTAATAAAGCATCCAAAGAATTCTAAATGCTGAAGAAGAGTAACTTACTACTTTTTCACGTCTTCCAGAATTGCAATTGCACCTCTGTACATCTACAAAACCAGGGAAGTTCATCCAAAAATAAATAAATAATTATCATAAGAAAATAATTCCAGTACTAGGATACTCACCGTTGACCCACAGTCTCCATCACCTACTTTGCTGTCCCAATCATTTAGACTGTCCCTCATATCAATGATCGCATTTGCTGCTGCTTCAATAGCCACTTCAAGAAGTTGTCCTTGCTCATTCAGATGCTGAGGTCGACCCAATGACTAATCAAAAGTAGACATGGGCGGTCAGAGAATAAAATAGTAGAACTATGTACTACATTCTCCAGTCCCATTTATAGACATGTTGTGCTTGTCTATGTGATTACACTAATAATGAAAAATGTAAAATTCATCCTATCCAGTACAATCTATTCCCTCAACCATAAACACATTACCTCATCACTCTTTGTTGAACGAGATGGTGGAAGTGGGACAGGTATCTTGGCAGGTGGACGATTGCCTGAGATCAAATATAACTTGTTCAATTCAGTGAGAAAAGTATCCAAGAGCATACATATTTTTAATTTTAATTGAGGAATATAGATAACCAGTTCAAAATACCAATGGCATTATCATTATATCCAAACAAGAAAATTTTGAACGCAAATGAAAAAAAAAAACAAAAGCAATGTTTTCACAGAAACTGACCATCAACTCCAATAGGCCAGTATGGAGCCTTAGTTACAGCATCCAAACGTTGTAAACTAGCTTGATCCGTCTTCATTATGGTAATTGAGAATCCTGGACAAACACTATTAAGATGGAAACTGCAATAGTAATTAGCAATCAACCCACTCCTCCCAACAATACCAGACCTGCCATATCAAGAGAAGTCATAAATGACCCTGTGTAGACTCTATCAACAGCAAGTCCATGTTCAAGCTGCAATTGAGGGACTGCCTTCCCTGCTGCAATCATCAATTCTATTGCAGGGGTTGCACCTAACCTGCAGGAAAATTAAAAGAAGAAAAGGTTTCAAGTATCATAAATGAACTCATAAATCAGAATCCAGGAAATGCAAAACACTGGAGATCAAGAGTTAACAATCTCCAGAGCTCCAAAAATTGGATGAACAGGTGAAAATACTCTCAAAAATACCACCACAAGCGTGAATGGCATTGTTGTGAACGTCAATTACCTAGTTTTTAAATAGTTATATTTATATGCTCTGCAATCTTTTGAAAAATTATACATGTCCTTGAACCTGTGCTTGGATTTAAATATCCATGTTGTTAACATTCATTTTTATGAAATAAAACCAGACATGTAAGAGTTGACTTTGACCATCTCTCCATGTCAATCACTTTTTCCAATCAATAAAAGATAATCATGGAGGATAACAGAGTGTATCCATCTTTGGGCTCCTAAAACTATGCATGGATTCAGACTTATCTCAAATATTCTTAATCTACAATGCTGGAAGAGAGAATATCTGAGAAATTGTTCAGAAACTAGGAAAGTGTTCATAATAATTCTATGCTCTCATAGGACATATTGCAATCTAAAGTGCACGAAGAAACTGCATGAACCTACCCATTGACCATCAGCACAACTCTATTACCAGGTGTAATTGGAAGATAGTTAGTTTCCTGCAGCAAATAAATGATTAGGACATCAAGGCATCAAAGGTAACATTGTCTTGTAAAATATCAAAAACAGTAGTCTAATCTTAAATTTTTGCTTAAGTATCAGATTAATGGCATAAGTTACTCTTATCAACAACTACAAGTTATACAAAAGTAAACATGTTAGATAATCACTCCACAAGGTATTGATAACATACTGAGTGCCAGTATGGCTGTTTCTAAATGTTTGAAAAGCAACTATAGAGTAGGCCAATGCAATGCAGGCAATAAGCTAGCATAAAACAGAAGAAGTTCAAAATTTCCAGTTCAACACACAATTTATTGAAACAGTTACTTATGATTCTTCTTCTGAAGGTGGCATTAGCTCAATCGGATTAGCAAAGGCAAGCAATAGAAATAAAGATAAGAATATAAGATTTGAACCACTGATCAAAAGCCAAGGGGAAAGTTAAACTGGAGAAAGATGATCCCAAACCAAAAGATAACCCTCGATTTCAGTGGCCATTATACTGAACTCCCAAACATGAGGCTACAGATGAAAGGGGTGGGAAGCAAAATGAATAAGGGCGTAGTAGTTAAGAGCAAGTTTTAAGGGATAAGGGCAGCCAAACTATCAAAAATCAATACAAGGGTATTAATGGAGGAAGCATGCAACTAGCAGATCAGCGTTTCAACTTGGTTATAACCCTATCCCCAAGTCATATAACCAATGTTGCTTTTTTCATGCATGCACCCCAATCTGTTATGCTGAACGTAACAGAATCTAATGCACACAACTCAGAAAAATCACATATTTATAGCATTAGATTAATAATTTTAAAAAAAAATAAGGATACAAATAACTTAGCATACAATTACTGGCTGTATCACACTAAATTACACATATGATGTCGACAGACATTGTATAGGTATGCAGATATCATAATTTAGATAAACAAACAGTTATCACACTTTACTTTGAACACACAGACTTGTGCACAAACATGCAGATGCATAAAACAGACATACACGAGGGACTATTAACTTTTCTTTCCTCATTATTCTTAGCGAAAATACAGAGAGCACATGAAACTAGATTCAGATGTCGGGACAAGATTTAAATGTATACCGGTGAAAGGATCTGCTTGAGAACATGAGAAACGATCACCTCTACAGACTGAAGGTCAGCAACAGCAGCGCCAGCTTCACCATGCTGAAAAAGCATATTGTTAATAAAATCTAAATAGTGAATTTGCACCTAGAAATGGTGGCATTGATTGGTGAAATAAGATAAACGATGATGAGTAATACCCAAGGTGAATAGCATGACAGAAAGGATAAATTACAATAAGGCCTACTATGTTTCTTTTCTACTTGAGAAGACTCCCAAGGGTATGAATTAACTTCCAAAGTTTATGATTTGGAATTTAGCAAATTAGATGATTTTGCAAAATAATAGGTATAACATTATAATTCAAAGTGATTTCCTGAAACTGGTTAGTCCATTTTTTTTTGCATAACTCTTAAAGCTTGATGCGATATATTAAAAATGTGACTAATTTTGTAAATTAACAAATTGTAGAGACCTTAAATCTAAACCAAAATGGGTTTTCCAGAATAATACTAAAGCACAGGGGTAATTGATGCATATAACTTTCAAGAATAAATTCAAAAGTAAAGTCATTTCATGGTCAAGCAGAACTTTGTTCTCCTCAAAACAGATTCGGAGAAAAAAAAAATCACATGTATGTAGTAATAAGTTATGCAAAACAAGTGAACTCTTAACAGAAAACTCACTATTCCCAAACCAAGTTCCATCTTTCCAGGGCCCAAACGATCTGATGTAACCTGACCAGGCAGTGTGCAAACTGACAATGCAACACCCATTGTTCCAATCATTTCAGATGCACGTTTTGCTTCTGCTGCAACCTCAGTAAGGGAAAGCCCAGATGCGGCAGCAGCTCCAGCAACCTTCCATAAGTGGAAAAGAAATTATAGGAAAGCAAACATTGAGTTAAATAGGAAATTTGGACCCATTATCTTATTTTAGTTCTTTTATTTATTAAAAAAAAAGCTTGAAGATTCAGAAAATTGAAAGGAAATGTCAAAAAAAAAGGTACAAGTCACTCCTCAGGAAACAAATTAACAGAAAACTCCTATTAACAATAATCTAATAACGAACTGTGTCACACCATAGTTTGTTTCACACAACAAACCTTTTCTCTTCAAACTTAACCTGGAAGCACATTTTCAATAGAATTAACTAAGAATTTATGGATGAATTGAAATAGGCAAGCAAACATGCATACAAGTTAATTACCTAAGAATTTTACACCACATTCTATTTCCTGATAAAGGTCCGACACAAGAATGACATTGACCGTTAAAATTTCAAATCACGTCAATGAGTGATTGAGAATAGTCACAGAAAACCAAAGATGAGAACAAAATATGTGACAATTAAACTGGCACATAAAAGAATGGAAGCATTTCAATCGTCAAAGTTTCACGTGTTAACTTTATTGTGAGAGAGAGAGAGAGAGAGGGAGCGGGAGCGAACCTTATGAACTAGAATGGTGCCTGCCAAACCTCTTCGCCCAATTATGCCCCGAGGTGGAGGTAAAGCACAATCATCTCCCACAATCACAGTCTGCAAAAAACCAAGCATATAACATGCTAAGTTCCATTGTCACACAGTATGCTCAGATAAAATTAAAATTGTAAACTAGAAAGTTACCTCAACTTTGTAACCCTCAGATTTTGCTTGCTCAGCTGCCAAACCAAAATTCAATCGATCACCAGTGTAATTCTGCAAATAGATCACAAATCAATGATGCCATAAACAAAAACTATCAGTTTATGATGCTATAAATGTTCTAAAAGTGACTGTTCCAATAACCTTCATATTTAGGAAAATCAAACTTGTTATTTGTAAAGTAACATTACCGTAACAATCAGAAGACAACCCATTGGACCAGTAACAGCTCGGATGCCCTGCAGTTTAATTATGTTTCACAACCATTCAATTTATATGTTAAAGAAGAGCCCAGAAAATGGTTGTTCACAAAAGAAACTAAAAAGAAAGAATTCATACAGCTAGAATTGCATCTACTTGTGGAGAGGAAAAAACTTCTCCACAGATAGCAGCTGTGAGCATCCCTTCTCCAACAAATCCAGCCTGTGCAGGTTCATGTCCACTTCCTCCTCCTTGTTATCCAACATAATGACATAACAAGCAACCAAAACTAAATTCAGGTCGATAGTTGCAACAATTGGTGTGCACCACACTATTCTGTTAAATCTGTCCCTTTTCTAATAACCTCAAATGCCCCTTTTTTAATAACCTCATAAACAAAGAGCAAAGAGCAACTCGCAGATGTTATAAGAGTCCAAATTTTACATTCCAAATCTCTCAAATTAAGTTATGCCCATTACCAGAAAAGAACATTAAGAAGTTTAATGTTCCCATTCAATGTATTTGCAATTCTCAACCTTCTCTTAGATACATAAACAAGAAATGGTAACTGCTAAAGTGAGTTAATAGGTGCCCATTCACCGCAAAATACTATATACCTAAAAGGGTACAATATGGAAAATTTACACATATAAGACTATTCCACAATGTACATACACTCTAATAACATCTAAGTAGAAGTCCCTGATATGTGAAATCCGGGGAGGTCTAGAAGTATGAAACCTGACCCCAAACTGGTATAGAAGTTGTTTCTAATAGACCCACATTAAAAAAAATACATATAATAAAATAAAAATAAAAAATTAATAGAAGATACATATTAAAATAATAAAGCAATGATAAATAAAATAGACATAAAAGATAATAATAAATAAATAAATATAAAATATGTACAAGTAAAATATAAAAATAAGTAATAAAATAAATAATACAATAAACATAGAACAGGCCAAAGACCAAAAATAAAAGATAAAATAAGTAAATAAATACACAAGCAAGAAAGAAGACAAGTAAATAATAAAACAAAGAAGCCATTACAAGAAAATGAATAAGCTACGAAAGGAAACGCTTAGGTTAAATAACTATGAGGAAAATACTACATATTAAATGTTTGGGCTAAGTACAAAACATAAAACTCGAAGGAAAATATTTAAAAAATCTATGAGAAAGATAAAGATCTCTCTAAGTAAGATCCTTTACCCATATTCTAGTACAACAAAGTTTTCTATTAATGGTCACGCCCTCTGCAAATTTGGAATAAAAAACTATAGCTAGATGAACACCTTATCAAGGAAATTTGGAATAAATCAAATGGAACCCATAAAAAGAATGAAAATAGCAAAATGTGTGCACATAAATGAATATATTTCGTAGAAGTATGACAATGCAACCATCTTTAAGTGTTCAAACACATTTAAGTTGACATAAGATTGCAGTCAACAGGTTTTGAATGATTCTGGTCATCTTTTTCTTTATACTTCTCATAGGTGTCGTCCTTACTTTCTCCTAGTCTAATTGCAGTTTCTCAAAACAAAGATGAAGAGAAGGCAAAGAGTGGTGGGCAAACCTCATTGCAATAAGAGACATGGGAATAAAGATAGAACCAAACAAGAAGCATTTGCTCAAGTCCTGTATAATCTTTAATGTACGTACAGTCTCCCTAAGATAATTATTGTTAATATCCAACTTCGTAGAAAGATATTTTCAAAATTCTCAAGGAATTAGTAAAAGAGCTAGCCAATTGATTTGCGAGAAGGTGAACTTTATAATCAGTTATTAAGATACATTTACCTATCTAAAAAAACAGTAAACCTCTATTTGCTTTATCCTTTCATAGTAAACTAATGTAGAGGCAATATGTAGTGCTACATAATTTTTATCTATCAATCTCATATTTTAGGTGGAGTAAGTTTAGGTGTCACTGTTGAATGAGACGCTTCATCACAAGGGATAGGAGCTGTTTTATCACTAGAGGGACACCCAATTGCTTTTTATAGTAAGGGATTTTCTTTCTCAAACAAATTTAAATCTGCATATGATAGGGAGTTACTTGCACTAGTGCTTTCTTTGCAAAAATGGAAGCATTATATTCTAGGGAGGCATTTCTTTGTAAAGACTGATCATTGCAGTTTGAAGTTTTTATTGGAGCAAAAGATTGCTACTAGTGAACGACGACTTTTAATCAACTTCTATCCTTTGATTTTACTATCATATATCAAGCTGGAAAGGAGAATATTGTGGCAGACTCTTTATCCCGACGACCTCATTTTATGCAGTTATTAGTTCCATTTTCAATAGAATTTGATAAGCCCCCGACACTCCTACAACGAGACCCCGTGACTACAAGAATTATAGAGCAATTAAAAAGCCAAAATGGAGGCCTTTATTTTCAAGGAAAGCTTGTCATCCCAACTGATTTGCCTTTAAGGGATAAGCCTATGGCTGAAGCACATAATACTCCTTCTGGTGGACATGGAGGATTTCTCAAAACAATCAAGAGACTTTTTGCTGGGGTGTTTTGGCCAAATATGCATAATGATGTTAAACATTATGTTCAAAACTGCTTCGTATGTCAACAGAAACAAGTATGAGACATTATCTCTAGCGCGTTTGCTTCAACCACTGCCGATCCCACAGAGGGTATGGGAAAACATCTCAATGGACTTCATTAATGGAACGCCAAAATCCAATGGATATGATACTATTTTGGTTGTGGTGAATCGATTATCTAAATATGCCCATTTTGTGTCACTAACTCACCCATATTCTGCAAAAATAGTCATTGATGTGATTTGGAGGTAAATTGTCCAGTTACATGGTGTTCCAAGAAGCACATTATCAAATAGGGGCAGATTGTTCACCAGTTCCTTTTGGACAAAAATTTTTAAGCTTAATCAGACAAAGTTGCTGATGGGGACAACTTACCACCCACAATCAGATGGACAAATGGAAGTCATAAATCGTTGCTTGGAGGCTTATCTCAGGTGCTTTGCAAGTGAGAAGCCGAAGATTTAAAGTCGTTTCTTGTGCTGGGCAGATTTTCATTCAACACCAATTTCCATACAACGACAAACACTACTCCTTTCCATGTTGAGTATGGTCCTGACCCTCCCACCTTACAAGTGTATTATAGCAGCAATACTCACGTAGCAGAATTGGAAGAACAACTTGATGAAAGGGATGCTATATTATAGGTTTTAAAGGAAAATTTACTCAAAGCTCAAAATCAGAAGAAGGCACACGTGGATAAGAATCGTAGAGAAAAATCATTTAAAATTAGTTATGTTGTCTTCTTATGAGTCCAACCATACAGGCAACATTCTTTAGCTAGGCGTGTGAATGAGAAGCTTTCGCCTCCATTTTTTGTTCCTTATAAGATTCTCAAACGTTAGGGTCCAGTAGCGTATGAACTAGAGCTCCCTGCTAACACCAAGGTGCATCCTATTTTCCATGTCTCACTACTTAAAGAAGCTAAGGGACAACTCTCCACCAATCCGCCAGCTCCATTATCTTTCAATTCCATTGGGAGTTTGATGTGGAACCTCAAAAAGTATTGGCTCACTATTAGATTAAGCATGGTGATGAATTATATCTGGAATTGCTCATCTTATGGCAAAATCGTCCATATGACCTATTATAGCAACGATATCCCTATTTTCAAGTCTATAAATAGGTATATAGTAATTGTCATTAGGTGTGCAATCTTTCTATTTTTAAGTATATTCTTGGAGTTTAAGCAACTCGAATTGTCTTTTGTTACTAGTGTGGTTGTTTGTGAGATTCTCTAGTACTCTTTATACCAGTTTATTTGCATTCAATAAACAATCGTATTTTTCCTTTCCAAAGCATATTCTTTATTTACTTCTAATTCTACCACACATCTACTTTAGTTGACAGATCACACAAGTTGTCCATGACTAGTGGCATAGAGACAAAATTAATGTGGGACTTAGCATAGGATCTAGTCCTAGGCCAGGGAAGTCCTCTCCTCCCCCTTTATTGATGTTCGCTCCCTTCCTAGATAGACTGTTATGATTCTTAGAATGGGATCTAGTCAGGGGACGATGAACAGGAGGTTCTGTTTGGTGTTTCCGAGAACGACC
>JANKOE010000007.1:20871921-20886215 GCA_026284465.1 Erythroxylum citrifolium | reverse complement strand
TACTGTTATGAATCTTATCAGAAAACTTGCTGAAGAGGCACAAGGGCATTCAACTTCTGAAGCAACAACTACAAGGACAGACTTGCTTAATTCTCAGAGTTTCAGGAATCAATCCAAGCCAAACCCAACTACAAGCACAATCCCCGAGTCTTCAGTTTCATCAAATATTTCATCGGCAGATAGTGATGATGTTGAATACACAAGTCCAAATTTGGCACACCGGCAAAGTACAAAGAATACAGAGGTAGAGCTTTCCTGATGGAAACCACATACATTTGTAGATTGTGTATAAAAAGGTAACATCTTTGGAGCAGTGTATTTTGATTCGTACTAGAACTTGAAAGGGGGGAAGTTGGAGATAGGTTTACCTTTTCTTAGATGAGAAGTCAAAATGCGGCAAATTATGGCAGGTCGGCACACACACAATATAAGGGAGATTTACATGTGTAGCTGAAAAAATAATAATGATGGGTTAGAATCAATAGTAGGGATGTGTACACTAAACATAACTTTGCTTTTGTTGTGTTCTAAAATGAGATTACTTGGCCTGATGTGCCACTAGTCAAAGATGGATAATTATGGCCTTTTAGCCAGCTTGCTTAATGTCCAAGTATCTAGTGATTGCAAATTTGTAAAACTATTTATTTATGTTTAGTTTGATACGATGTTTAGTGAAGAAGATGAAGCTGAGTTTTTCTTTTGGAAATGTTGTGTTCTCGTTAATCCTTGCACAGGTTTGGGTTGTTGGTAACCTCATTTCTTTAATCCTGGCTTAGGAAGGGCTATAAAATCACATAAATGCATACCGGAAGATCTAAATGGGTCTGTGTATTGACAGATATGAATCTAAATAATACCTGCTGCTGACAACATCACATTGCAGGTAATGTCAGCTTTATTTCTCTATACGCTGGATAATCACCAAAATGATAAAACTTCATCAGGACAAGCACAGGTTACTAACCTAAACTTCTTGGCGATTGACACCCTGAAATGAGGATAGCTATCTGGGTTATCATGGTTTCTGAAAATTGGACCACAGTTTAGGCGAAGTTGTCAAACGTTATGAGAGTTCTGAGACTTCCAACGTTTGGTATTGGATTCATTAATTATTGTCAACTTGCTTCAAAGTACTGTGAAGTGAACAGAGTAACCGATACGATGGTATCACCTCGTGATCGAAAACGTAAATCATTCATACGAGCTAAAGTCGATGCAAACACTATGCTTTGTCAACGATGCAGCCTCTCAAGCTATCGTTTGTTTGCGTGCCTTTCTTGTTTACTTAGCTATCTGCTCACCTAACCAGAGCAAGTTGATATATAAAAACTCTTCTCCACTTCTTTCCCACCAATCTTATCTTGAATTCTTTCATGTCCAAGCTTGTCTATAAGGAACTGTAGACCCATTAGTCCATCGAAAGAGAGTCATTTGTAGGTATCACATAACAGTTTGCCAGAGCTTGGAAACCAGTTTAAACTATCCAGGATCAGGTAAGTAAAACCAACAAATCAGGGAAAGCGGATTGCTGAAGAGTCCAAATCTCTATCCCAGAGAACAGGCCATGTGGGTAACTTGTTGAATAAGATTTTATGTAGTGATCAGAAATCACCCCATCAGTCCTACATCTTACTAACCCCGATCGATTCATAGAGCCAATCCTTCCCGAGTACAATGTCAAGAAGTTGAAAACATTGTTATTGACAAATGCGTAGAAGTAATGTCAAATGTCAATCACCAGAACCTAAATGGACACCAGTACAAAAGCCAACCAAACAACCTAACTATTTATGAAGTAGGCCAACTAATCTAAATGAACAAGTCTTAGCTTTATAAGAGGTGTAAAATCTACATAAACCAGATAGGAAATTCACCCATTCTTTCCCTCAAGCCCCAGCAATCAATCTGAGATTTGCATAAACAAAAGATTTGTAAGTGCTAATGGATAGAAATCTTGTTGTGAAGTTAATAGTGGGTAATGAAGTTAGTAGTGGCTAAATGAACCGAGTGGAGGGCAAAAATTTTATACCTGGAAAAGGAAAACCAGAACGTGTAAAACCCAGATTGAAATTGTTGAAGTTAAATGTTTATCATGGGAAAAGAAGTGTCGAAACCTTTGTTTATGCTGCTTAAAACGAAAAGGACAAAGTCATTGAAGGCAAAGAACGTACTGTCCTGTTTCAATGGCAGTGGTCCGTAGTGGCATAAAGCTGTCTGTGGATGCAGTTAAGTTATATTGTGTGCTTAACCTCTTTATTGTCTGGCATTTACACTCTTGGAATCCTAGTCACTTCAATGATCTACCGTCAGAACGGCAAGTTTGGATATAAACATTATAAATTTATACCCCCTCTTGTCCAAAACAAAAGTTATTCCAGAAGGATTCATATTTATTAAAAAAGTTAATGAAATATTTGATATACTCTTATTAATTACACGTTAAAGTGCTTTGAAAATATAATCTGTATAATTAAGATGTGAGAAAAATTAAAGGGTAATTTTAAAAGTAAAATTATAATCATACAAGAAAAGTCACGAACGACACTTATTTTAAATAATTAAAATTCCTCTAAAACGACTTTTATTTTAAACATGAAGTAGTAATAACAAAAGGCATTTTTTTAAGCAGAAAAATCTCAGTTAATCTTAGGAAAAGGAGTATCTATAAAAAGGTGAACATAAACCCTTATTTACTTTTAATTACCAACTAAACAATTTTGTAGACTCCTTATTTTCCTTCTTTATTATCATATGCCATTAAGTCATGCCATCTCAAGATTCTCAAACCAAAACCAATTAAAACAAATGTGAATGTTAGTTAATGCTCATTAACTGAGGAACGAGACGAGAGGATTTGATCTTCTATACCAGTTATTCTGGTTTTATTATGTGTCACTTCATCTCAGCCACATATTTATGTGGGACTCACACACTTAAATATGTGGCTGAGATGAAGTGGCACAGAATAGAACTAGAATAACTGGTACAGGCATATGAATGTGTGGTTGAGATGGAATGGCACATAACAGAACCAGAATAACTGGTACAGGTGATCTTGTGCATGAGATGAGTAGCGATGCTTGAAATTTGGTGCTTAATGTACCAAGTAGGTCTTATTATATGCCGTAACGGTTGACCAAATCCATATGGTTCTAAACTAAAGCATTGATGGATTAAAAAATAACAACTTTTGTATGCAATGTTTTAAAATCGGGATTGAATGATAAATTGATAAGACAAGAGATTTTGGATTAAAAAGATTCAATCGGTATTAAAACTGTATTAAAATTGGCTAAAAAATTGAATACAACTAAAAATTTTGAAATATGATTAAAAGAAATTATCGTTATCTATCAAAATTTTGAAATTTAATTAAAATAAATTGTTAAATGACAATTAATTAGTTTATTTTAGTGCATAAGAAATTATTAATTTATAAAAATTGACTGATTAATTAATAAATTCATCGATTTTGATCAACAAAAATTATTAAAATAAACCGAACCGAAAAATTAGACTGTTCAAAATTGTTACGGTTGGTTCAGCCTGATTTTGCTGGGATTGAACGTCGTTGTTCGGATCCATGATCTGTGCGACTCTGGCTACGGAATACCTGCAAAACAAATAATGGCATGCCGGGAGTTGATTCCCGAGAGGCCCCTCCGACTCTCAAGTCAGTCTTTCTGTGAAGGTTTCGATTGTAACCAGTAGGAAAATTAGGATTTTTGTGTCGTACCTTATATACCTGAGGTTACTGCTAGGTTTAGGTCTTTACGTGAGTATTTACGTTTGCATGAGAAATTATCTCCTGCGACCGAGCCGTCGACACCTGGCCCTGGAGTTGGGCCTTGTATGGTCGGCCTAGCCGACCCAACCACTTTCAATATTTCAGAGGTATGGACTAATCCCAAAAGTCATATATAAAAATATTGTTCTTATAATCATAATATGTAACCAGCTACGTATTATTTATTTTATAACTATTGATTTATTCTAAAACTCGAACTAAGCACTCCCTCAAATTCTATAAATTAAAAAATTATTATCAACGTTAAAAATATTCGAAGAATATTATTCTTGTTTATTTTGTCCAAAAGACGTTGGTAATAAATAAAATACCAATAAACATGTAAGAAATGAGGTCGCTCACCGGACCGACAGTTTAATCATGTCCGCAACTGTTTTGGGGTTGCTTAATATAAAACCGGAAATAAAATAAAATACAGGTTGCTTCTGCCATTGTTCTTTGTGATGTGTTCTGGAAGAAGGTGGTGAAATGGCAACTTTAACTGTTCCTCCAGTTTTGAGCTCCCCAAGAGATGATGCCATTCAACTTCACAAGGCTTTCAAAGGTACATTCTCCTCTGCTGCCCTCTCTCAGATTTCATTCCTTTTCTCTTGCTTTGTGGCTGTTTTGTGGTTTCTGGGTATCTTGAGAGCTTTCATGCCAGATTGATGTCCGGGGAAATTGTTTGAAGTGTACACAGTTGGTTTCCCTACTAGTTGCTGGAATTATTTGCTTGATCGCGGGCTTTAATTATTGGGCAATGCCCTTTTTTTTTTGGGTTGCGGAGCGATACAGCGAGATATGAGATATGCAGATGGTGATGATGCAAGTCTGAGAGAAATAAATTTATCTTTCCTAAGGATTGTTATTAAGTCAGTTTTTCCTCATTTATGGTCATCATTTTAATTTTTGCAACTTACCTATATTTGCTTCTGAATCCAATTGCCCCACATTAGTCCCTTGTATCAACGACCAACTACTTGTATTAAGAATTGAAAAAGAGGATGATACTTCTTATCCGTAGTCTTGAGAATTGTAGCAGATGGAAAGTAAAGTGCAAGACGAACATTCAATTGGCTTACAAATCACTTCGATCATTACTTTTTGATATTCATATAAGAGCTTTACGATGCCTTCCTCTTAGTTTGGTAGATGGCCATTTGTTACGAAGTCACTGAGATAACTTTTTGAGTTAATTTACCTTGGAAATTAGATGTCCTTTTGTTCTGTTCTGTGTTTTTTTTTTTGCATATACAGAACATATACTTCACCTTATATGTGTCCATACATGTATCAATTGATATGTCTTTGTATGTACAAGTGCATTGAATAGTGCCTAAATAGTAATGCATTTTAGAAAAAGATTGGCTGATTCTAATAACATAAATGCATGTAAGAAATTGCTAATCCAAATCATAAATGTAGGAGTATTTCGGAATATGAACTTTATGAAATGCTAATTCTGATGTTTTAATTCCTACTTTAGTGTAATTGTAAGATTTAGTGTCATTATGATCTCCAGAACAATTTATGTTTGTTTCTTTGTTGAAACATTTCATCTAAGGATATTCACTGTACAAATGATTATCTGTTTAAGGCCTGCCTTTTCTGGATAGCTGCACTAGTAGATTTACTTTCCTGTGGGACTTTTAGTTGTTAAGGGCGATGGTTGGTCCAAATCCACTGAAGAGTCATGCCATGTGTATGATAGAAGTTTTATAATGCTACAAACTGTTATCACATGGATGATTTTCTTTGTTTTAAAAAGGATTTGGATGCGACACTTCTGCGGTAATCAATATCCTTGCTCACCGAGATGCAACACAACGTTCACTCATCCTAAACGAATATAGAACAATGTATTCTGAGGACCTTTTTAAGCGCTTGTCTTCTGAGCTGAGTGGGAAATTGGAGGTACCAATTTTATAGTCACTGGACTTCTTTTATCATTTTTAATGCCAAGGATTTCTACTATCCAATATTTTAGCAAATCCCATAAGAGGAACTATATAGTTTGTTATCACGTGAACATGTACATAACATGTTTAAAGTTCTGAAAAGTGTTATCTGTTTTCTAGACAGCTGTTCTGCTTTGGATGCATGATCCTCCTGGACGTGATGCAGTAATTATAAGGCAAGGAATAACTGCCAACACTTTAAATCTGGAAGGTGTAACTGAGGTAATTTGCTCTCGCATTCCATCACAAATACAGGTTTTCAAACAACATTATTATGCAAAATTTGGAACCTACCTTGAGCATGATATTGAAGCACGGACCTCTGGAGATCATAAAAGGGTGAGCCTTCTTTTTCATAAGAGCATTTTTTTTTAGAAACATGTGGTTCAGAAACTTCATTTTTACTTTGGTATTGCCTCCCCTTGATAACATTCTTTGATCTCATTATTCATCTGCCAATATAGAAGTAAAGTGAGATATATTTGTCGACGTACTGTTTAGAAACATAAGTTTCAGATGATTCCGGTGCTAAACTACAGAAGTTATGGACACTTGTAGCTCTCTTTTGATTGCAAAAGATTGCATTTATTATCTTCTTCTTTTGAGATTTGAAAGAAAATTGAATTAAGAGCTTCCCCAAAACGGGTAACAAACCTGAATCTGGTAACAAAACAATAGCATTAGCTTGGTAAAGCAGAGAAGCTTGCTAAGGATATGCTTTAGAGACTCTAAGCTGGGGAAATCACTGTTGAGATCAAGCTTAAGAAGGATTTAAACTCTCCAGACAAGGACCTGAAGCCTGAGGAGTCTGAGGCACACTCTGCAGAGACTGATGCTTGAACTTCTTAACTTTTAAGGCTATCACTAAACCTTTTGCAATTTTAACCTCCCTTATCCAATTGATTTTGAACCTGCTCAATGAATAAACATCCTGTTCACCATGTTGGCATGTTCCTTTCTCACTAAATGCCATAGACACAGTAGCTCAAGCATAGTTTAAATATAGTTGTATCACTTTTTATCCGAAGTTTATCCCCAGAGGATCAGCATATCATTTGGAACCAGCTCTCAGATTGTAATCTGCATTAACTTTGAATCAGATTCCAGATGATGCTTGTATAACTACATTGAAAGGTGATGTGATCCAAGCTTTCACACATAAGTTTGCAGAACTTGCAATACACTTGTTTGATTTTCAAATCCAGCCTAGACATAACATAATGCAGTAAATTGAAGTTTACTGCATGACTATATGTGGCTGTACCTCATGAGCATTTTCCTCTCAAAATTTATATAATAGTCTCTTATAGCTGGATGGATTGTTGCTATTGGCACTTGTGGGGTAAGAATACAACAAATTTTCCTTGTCTACTGAGAAGATTGACCAATTCATCCAATACACTTGTTTGTTCAGAAAGTGATAATTTGAATTTCTTATTCCTTCATCACTGGTGTATTTATTTGTTTAGTTTCTTTAGGCACTAAAGATATGATACTGAAGTTGTTTAGTCATGGAAAATGTTCTATGAAGCTCTTGCTTGCATACCTTAGCACACCTCGTTATGAAGGACCTGAAGTTGATAGAGCATTCGTTGAGAATGATGCCAAGACTTTGTATAAAGCAGGGGAAAAGAGGTTGGGGACTGACGAAAATGCTTTCATTCATATTTTTTGTGAACGAAGTGCTGCGCATTTGGCTGCTGTTAGTTTTGCTTACAATAACTTGTATGGAAATTCACTGAAGAAGGTAAGCATTTTCAAATTCTATTGTTTTGTTTTGTTATAAATGTTTTTACTATGTTAAATCTAATTCAAACAAAATCAGGCATTAAAAAGAGAAACATCAGGACATTTTAAACTCGGTCTATTGACAATTTTGCAATGCTCAGAAAATCCTGCACGATATTTTGCCAAGGTAAATTTTTTAACCATTCAGCAGAGTTAATAGTTCTTACTGTAATTGGTTTCTCATAAAGAGATACTTTGACGTCACCTCTTGTTTAGACGGGTCATAATCTTTAAATGACTTACTGGTGGCTATGTGAAGACAGATAATAGTGATTCTTATGACCAATGATCTTAACTTGTGTTATCGTGTTCTTTGCTTCATTTTTTTAACTGTATCAGTTAAAAGATCTTCCATGAAGGTTGATAATGAAAAGGGACAAAACATTATGTAGTAAGTTCAACTTAAATTTTGGTATCATTGTCTGGGGATTTTGCAACTTGAGGAATCAAGAATGTTTTCATTTTTCTTCCTTTTACTGTTTGGATGCAACAGAATGAAAATAAGTTCGTCTGTCTTATTTGGGGTCATCGTTAATAGTCTTGATCATATTTTTAATGTTAAATTATATAGGATGTCCAGAACTATGAGTAATATATCAAATATATCTAAACTTTCATTTTGTAACATTAGATGTCGTGATTTAAAAATTGTTAATACATATATATCTCAGATGGTGAGAGAATTTCATTATATTAAGTTGTCATTCTCAAAAAAATTCAGTACTTGGAATTTTGACTAGAAAATTTGTACCAGTGTTAATAATAACGTAATGCATCTTTGGTAAAAATTTGAAAATATTTGATTAATAAATTATTTTTTATAATTTTTTGAATGCTTAAAATTTGAAAAATCATAAGAAATGAAAGATAAATGTTGCCAAATTTTATAGGGAGAATAATGTTGCCAAATTTTATAGGGAGCTTTAAAAAATTGTTTTGAATATAATGGCAAAATCATTTTGAATACTTTTAATTTCTATCATAAATATGTATTTTTGATAAATTTTGATATGTAGTGGTATAAAATGAGCCCTGGAGCAGCAGGATTCATACTAGGTACTAGGTGTTGTTGTTGTTTGCTCTAGTGGTATAAAATGAAAGTTGAGATATTTAATAATAGGTTGATCATATGCTTGTTTGGAATGCTAATCTTTTGCTTTCTTGTTTTCTACCATCAGGGTCCACTTAGGTTATACATTTGTATTTCACTAGTATCATGAAACTAGGATTCCACGAAAACTTGTACTAGTCGGTTTCCTTTTTACCTTACGATGCTACCATCCCAGTTCAACGGGAATGGGGAGTAGAAGTCAAAGTTATTGTAATCTTTCTCCGTGAATTGCAGGTGTTGCATAAAGCGATGAAAGGTCTGGGGACCAATGACACTGCGCTTGTAAGAGTAATTGTGACAAGGACTGAAATTGATATGCAATACATAAAAGCTGAATACCTGAAGAAGTACAAGAAGACGTTGAATGATGCAGTTCACTCGGACACGTCTGGCCATTACAGGGCATTCCTTTTAGCTCTTCTAGGACCCAACCAATAAGGTAATGTGCACAAGGTGCAGTTCCATAGATTTGCAACTGGTCCCTTATAATTAGATGTGAAAACAAGCAGAGACATCATGTTTGTAAGAGAACAGTGTGGGGATTGGCTTAATTGTGTGACTTCTATCGGTAACTGGTGTTGATAATCTGTATGATTTTGCTTTAAGTATGATGTTTTCTTCATTGATTCTCTTTTATAGAAACCCCTATGTTGTGTGGTCTTGTTATCAGTCTCATCATCAAGATGTTAACAGATTAGGCAACGAAGGTATCTATCTTTGTTGATTCTCTTGTATGGAAACCACCATGTTGTGTGGTCTTTTTATCAGTCTCATCGTGAATATGTTAACAGGCTAGGCAATGAAGTCGCTTTCATCTATCTTTTCATATCTATGTTCAAATAATTGGAGCTGTCTCACCTAGATTTGCAAAATAACAATTTTTTTTGTATAGTACTGCCGATACCAGCTGGGTGCGAAACCAACCTCGTTGGTATCAGCTTAATGTAAGTTTTACCTGTTAAATACCGATCGATTCCATAAATTTTAAATTTTCTAAAAATTCAATTGCAAAAAAAAAAAAAAGAACCAAAACACCCAGCCCACCCATGCAAGCTCCCTCTAACTCTCAAATTCTCAAAAACTCTCTCTCCCCTCTTAACCTTCTCCTCTGTCTTATGTTTCCAAAGTTAACCATAGTGCGGATGTGGAAAATTCTCTATAGCTAAGTTGCTAACAGGATCATGGTTTAGTGTTGATGGGGCACGTGGAACATCTTTTAGTAGTTGGTACTCTCCACTGGGCCGGCTACTCTCCCCAGTCCCATTGTCGGCACCTGCTCTCCACCCGTCCACCATGTCTCCTCTCCACCGCGCCTCTTCTCACCACTACGTTTGGGCCCCGCTGCTCTCCACCTGCCACCATCGTTGTTGCTCGCTTGAAGTTGAAACCATAAATTGCAAACTTCAGGTCTGGTTTTTTGACCCAACTAGGCGTAGAAAAACAACCTGACCCAACCGAACAAATTGCTATTTCTGACTTTTTTGGGTGTGTTTTGATTTTATTTTATTTTTTGCTCCTAAATTGCATTTGGATTGTGTTGTGTCATAGGTGTTTTGTGAATGGTTTGAAAATTAGAATTGTTGGAACTATTTGTGTTAGTTGAGAAGTTTGAGTTTGATAGTCGTAAATATTTGTGTAAGTTCAATTTGAATGTAATTTAAGCATTGCCAATTTATGGAGAAAATAAATCCATTGGAAAATTTGGGTTTGAAAATTGAAACATGAAAGTTGTAATTGTTTGTATATATTTATATTTTACAAGATATTATTTAAATTTAACTTAATGATATTTTTTAAAGTATTGATTAAGTTTATCCTCTTCAAATTTGTTTTGAAAAGGGTTGAACATGCAATATTAAATAAGTATATACTTGTTATTAATTTAATTAAATTAAATGTGATTTTAATATATTTTTAAATTCTAATCAATTTTTTAAAATTTTTTGAAATTTATAAAGTTTTTTTTTACTTCTTGCTTAATACATTAAATTATCTTCTATAAAAAGACTTACGATTGGTAATAATTGTTATTGTGGATTTAATCAAATTGAAATGAATTAGTTAAATGTTTGTAAGTTTAATCTTAAACATCAACAAAGTATTTCTTTAATATCTTAAAAGTTAATCTTTGTTTTATAAATTGGTCAGAGGGAAGAATTTTTTTTTAGACATAAGTTGCCATTTTTTAGTCCTCAATACTCAATTTATTTGTTAAGTAAATGGCCAAACTCATTTATGTTAAAAAGACTAAATGACTAATGTCAAATTTAAGTCATACATAATGAAGCAAAAAATTTCTTTATTTATTAAGTTCAATTCACTTCACGCATGTAATCTTTTATATTTGTCCTCAAACATATTCAAGTTGATGACTATTAAGTATATTGAATTATTATGTATGTTGAATACTTGAATTATTTGTTTTTAACTTATGGTAAATTGGATTCGATGAAATTAAATTATGTATGATGTAATCATACAAAATGAATTAAATTATATAAGATGTATATATTTATTGTGTAATTGTATATGTTGAATATTTGAATTGTTAGTTTTTGACTTATTGGTGAATTGTATTGGATGAAATTAAATTGGGCATGTTGAATACTTGAATTGTTAATTTTTGATTTATTGGTGAATTGTGTTGGATGAAATTGAATTTTGTATGTTGTAATCATACATAATAAGTTATATAATGTAAAATGTATATGTGTATTGTGTAATGTGTTAGTTTGGACTTTTGAGTTAAACAATACATATCTTGTGATAGTAGTTGATAATGAAATGATGTTTTCTTTATTTTGATATATGTCTTCATCTATTTTTATAGATAAATGGAAGGAAGTTCAAGTGCTTCAGGAAGATATTGGCTACACATTTTTTTCAACCGCTTTAGGAAGATACAATAATCCAACTTGGCTACACATTTTTTTCCTTCCATTTTGAATTGTAGCCAATGTGTAGCCAAGTTGGATTATTGTAGCCGAGTTGGATTAGTGTAGCCAATATTCAACCGCTTTAGGAAGATACAATAATTCAACTTGGGCTTATGCTGCATTGGTCCCTTGTATGAAGAACTATAATATTTGCTTATTTTGTAACAAGCATTTGAAAGGTGGAGGAATCACCAGATTAAAGAAGCATTTAGTTATGGTTAAAAGAGATGTAGAACCATGTAAAAAAAGTGAGTTATGATGTGAAGTTGCAAATGAAAACTTTGCTTGAAGAGTATCATCACGAGAAAGATAGAGGGGGGAGATTGAATTATGAAATTGGTAGTAGAAGTTCGTTTGTTGGTGTTTATGATGATAGTGGAAATGTTAAAAATGGTAGTGTTCCTTCCCAGCAAGAGGTGAAGTTTGCATTTAGACTTCATGTTAGGAAAAGAAGAAGGTAGGTATTAACTTTTTTTGCACTACAAACAAATCATAGAGCTCAGCCTTCAATTTGTAATGCCATGCAAACAAGAGAAATGACTCATAATGTAGATATGGAAATGGATAGATGGTTGTATGATTCAAGTGTAGGATTCAATGCTTCCTAATCTTATTATTATTAGCTTATGGTGGATGCTATAGCTTCTTACGATTTGGGATACAAAGCTCCTTCTATTGAAGACTATAGAGATAAACTTTTAAGTAGCTCAGTTTATGAAATGAAAAGTCATTTGGATGAAAGAAGAATATATTAGGTTACTTATGAGTGTTTAATCATGTGTGATAGTTGGACAAATGGGAGACGTAAGCCTATTATTAATTTTTTGGTTTATTCTGCAAAGGGCTCAATGTTTTTAAGTTTATTAATGGATTTGGCCTTGTTAGGCATATTGATACTTTATTTGAAATATTCGATGAAATTGTGAATAAAATAGGGTCAGAAAATATTGTTTAGTTCATCACTGACAATGATTCCACTTATAAAGCGACAAGAAGAAGATTATAAAGCAAGTATAATTCTTTTTTCTTGAACTCCTTGTGTTGCACATTGCGGTGACTTAATGCTAGAAAATGCTGGAGATGCTAGGTACTTTCCTATTATTGATGAGACTGTGTAGAAAACAAAAAAGGTAACCAAGTTCATCTATAATTGTGCACGAGTCTTGAATTTAATAAGAAAGGAGTTTACTAATGGTAGAAATTTGTGTTGTCCTGTTATTACTAGAATTGCATCAATTCAATATTTTTATTATGATAAAGAAAGATTTTAGACAAATGTTTATAAGTGATAAGTGGGTTGCAGCTCAGCAAGCTATATCTAACACTGGATTGGAGGTTTCCAGAATTATACTTAACAAAACTAAATGTTGATCCCAATGGAAATTTGCCATCCGAGTTTGTGAGCCTTTAGTGAGGGTGTTTTGTTTGGATAATAGTGATGAAAAGACAACAATGGGTTATTTTTATGATGTTACGGAGAGGGTGAAGGAAGCAATCAAAGCCAATATGAAAAATAAGCCTTTTTTGTACACTCCTTATCTTGCAACATCAATGAGAGATGGAAAAAACAACTTTACTCTCCGTTGTTTGCAGTTGGGGCATTTTTAAATCTTAGTGTCTATTTCAAACCAGTTTTTACAAAGAAAGTTGACGTTAATAGGGAAATGTTATTAATTATTACAACAGTTATTGCCCATGAGAAGATGCAAGATCTCCTAGGCTAAAAAATGAAGATTTATAAGCAGTCTTCTGAGATTTTGGGATACCAATTGTCATTCGACAAAGAGCAAAACTTAATTTAGGTATATATTTTTTCACTTTTGTTACTTGTTAAAAATTAATTATCACTTTATTTTATTTATAGTGCCTTTTTTTTAATTATCTTACGACTTATAATTTCTTGGTGGGACTAATTTAGAGGGGTTTTCTATAATTACAAAAGTTTGCAATTCGAATTCTAAGACAATGTGTGAGTGTAACAGGCTATGAAAGGAAATAAAGCCCATTTGAGTTCATTCATTCTAAGAAAATGAATAGATTAGAGCATAAAACATTGAATGACTTGATGTTCGTTCGATACAATTTAAAGCTTCAAGAAAGGTATAATATTATAATTATGAAGTTATATATTGTAACATCCCACCCCCAATGGGAAAGGTAAAATAGTAATTTGGAAAGGGCCGAGAGTGTTTAGTATTGTGTTGCAATATTCATGCATACCATTACACGTGAAGAGTGAAATTGCACATGAAACTGACTGTACATGCATTCATGACATTTCCCGGTATATGTGCTTAAATGTAACTTTTGTGGAAAAATATGGATTCGTGCTTTAAAAAATTATTTGGAGTGGACTGTTATGTGTTTTGCATTTTTGGGCAATTTTGAGAATTTTCTGAAAATTTTCAGAGAAACTTTCCAGACCGGAAAAATCGTCAACTGGCAGACTGATTTGGTTTTTGGTACCGAAAATTTCTGTCCAATGACACTGAAAAATTGGGTAAATTATTTTGGGACTGTAATCAGGGCCATTGGAATTAGATGATTTAGAAATTACATTTATTAGGGTTCTTTAATGGATTTTTGTCTCTTCCTCTCATTAAATGCCAAGTAGCATGGTGACTCATCCTAAACTCATTTAAACACATTCAATGCTTGTGCTTCACCACTCATACACGACACTAACATTTATGAAAGCCAAATGAACATTTCCT
>JANKOE010000007.1:20860753-20871821 GCA_026284465.1 Erythroxylum citrifolium | reverse complement strand
CTAGGGTTCTACACTCACTTCTTTTCCATTGTGTTCTACCAAGAACAGGATCAAGGCATTTGGTAACAACGTTAGATGAACAATGCCTATTTCATCTGCAAAATCACCAGCCTATAGATCTACCATTTCTTATTTTCCATTATATGGTAAAGTCAAAGAAAGACTCGACTACCCTACCATATGGGATGATGCTGACAAGAATATTAAGAGATTTTAGAGTCCTTTTGGAGAGAGGAAACAGAATGAAGCTGAATATCAAAAGCGTCATCAATTCTGCAACTATTGGCAAAATAGGCTTGAAGAATCTGGAGAAAGAAGAAACATATTCTAAGACGATAGCAAGGATTGAGGGGAGCGTGCTAAAAAGGGGACTCCCACAAGAAAATCAAAATCTCAATCCAGCGAGAAAATGCCTGCGGTTGGAGAAAAGAAATCGTCAGATGAAGCGATGAAAGATAAGGCGACTTCTCATAGAGAAGGAAGTCAGGTGCAGTATATAGAAAAGGTGTCCTTGAAGAGAAAGGGGAGACACTTCTTTCATAAATACCTAAGCAAGCGAAAAGGTTTCCCAGAGTACGAACCCTGCATCAGCAAGAGGAGAATAAAGGAAAAGAGTTGACTCATGGTGAAGACTATGAGAAGAAAGCACCTCAGGCTATAAGGTCCTTAGTCTTAATCTTAAAGGAAGATTCAACTAAATTGACTAAAGAGATTGAGATAAAGAGGAAATTGGATTTTGAGAAGAAGAAACCCCAACCTCAACAACAGACTCCTAAACTGATTGAAGAAGGAAAAAAGTAGAAAACCAGTGAGAAGAAGAGCACTATTACTGATGTTCAAAAGAAAAAGTCAGTTGAACGCAGTCCAGCACAGGTTAATACCTCTCAACCGTTGAGAAAAGAAGACTTGAGAGTTAAGATTATTAAAGAAATTCAGCCTCTTAGGAGTAACCGCTCTATCATTATTAAAGAAACCCCAAAAGGGTCAGTTAGGGTACAATTTCAACCAATCTTGGTAAATAGTGATACTATGCATCTGTTGAGTAAGGATGATATAAGTATGCATGGTTTTCTAAGGGATGAAGGAAACAAACCATACCCCACACAGATGACAAGGCAGAAGTACACTATCTTACCAATCACAAAGGAAACTGTGATCAAGTTTGTCCCTGACTTTCAACCAAAACTTTACACTGTTCGCAATAATGAAAAGGGGAAGAAGAAACTGTACCCTGAAGGGTTAACAAGTGATCTGACAGAGGAACAGATCGAAACTGAAGTGAGAGACATAGATGAAGCATGCTATGCTGCACAAAATAAAGGAACCTATGTTTCCCACTACATTTCGAAGGCATCTGGAAGCAACTGTGGTAGGCAAACCACTGAAGACTCTTCTCAGGTAGTTGGAAGACTGACAGAAGGGCAGTACAGATCCATTAGGATTGGAGATGTCAGCTACTTAATAGAGACTCTTGTGCATCTAATTATGTACATCAGACCCTTAAGTACTATGTCTTCAATTGGAGATGTTCTACACCTATTTGGAAGACAAGTTCCACGATTAACCAACCCTGAAGACTCTGATCTCCCGGAACTAAACCTATATGACAAACCTCCTACCCTTACAATCACTGAACCAGGTATCATATCTTCAGATGTATATACTACGACTGTTGGTCTTGATGTAGTACAACATAAGCATGATGAAGACATTGAAGATAAAGTTGATGATCTGTGTGCTTCTGTAGGTGACTTGTATAAAGAAGTAGAGATCTCAAGCCACTCCGAACGGAAATGAGAGAAATGTTTTCTGAATATTTGAAGCATCTGAGGTCATGATCTTTTTGATCAATAACAAATAGGGGGAGAAAGGAGAAAAGGAGAAAGAAATGACAAAGATAAGGGGAGAAAAACAAGAGAAGAAGAAGAGAAGAGAAGAAGAAGATATTGGAAGATATTGGCTACAATTTTTTGTATCAATTGTTGTCAAGTGTATATAACATATATGATGTTATAATACTTTCTTTCTAACAACCATGATTATTTGTTATCATCAAAAAAGGGGGAAATTGTTAAGTTAAAATGACTTTACGATTAATAATTTTGATGAAGACCAAATAATAGTAGAAGAAGAAAGTAAGACGAAGCGCGGAGAAAAATGAGACGGAAGCAGACAAAAAATGAGACGAAAGCAAAATGAGGCATAAACAAAAATGAGACGGAAGCAGACACAAAATAAGACGGAAGTAGACACAAAATGAGACGGAAGCAAAATGAGACGGAAGCGAAAATGAGATGGAAGATAAATATAAGACGATAGAAAATGAGACGGAAGTAGAAAGCGAAACGAAGACGAAGATCCGATACCACGTCGGATGATTAATCAATTGAGTTAGTTACAGAACTCAACTGAATAACTGGTTCTTCAAAGATCAAGAAACAAGAAGAAAGAAGCAGTTATCAAGAAGCGGTTAAAGACGAAGGCTATAAATACGAGTCGGAGTCGAAGACTGCAGAAGCTAGTGAAATTCAAAAGAGCTAGAGATTCTAAAGCTAGAAATTTTATTCATTGTGCTAAACTTAGAGCTACTGTTGTCTGTAACAAAGCTCGAAACATCTTTCAGTAGAAAGAAGAAAAGCAGATAGCCTGAAGCGGCGAAGTGTGAAAAGAATACTTGCTGTAAGAGACTTGAAGAGGCTTGACAAAAAGAATACTTGTAATTTTAAGAAGTTTAGTGAAATCTCAGAAAAGATTATGAGGACTGGACGTCGCCTACGGTTTGGGGTGAACCAATATAAATCTGTTGTGTTGATTCTTACTCTCAACTTTCAACTCTAAACTTTTGCTCTTATTGTATTATACAAGTACTTAGAAGTGAATTACAATACTTCGTGATACGTTTACTCAATAGTTCTGAAAAAGCAAGTTGTTTTAAAAAGGGGATTATTTTTAAAAAAAAGGGATACACAATTCAACCCCCCCTCCTTGTGCGTTTTGTATATCAAATATAAAGGTTGTACTAACGTGTGATTTACTTCATCAGATACTATAAAATTATTTATATAACTTTTAGATTTTAATCTAGAGACAACTTGTGAATTAACATTAGAAGAATATATGGTTGACACTTTATTACTCTTGGTTGCATAATATGCAGTTGAAGTTTAGGTTTGTTTTATCCCCTCTTAGCATTTCCATGGTTCTTTATATGTTTTTTAACGATTAAATAAAGAATAAAGGATTCCTTTGGAAGATTGTGTTTACCCCACATTAACTTGAGCCAGAACACTTTCTGCATTGGTGTTCTGAATAGTTTATAGCAAGATTGGTTAGAGAATATCATTGAAGAGTGACTCATTCATACTATTGTATCCTTCCTTCTTGAGTTAGGTTTGAAGTTTGTTAAGTTATTTATTAAGAAGGACGAGCTTTTCATATTTCAAGTCCATTCATATCTTTGTATTATTTCTTCAACCTTATCATGATCTACCACCATAAATCTAAAGATAGCTAATTCAAGTGTCTTATGAATAGGGCTAAGCTCACACTAATTATCATACCACAATCTCATTCCTTATCTTGCTTTTCATCACATTGCTCATTATATCCCTTATCTTTAGGAGCTAATTCATGATCTAAAAGTAGCTTATTCTTAGTTTTATCTTTTAGAAACTTTTCCCTTTTAGAAAGTGGATGTAGAACCATATGTGAAGTGCTTCTCTATTCATATAGATTCTCTATAGTTTTTTAGCCATTAGTATCTTATTCATTATTTTGATTGGTATGATGCTTAATCCTCTTTTAAATTTTGGCACGCCACTCTCTAGTCATTTGTTTTTTTTTCTCCTATGATATTTAAATCCTCTCAAAACTATAGGAAATTACTATGAGTTTCTCTATAGCTTTGCTTAAATTTATGTAGAGTATCATATGAGAACACCAATAAACATACATATTGTTAAGCATAAAATTGATGAGCATTAGTGTACCAAAAAAAGAGAGGAGTCTTCTGTTATAATGGTTTACTCTCTTATGTATAGTGTTGAAGAGAGGCTAAAAATCCTTGAAAGTTAGCCTTTTAGTAATTATTGGAATGCTTAAATATTTGAAAAGGGGTGATCGAGACGGGAAAGAAAAAGCCGTTATAAAGAAGCATAGGTCTTCACCTTCTTCGTATGCTTACCATGCTTAACACATGTTATAAAAGTGTAAAAATGTGCTTATTTGATGTTCAACCTTGTGATAGTGAAGAACTTGCTAGCTAAGTAAGTAGCTTATACTAATACAAATAAGTGACTCTTATTTCTATTAATTGATACTACAAAAATGTTAATAAACACTTGCAGGGAGTTTATAAAGATTTTGATTAAATTGTATGAAGATCCAAATAGAAAGTGATAGATCATCCATAAAAGATAGGTTAAATGTCTTTAAAGCAATGCAGATGTTGTGAAAATGGGATTCTCTCTTTTGTTTGATATTATGATTCATAGACCCAGTTAGTACCTTAATACAAAGAGTAAAAATATAAGGAGATAAATCACCTTATCTTAGACCTTTAATTGCATTAATGAGTTTTATAGCCTTCCCATTAATGAGAATGCTATAAATGGTTTTTGTAATTCATTGCTCATCCATTTAATCAACTGTACGGGGAATCTAAAAGCGTCTAATTCTTGAAGAATAAACCTAATTGATTGTTTCAAAAGCTCTGTGGAAGTCATTCTTTATATCACAAATTTTAACGGTAGTTTTCTTGTGATAGTTCTTGAACAATTCTTACATCAAAAGTATATTATCCCCTATTTTTCTGCCTTATGTGAAGGCCCCTTGACTTGGATTGTTAATGGAGCTCAACATCATTTTAAGACATATAACCCCTATTCATAGGTAAAGCAACCGAAATCCCTTTCAAATTTAGACAACCTAAAAATGCTTTAATTCATTCTACGAACTCTTTTGATAAGTGTTTACTCTAACCTGGGAAGATTCGCTTTCTCTCGATTAACTTACACCTAACCCTCTTTATCTACGTTATGACTTAAACATATATTTCATCTCTCAAATCTCGATGCATGAACTAAATATTAAATCTTCCACTTTTGCTCCTTAGATTCAATCAATATAAACATATGGATAAATCACAAGAAAAATAGAATTTCATTAGACCAAAGAGTAAATCAAAATATATCACATCTTAAGTTCATCCTACTTATCCCAATTCAGTTCATAATCAAACAAAGAATATTAACAAAAAAATAATAAAGATCATAAGATTAAAAAATATTGTTCTTGAATTTTAAATATTAAAAGAATTCTTATTGAAATCTTTTTCTTTTTCTTTTGCCCCCTTTTTTTTTAAAATCTGAAGCGCTAGCTTTTCTAATTAGCTACATAGTCCCAAATATGGGTCTATGTAGTTGACCGTATTGTCTTCAGAATTCTCCTTTGATAAAGAGAAAGTATGAAGTTTCTCATTATCATTGAGCATATAACACCAATAATATGTTGGCGAATCCACTAACTAGAGACTTTATCTATTTATATGCTACAAGAACATGCCTTTAATTTAGAGTATTAGGAGTCTAGTTTTCTTTGTTTTAGAAAAAGTTTTTATTCTATGCATATTTTATAAGATTTACTTTTTTTTGAGGAAAATTTTATAAGAATTACTTGAATTTGTATAGTACATTTTGTAAATGTTTGTTACTATTTATGACATGTAACTCTATATTTTTTAAGAATGAAAAATTCATGATATTCAGTACATTGAATCTATAATTCGACATATTAATGTTATTCATACTTTTGGATTAGTTATACCTATCTAAATGACAAATTATTGAACCAATTAATATAATCTAACACAAGCTAATAATTATATATATATATGATGACAAATTATTGAACCAATTAATATAATCTAACACAAGCTAATAATTATATATATATATATATATATATTACATATTGTCATAAAAGTATTATTGTCTAATTATATTTGTCTAAATGAGATATTATTGAACCAATTAATATAATCTAACACAATCTAATAATAATTATCATTTTAATTATGTGCATTTGAACCATTTACAAGATCCACATTATATTACTAACGAGGTTACCCGCTTAATTAACGACAAGACCGTTCACTTATGCATTGCACCTCCATCCCCCCCTACCATAAAAGTTTGTTCTTTTCTATGTTCTTATCTCCAAGCCCTACACTACTGGTGGAGTATAAAGACCTTGTGTTGTAAGACCTTGGCCCTTGCATCTTAGGACTTTTGGCTTACTGCATCATAATCGTATGTACCTGCTTTAGTAGCTTCTTTCGTCAGAACTCATGAGGTACGCTAAGTCCCACTACAAACTTCCACGAAAGGTGACTTCTTTCATTCGGCGTGTAACCTACGAACCTACCAATCTTATTATACCACAAATACCAACCCTGGACTGCTTCCTCGTGTACTACTTTCCATAATCAGTTCACAACGAACCCATACTCCGTTCGCATATTGAAGAAGCTTGAATTCAGAAGCACAAGAGTTCCAAGATTTTAGCATGTTGAGATAAAAATAAGCTATGCCTATCATAAGCTTCAATGGACACTAAACATTAGCTAAATTTAGCATGGGAAATCTCCACGAGTAAAAGTGCAGAACTGAAACTGAGAAAAAGAGAAAGGAAAACTATATACATACAAGTTAGTCCAAATTACGTGGATGTATCAGCAAATTTACTAGCAGCAAATTAGTAACAATTTGTTCTTCGTCCTATATAAATTTGATTTTGCACACCAAGAAGCGTTCAATTCAGAACAAAGTGATACCTAGAGTCCACAAAGCTTTCCACATCCCACAAGAATGAACCAAAAGTCACAGCCTCCAGAACAAGTCTCTTCAAACCACCAAAACTGATCTTGATAAGGTCATCCTTGGCAGAATCAACTGTCCCTTGAGGTGTAATAACAATCTCAGGTCTTCCAAATAAGGCCTCTGTGTGCTTTTCAATTATGCTAATGGCCTCCTTAGATCTGATTGTCGCATATCTTTGAAGTGTCTCCCCATCAAAAGACATCACATAAGTTCTCAACCGAGAGGACTTCATACCATACCCAAACCCCTCTGAACTGATGCCACCAGCAAAGGCTTCAGGATGAGAGGAAACAGATTGAAAGGTATCCTGTCTACCATTAGGATTCAAGTTCTGCTCTACAGATTGTTGAATATCACCAGCCCCACCATCCACAGCATTTGGAAGTATTTTCATTGTCTTCTCAAGCTGAAATCGTTGATCAACTCGCTTCAGGAAGTATCCATACATGACAGAAGCTGCATAGACCTGGCCAACCCTGAGTTTGCTAATTTGTGCCACAGAGGATGTATCTCCCAACCGGTTTCCCAAAATGAGAGTTAGATGATTCTGGATCATCTCATAAGCTTCTGGAGAATGAAGCTTCTCTAGCTTGTCATCGTGAATTGGCCAGGTGTCCACTCTGTCAGATGGGTCTGTTGTTGCAAGGGCTATAGTGGGTATTAACGATACATTTGCATCCATGAATTTCTGCACAACCAAAGCATACAAGATCTCTTCCAAAGCCTTTCTCCTTTCGTTTGCCCTCACCTCTGCAATTCTCCTAATAATTTTGAAGGACACATATTAAGATAGGATGGGCATTACAAGCATGAGATAAACACCCTAGTCAACCTACAACATCATGGAAACTCACCTATACAAAACAAGATCCGTGCTAGACGCAGATGGCTCTTCCTTCTGTTGTTCAGCTTCGCGGTCCGATTGAAGCTGTTCAAGCTGTTGCTCAACAGCTGCTGGCACAAGATGAGGATGACTCGATAAAATTTGCGACAGGAACTGCCCCACTGGAGACTCCAACTGAAGTGGAGCAACTGGAGCGATCGATTCAGAAGAATCTGATGGTGATGATGCTCTCACCACCATGCATCTCCTCCTTCGAGAAGTGACTCCATTACGCGCACTCTTTGAGTATGAAATCGAAGAACAATGCTGAAAATCAGGGAACACAAAGTCAACTAAGGAACAAAAATCCAAGCATGTCAAATTCAACAAACCGAAATACTAAAGCCCAGATATCTTTGATCTGAATAAGCTTCTTCTTAATAAAATCAAACAATAGCAAAGAAGCCAAACTTCACTGAATCACAAATTAACAATGAAAGCTCTGAAGCAAGCAACAGTTAAAACCTCTGAAATTCCGAAATTGATGTACCTTAATAGGGAAATGAGTTGAAGTATGAAAATGGACCGCAGGGAAACAGAATCTGTTAACAAAAGTAGAACTTCCTCTATACATTAGTAACGGCGATCTAAAAGCGGCGCTTGTTGCTTCCATTTGCATCACCCTGCAAAAGGCTCTCCTTCAGCATAAGCTAACCAATAAGGAGAAATAAACAACAAAAAATCCGAAAAAAAGGCCTACCTACCTAACTATCTATCAAAATTGAAACTGATAATTAGATCAGATTGGGTAAGAACAAAGGGATTAAAGGTCCTATTTGACAGAGAGAGAGAGAGAGAGAGAGGGAACGGGAGGGTCTATTATAAACAATGTTAATTCAATCACTGTATCATTCACCCTTTTATACATGGAGAGGCATGAACACAAGCGAGGGGTTAACTGCCGTGTTTTGAGAAAATATAAAAAATAAACAGGAAAAGGATAGAATGGTCCTTCCAGAAATCTCTGCGGCTCTGGGCAGTTGGACCCTACTATCCCAGGTGTCCATATTTGGCCGCGGTACAGAGAGAGCGCGTGGAGATTTTTGTGGTGCCTAATGGATTATTTTTTGAGACATTGCATTTCTTTGCTTGTTTAGCGCCCACGTATTTGAGCGTCAACCATAATTTGTCCCTGAAATTTTCGATTCCGTTTGCAATAATTTTTCTTCGTATAAATTACTGAAATATACATTTAAAAACATAAAACATAAAATTAAAATTTTCTATCCTTTTTCGCTACACTCAACTTACAGTTGAAGAGGAGCATTTGAAAGAGTTTATCATAATAATAAAACCTCCCAACATATTCTAAAACACGGGATTTTAAGCTTTATGAATAAATAACAACGAGTCTTGACCATACCCAAACACATTAAAACAAACAAGTAAATGACATAACACATAAATGTAGCATAAAAATGCAGTTCTGGGTAGTATAGAGACGGCATTCTGGATGAAGTGTACGCCCTTTCAACTATTTCGGCCTAGTCTTCCTCCTCACAAAAGCAGTCCATCTTATGTTGAAACAGAGGGCTGCCGATGTTTTCTAGCTTCATATACCGCTATTGCTGGGTGGCTTGCATATTGGGTCTGGGTTGGGCAGTCTTTTTCTCGTTGGATTGAGTTTTGTGGATCTTTTTGGGCTGTGGTTTGTTGAATTTTGTTCGATTTTTTGGACTGGGCCTGGATGTCTGCCTCTCCATTTGTTCTTGACTGGGATATGCCCCTGTGATGATGTATATACTTTTTTACACTGATGAATACAATTTTACCATTCATCAAGAAAAAAAAAGAGCTAGCATATGAGCATTTGAAAAACAGACGAGCTATTGATTTTGTTTTAGTCTTTCAGGCATAAACAAGGTTCAAGGACGTACACTTAAGTCAAGGTTCAAGGACAACCAATACAACATGGTTCAGTCGGATTCTGCTGAGGTTGAACGTCGTTGTTTTGATCCATAGTCTATGCGATTCTAGTTGTGAGATACCTGCAAAATAGATAACGGAGGGCCGGGAATTGTTTCCCGAGAGGCCCCTCCGATGCTCAAGTCAGTATTTGTGAGAGGTTTTGGTAGCTGAGAATATAGAAGAACAGCTAGGGTTGCAGTCTCATATTTGAATCTGATAGGAATAGTACCTTATATATGCTGTGGATGCTAGGTTTACGTAGATCTTTGTGTTTGCATGGGAGTCTAACATCTGATGGGCCGAACGGGCCATAAACATGTGGAGATGGGCTTGGGCCTAGCACAGCCGACCCAACCATAAGCCCCCTACTCCTCGAGCCTGAGCCGAGGGAATGGTCGAAGGAGTATATAAGTAGGAAACAGCATGCTTTGTGGATAGCTCGTGCTAGGCCCGATCGGTTGATTATGACGTAATGTGGCCGACCGAGCAGATGCAGCGTCTTGGCAGACCGGTAAAAGAAAATGATGAGTGCGACCGATCGGTTGTAACAGTATGGCGAGTCGACCGAGCATAACAGCGAGGTCGGTCGAGCGTACGCAATAGCGAGGCCGGTCGATCGAGTGACTAGACTTAAATGGAGCTCTAGGCGTGATTATTACTGGCAGCTCGTGTTATCTGACAGGTTGTCACGCACGTCCTTCTGATTACTGTACAGCTGTCAGGTGCGTCCTTTTAACTATCATGCAACTGTTAGCCATGTCCTTTCAACTAGCGCGCCGTTGTAGTTTTCAAGCAACCCTAACTTACTTCGGTTCAGATTATGTCGTGTGTTCGCGATGATTTAGATGTTCGCCACGCGTCAAGCATTCGTTGGAATGTCCGTTCCGTTAATCTTCTATAAATACAAACTTTCTTATTTCGTTGATGTTTCTTCACGCTTATCTCGTTCTCCGGTTTCCACTGTTTTCCTTTGCACCTTCTTGCTTTCAGTTTCCGGAGTTTTCTTTCCGCTGTTTTCAAATTTCCGACCTCCTTCACCAAATTAGGTACGTCCTTTCTTCCATCCTTTCATCTTATAAATTTTTGCTTTTGTAATCATGTTGTCGACTAGCCCTAGAGACGAACTTGGATTTAGGGACGAAGCCGGTTCCTCCTCTCCGGCGGCCGAAAGGGCTTTAGAAACTACCGGGTCGCCAGTGATAACAGCAGAAATGGTGTATGCGCCGGAGGCCAGCGGGAATGTGGCTCCAGAGACAGTAATAACTGAGGAAGGTGGGTCGAGTACCCGGAAGGACGGGCAGGTCGTTGAGAGGCCTCCAGATGACCCATCAACGGTGACTGAGAGGGAACTGTCCCGATTGGTCGCTAAGAATAACATCCCCGTCTCCTGGAGAGCTAG
>JANKOE010000007.1:20836160-20858691 GCA_026284465.1 Erythroxylum citrifolium | reverse complement strand
GCTATATCAGATTGGGAGTATTCTTTAAGCTTCAACATGAACTCCTTTGCATTGTCCGTTTTAGGCATTGACGGCTTTACATTTTCAGCGATCATCATTCGCATCAAATTCAAGCTCAGCGCCTGTTAGACCGTTCTCAAACCTCATAACAAGACTTTTCAGCTTCAGAACTAGTATCAGTTATGGTTGCGGGCCTTGCGTCTGAAACTATGTCCAAGTCCAAATCTATTACACCCAGCTGGAACTGGATTTGTTCGAACCAATCCGAATAATTTAGACCATTGAACTTGATTAAGTCATTTCCTAAACCAAACAAATTAGTAGATGCTACAAATACAACATATAGCCCACGCATTAATGCTTTGAGTAAACTTAAATGGATTCAAACTAATAATAATTTTGATTTTGTATTTAAATTCTCCTTTAGGTGATATTTAAATACATAGTTGTAACCTATAATGATGCCAATAAAATTTACTATAATGGACAATCAATCATATTCTAGTCAACATCTATGTTATCATTGGATATACAATCATATTAAGAAAAAACAAAATTTAATAAGTCTCTTTAACGTCATTATATTATAAGCAATGATCCACCTTTGGGTGACCTCCTAACATTATAATTAATAATTTCAATTGTTCAATTCAACCTTTATGTCATTTTAGCATCATATCATAATGAACAATTGAAACGTTCATAATTAAATGATTAATATTTTCAAACTAGGCCACTTTGGTGACTAACAAGTTTTTCATGCAATAAACATTTAATTGGACAATTATCATCCATGACAAAATTTAATTTAATTAGTCTGATCATTTTGATAACTAACAAACTATTCTAAATTACCATAATGTCATGAAGCACATTCAACATATAATAAGAAAATATAATTCCAAGCATGACATAATATAAATGGTCAAAGTACAAATAAAAACATAATATGACACAAAATTATATTATGCATAGCAAACATATGCACAACTTTTATGCATATAAACCTAAATTAACTAATTAATTACATCATTAATTAATTAAGGAGTGGTCTCACTATTTAAAAAGCAGTTCTCATTTATCACATGATAGGAGCAGTGAGTCAATAAGGGAAGCTGGGACTGCTATCCATCCAGGTTGGTAGCGTCTTTCACTGTCCATAAAACGTGTTCAATGATCTTAAGGTCAATAGTCTTTTCGTTTCTTATCTGTACAAACTACAAAGTACAAACTGCAAAAATTAAAAGAAAATACTGAACTGACTTGATAGTGAAATGATAACCATTAAAAATAAAAAATTTTTAGATTTAAGATAGAACGTAAAATAATAAATAATTTTACACTAGGTTATATTATAAATTTTTTTATATCAAAACAACATTTTACTATATTACATTATAAATATTTTCATCCCTCACAAACAACAATTTTCAATATTACATATATTTACAATCCATTTCATTATAAATCATTCTGTTCTACTACATTATATTAAAAACCTTACGTCGAATCAAACGTAGCCTGAGTGATTAAGGGCTTTTTGGACAGTAGCCCCTTAGACAATAACTTATAAACTAGTTAAATAAATAAAAAAATATTTAACGAGTCAAATTTAAGTGACACAGTTAAATTTTAAGTCAAAATTTCTGTGTAATTTTATCTGATTATTCCCTTAAAAAATATTATTAAATTTATTAATAAAAAATATAAATAAGTTTGATAGTTTTGTTTCAACTTTATCAAATTTAATTTGAATTATTTAATTTTTAATTAAGTTTAAATTTGTGTATTAAATTGAAATACAGACAGTTTAAATAACTTGATTTTTTCAGAAAAATACTGAAATTAAATTAAAATAATATTATTTTAAGATAACCAAAGTTAAAATCTACCTACCAATTTAACCCAGTCCAACTTAATATAATATCATTATCAAGCATACCCGGCGTCAACGTCAATTTGTCTCAAACCGACGGTCGAAACAAAAGCGCTCTAAAAAGTCCAAAAAGGTACCAATCGGCAGCGACAGTCTTGGGCTCTTGGCATTTGTTCAAATTCATTTCCATCAGCAGGCGCTAGGCCAGCCAACCAACGCCCGCCAACATCCCAAGTTTTTTTATCTTTACACACCCTTCACTTAGATTTGTTGCACTTTCTGTTATCTTATCCTCCTGTCCCCTCACATACCTTTGGAAATTTTGCAAATACATTGAACCCAGACAGAGGGTGGTTATTTCCGTTTCCGTGTACTATACTATGCTTGAGACCATCCATCAATTTATTACTAATATTTAGTGGATGGATGAATGGTCTCAAGTACAGAATGACACACGAAAACAGAAATAAATGTTCATGGATAAATGGATGGTCTCGGGCACAAGGTGACACACAGAAACGAGAATAAAAGAATAGATCTCATTTAACCTTTACCTTGACAATTTGATGACGCATACACATAAATGAAATACTGCGTCACTAATGCTTACGAGGTTAACATACATATGCAATGATACATATATATATATATAATATTACCATATTCTTTGTAACTTTAACATAATTTTAAATTAATTTAAAATTTAAATTAATGTTACATAGTGAATAAATTTAAATTTTGATTAAGTGTAAATTTTAAAATATTGAATTTCTCAATTCAAAGATTATTTTTAAAATATATATTTTATCGAGATAATTGTTAAAAATAATATTTGAAAGAATTATGTAAATTGTAATTTTACATTAACGTTATATGGTGAATAAGTTTAAATTCTGATTAAGTGTTTAAATTTTTTGAATATCTAAATTTAAATTTTTTTAAATATTTTATTGATATAATTGATAAAATAATGTTCAAATTAATATTTGAAAATTTATATGATTTGTTTTTTGTATAATTTTTTAACATCAAATAAGGGATTGTATTTTTAGTTAAATATCAAATATTCACAAATTATTAAAAACAACCTCTTGACTTAAGGATTTATATATTAACTAAAAATTTCAAAAAATTGACTTGTGTCTCAAATCTTGCAACATTAACGTATTATAAAAAAACATTTAACGAAGTGCACAAAGTCCTGTCCCCGCACCCCTTGCATTAGCGGAAGTGGAAACAAGAGAACAATTCAATTCAGTATGAAGGCAATAAGAGTGCCTCTAGTCCTGTTAGTTCTCTTCTACCTCTCATTCTCAGTTTACAGTCATCATCAAAACCTTCTCTCTGTTTACGATTTCCTGGTGACGTCAAACTCAAAGCTAGGTCGTTTCGCTTTCTTTGTGGTGTTCAACTTTATCATTGTAATCATCTCGCTTGGTAGTACCAAGACATCTGCAGATTTTGAAGGGTTCTTTTCTCAAACTTCTCTTCTTTACGAATCGATATCTAACACTACAACCATCGATATAGATGATAAATTCCAATGCAGCAACAACGTCGGTGATAATGAACATCAGGGCTACGATGGGTCTGATAACGATATTGGTGGTGAAGAAGATGATGATGAGAATGATACTGATAATGAACATCAGGGCTACGAGGGGTCTGATGAAGATAATAATGAAGATATTAATTCAGATGATATTGGTAGTGAAGATGATGATGATGATGATGAGAATGATACTGACAATGAAATCGAGAAGAGAGCAGAGGAGTTTATTGCAAAGGTGAAGCAGAAATGGAGAGAAGAATTACTTACTGACAGGCTTTTCTGCATTAAATCTGCTTAATCCAACTTAATGGTAGAGAAGTCTCAAATTGTAATCTTTGTAAATACTATATAAGTGTTCTCTCTTGTTCCTGCATGTTTTCTTTTGTTCTTTTGTAAATTAGTTGATTTCTACGGAATCCTGTAAATTGAACAGTGGATTTTATTGGTAGTGAAGAAGATGATGATGAGAATGATAATGATAATGAAATGGAGAAGAGAGCGGAGGAATTTATTGCAAAGGTGAAGCAGAAATGGAGAGAGCTGTTACTTACTGAGACTGAGAGGCTTCTTCTCTGCATATAACAGCCGCTTAATCCAACATATACATATATCTATGTATGACATACTTGGTGAAGTCTCAATTTGTCATATTTATAAAAATACTTGGTTCAGCCGGATTCTGCAAGGCTGGAATATTGCTGTTTTGATCCATGATCTTGTAGAACTTCGCCTATGAAAAAGTTGCAAGACAAACGAAGACTTTCCGGGGGTTGTTTCCCGGAAGGCCCTTCCGATGCTCAAGTCAATCTTTTTTTAGAGTTTTAGGTTTTGAAGAACAAGAGGACAACTAGGGTTTTCAGTCCGTACCTCTATCATGGGTTAGCATTACCTTATATACGCGGTAGGTTGCCATCAGGATAGGTCTCTATGTGATTCATCGTGTTTGCATGGAAGACGACTTCTTACTTACGGTACTGGGCCGTTAATGCCTGGACTTGCAGCTGGGCCTCACTGGGCCGGGCCTCATTTGGCCGACTCGACCAATACTAAATAATGTTTTCTCTTGTTCCTGCTGTTATCTTTTGTTCTTATGTAAATTATGTGATTTCTCGGGAATCCTGTAAATTGAATAGCGGATGATCTTGTAAATTTGAATGGTTTCTGCTATGTTTTGGATTTTGCCATTTTGACTGTATATAATATTATTAATATCTTAAAAAATCAAATCAGAAATTAAATCCTGTGCTTTTAAAACCTGACCGAAAATTAAACTAGCAAAACCAAATGTTTAAGGTTTAAAATATTCAACCGGCATTATATCGTTATAAAACCAACTAAAGATTGAAAAAATTAAAGAATTTGAAATATAATTAAAAGAAAGCATCTTTATCAAAAAATTTGAAGTTTAACTAAAAAATTATTAAATAAAAGTTAATTGTTTTATTTTAGTTTATAAAAACTTAATAATTTATAAAAATTGATGATTACTTAATAAATCAATTATTTTTAACAATAACAATTATTAAACCAAAAAGTTAAAAACCAAACTAAATAGTTGGACGACTCAAAGTTTTGAAGTTGAATCGGTCGAATTGGTTACATTTTTTAATCATTAATTAAATTAGTGAAATAAGATGTTTAAAATTTAAAATTGGATAGCTGTAAATTCAGTATATTTCAAAATTTGAGCATATGTAATAATATATTATTAAAAATTTTAAATAAATTATTTGATAAATTAATAATTTATATTTAGGTGAGAATCCTTTATTACAATGTCAAATCTTCATTCTCTTGAATTAGAAGATTCAAAACTTGTTTCTCAACTTGAACGATTATGTTGCACTCATTTCTACTAGCTTTTTCTTTTTTTTTTTCTAATATAAGCAAATTAATATTATTTGAAATGATTGAAAAATGGAATCGATTCGAGTAGTTCAATAATAAAAAATTTTAATTGATCAAGTTTTTTATTTGGTTTATTTTAATAATTTTTGTTATTAAAAAATGACAAATTTATTAATTAAATACTAATTTTCGTAAACTAACTAATTCTTATAAACTAGAATAAATAAGTTAGTTTTTATTTAATAGTCTTTTTCTTTAATTATGTGTAAGGATAACATTTGAGTATGAGACCAGCCTGACCCAACCTGAAGTCAACAAGCCAAGTCTAAGTTAGATGGACCTTGGGCCTGATTTTTGAAAAATATACGAATTTATTTTTTATTTTTAATTTTAAAAATTAAAATCAAGCTTCGATTAAGCTCGAGCATGTTAATGCCTAAGCCTAATCTAGCTGGAGACTCAACAATTATAACTTATAAGAAAAGCAATGTCATTTTCTATATTTTAATTTAGAGCGAATCAGGCTTGGGCTTAGGCTTGGGCCTTAGAATATTGGACTTAATATAGGGCTAAACTCTGAAAACTTCTGCTTGAGCTTGGGATTAGCCTAAAGCCCGATTGGGCTCAAGACACACGACCTGAACTTGAATCTAATCGAACCTAAGAAATCCGAAGCTTGCCCCGACTTGATTTTTTATTTTAAAAATTTAAAAATAAAAGACAACATCGTTTTTTCAAGATGATGTTGAACTTTCAGCCTTCAGGACAGATAGAATCTTAACAGCCACCCCTAACTCACTTGACCATTGCCACTGCTATATATGTTTAAGGAAATTTGATTCTATGCCCAAACAACATGTTCGTCAACTTGGCTTATTGCAAATGATCGATGCAGTAACCAACAATTCACTGTAACTTAATGGGAAGTATCTAAATCTAAATTTGATTAGAGAACAGAGAAAACGAAAGGCTATGACCAATGCCATTTTTGCACCCTTGGTGGTCAACCTCTTGTGTCTGTTAATGCAGGAACTTACGAGTACATGAGCACTAGTGTGTGCCTCCAGTTCTGTAGAATCCCTACGCTCATGGTCCTCAAGCCTGTATCTCCGCCGAGAAAACTTGAAAGGTCAAAAACATTAACATAATGGCTCAGATGTTATGACAGAGATCCCAAGAACTTTTATTGGCAACTTGCAGTTTATTATGAATTTTGCCATCATTTCAGAAGCTGCTAATACTTTCTACACTTTTATGACAATTAATGCTGAAATTATACAACCTTGCATTGATCGGTAGGCCCAGAAAACTGACCAATGTGAAAATTCCAAGGTCGTTCAGATTATTTTTCAGCAGATTATGCAGAAAACAGACATATTCAATTTCATCGAATCTGCACATTGCTATTTCTAATGCAGTCGGAGCGCTTTAACAGTCTCGCCCACTGCATTCACAACTGGATCAGCTATTACACAACTTGATCAGATACCACACCATGCCTCATTTACTGAATTGTTATTCAACAATACTACAAATTGTTCAGGATCCAACATATTGATATAGGCAAATCAGGACATGATTGCAAATACCGGGTTCCCTAATTCATGAGGGATTCAATATCGTCAGTAAAGGGATTACAAGAACTCACCAAGGCAAACTTAGACCGAGAATAGTGCTTCCTGACTATTCTCCTGTGTCAGTGAATATATAAAACCAATTAAGTTGGCCTCATACAACAGCTTAAGCTATTGTGGTGAAACGGTCACTTAACATGGTATCAGAGCCTTTATGACCAAGTAGTCGTGAGTTCAAATCCTACCACCCACCTATTATTCAGCACAATGATTTATGAAACTCCTGTTAGAATAGATCAATGTAATGGACAATTACGAATTAATTTAATTGATCAGGAACAAATTACTAAACAACTCTTACAACTCCCTGAAAAAAGAAGAATAAAAGTAAGTTACATTTTTTTATCTACTATTCAAATTTTGTTAAAATCTACTTTTCAAGAAGGAATTGATTCACCTATCAGAATGACTATTTTAGATGAAAGAATGACTGACCTTAATAATCAAATATTAAGAATAATGAATGGAAATTTAGTGTATGGCAAAATTAAATTTAATATTAGATTAAAATTAGGAATTCCCCTTTTATCACAAGAATTAGATCAAACCATCACTATCGCTTACAAATTTTATAAAGAAAATTTAATGACTGAAGGACAATATCCATTTTCAATTACTTATCAGATTAGCTATGCTTTAACAAATTCACATCATAGTATTGAATTTAAAAATACAAACAAATTTATTTAGATCAATTATTTACAGAAGTTGCCAAAGTAGGAACCAAATTCTAACAAAAATTAACTCCTTTACCAGCTATTCAATATCCTATATTATCACAATCAAATATAAACCCTAGACCAAACTCATTTTCTCATTTACCATCTTTACCTTCTATTCCATTAATAAATCGATCAAATTCATTTTCCATTCCTCGATCTCTTCAAGAACCTGAAAGAAAATCTCCAATTAAAATCACCCAACCATCAATAAATTACCATTAGATACAATTAGATCATATCGAAAATCAACTTACGACCCTTTCAACCTATATACAAACGAAATTATGAGCACTCTCACACAGCAAGTTTTGGAATTAAGTAGTCAACAAAATCAGCTAGAAAATAAATTAGATCAAATTTTACAAACTCAATTAGAAGAACTAGAGAAAAAATCCGGATCTAGAGAGAAAGTGGTATCAAAGATTGTCATTATACTTGAAGCCCAAAGGGCTTTCACTTGAGGGGGTGTGTTAGTGAATATATAAAACCAATTAAGTTAGCCTCACACAACAGCTTAAACTATTGTGGTGAAATGGTCACTTAACACCCTCTTCCAAAGCAACCTAACATAAAAGTAGGCATCAATATCTAATCAGCCACCACCGGAAATGCAAAACGAGAAAAGCGATCAATTAAATAGTACCAATGGAAGAGAACCTTTGAAATTACCAGAACATGGACATCAATAGAAGAATGACCAGATAACCAAGCTTAACAAACCTTTTCTGCTTTTCCCTATTCATCTGGTCGTAGATCTCAGTAACATCAATCAAGTGTTGTCTCTGTATGTACCTGACAATTAAATCAGAGAAACACATTGTTTATACCGTTAAATGATGATGCTGACATAGCATGTTTAATAGCAGGATCTTCCAAAATTCACTAGTTTTCTCAAATTTCTGCTTTACCTTTTATCCTTAAACATCTGCACAAGCACGACAACTTCTCAAACATTAATTACCAAAAGAAAAAGGAAATTTCTTAAAAGATGCTAAAGTTTCTTAAAGCTTTGAGTTGCACTTCAAGTAAAGCCGTTGTCGTTATATATGATATCACGTAACACCTCGTTTTTAAAAAAGGTATTAATAGTGACTTAGATCCTAATGAAATTAACTTTTTGTGGGTTCCTTATAAATGGCCAACAACTTAGCCTATATCATATTAATGTTTCATAGAATGTTTAAATAATCTAAATCAATGCTTGTCTTCATTTCTAGCACTAATTTTAGTAAAGTTAAAATGCAAAATGAAATTAGAGATACGGATAAATTCTTAATTAGACTTTTCTGTGGAGCTTTGGCAAAAAGGAAAAACCACGAGAAAACACAAATGGAATGCTCAAACCACCCACATTTGAAATGATAATCTAATTTTCAGGTGTTATTCTCATAAAGTGATGGCATTTAGGTTTCGTTTGGTTAATAGTTGATCATCCATTTTTTTGACTGATTATATTTAGCTGATTGATTGGTCAAAATGCTATTGAAGTTGTTTGGTAATTGCCAATCATCCAGAAAATGAAATAGCTACCATACACTAGTGTTTTGTTCTACCAGCCAAAATTTAATATTTTAAATTACAATTGTGCCCTTTTTGTTGATTTTTTGAGAAATTAAAAATATATTAATAAATTAAGGGGTTAACATAAGAAGCGGTCAACCACAAAGACCCCTTAATATATTGAAACAACTCTATTAATACTAAAACTACTTGTTTTTGGAGATGGAAATTGCATCAAATCAGAGCATTATTAATGAAAATCATGAAAATGTCAAATTCACTTTAAGAGTTGAAATTTAATCAGAAAAATTCTTTTTATCCTTATTATGTAAGGATTTGAATTTGTTTTGGATAGGAATCTTTACAAGATAGAAGAAGACTAGGGTTTGAGTAGGAAAGAAAGAGAGAGAGACGTCTTTCTCAACTTTCTCTTTTTCGATTCTTTTGATTTTTCTCTCAATCTTTTATCTTTCATCTATCTTTGGTGTTGAAACTTAAGGCATGTGTGACTAAGCTTAATTAGTTTGATTCAAATGGATTCAAAACTCTAGTTATAACCTTGTGAGGTTTTGTTCTAAACTTATATTTATGTTTTAATTCAAGTATTTCTTGTTTTATATTCTTATATTTCATAAATAATTAATATGGATTAATATGACAAATTAATTTGATATTGATTATTCTATAACTATTCATGAATTCAATGATCTGTAATTATCATGATGGATTGATACAAGTAGCAAATAGGTTATTTATGAATTTACATATTTAACTTATGATAAACAAGAAAACTAAGTTGAATAGTTGCAGTTATCTCATTTATTTAATTAAGAGTTTAGTCTTTTTCACTAAGATTATTGCTATCATTTAATTGATATGAAGTGCTATCATACCCAATCAGTTAATGGTAAGTTTTAACTAACTGTTTGAATTGTGATAATTATTTTTTTGAGACCAATAATCAATGTTATAATTTAATGAGATCTTTCCTTTGAATTGAAGTTAAGTAATCTTGAATTTCTTATCTTTATATTCAGTTGATTTATTTTGATTTCTTGTTAATGTTAGTTAATTAGTTCATTAATTAAATACCCCCCACTTTATTTCATTAATTGAAATTAAGAAACTAGTATCTAGTTTTCTAAAAATTCGACTTAGTTCTACAATTTTTACAAGAAGTTAGAGAACCAAAATTTATTTTGAGGAGTCGACAACCTAATCATTAATTTATCTTCATATTATGGAGTAACTGCGTGAACTTTATCCCTGTGTGTTGACCTCTACATTCATACCTAGGTCATCACTTATCTTAGTCCAAGGGTGAGATTTGTGAAGGATGACTCGTTATGCATTGGTCTGCAGAAATTGGCATATTACACAGGCTTACCATTTTGAATAGCTCGAGGTTGCCACTATTGTGTAGCAGATCACCAGTCATCTTGCCTTGTGAAGATTGAAGACGATAGACAATTTTCAAGGTTGGATGCTTTCACTGTTCAATTAATTCTGAATTGAAAAAAACTCTCAACAATCTTTGCTGAAACATATTTATTCTGCAAGTATGTGTACTAAGTTTCTGGGCATTGTTTCAAATTTTGGAATTTAATCTTCTATATCTTTCTAATTTTACAAGTCTTTAAGAATTTATATTAAATAGAAAGTGTCATTGTAATTGAACTTAAAAAAGCACTTCATGCTCATATAGTGATTTGCAGCTCTTGCAATTCGTACCTTAGGTTTATTGTTCATCATATAGACATGCTTACCTTTTGCATGGAGTACGTGGTTGATTTAGTTGGACAGCCTGGGAATGTCCAAGGTCCAGATTCAACGATCAATGAGAGAATTCTTTCTTCATGCCTTCACCATTTAAACGTGGATAAGATATCATGTCAGATTCCAGATTTGAAGAATTCCTGTGTTGTTCTGGAAAAACCTCGACGTTCTGGTATGCTATAGGATATTAGCCTAGAAAGTTTGTTTTAAAAATCAAGACAACATAATAAATTGATGTGAGTGTACTCTCTAAATAAATTGTGTCAAAAGGAAGACTGCATATCATAGACAACCACCTTTTTGCAGGCAATGAAAAGGAAGACCAGAAAACAAGGGATGGAAGGTTGTCAAAAGATCTCGGGATTTCTTACCTTCAAATTGATAAAGCTTCTTTTGTGAAAGAATCATCTCTAAGGGCCTCGGATTTGAGAAGGAATGCTGAAGCATTTGATTTTTCTGCATCATCTATGTGCCAATGTTCAAGGATTGAAGCAGAACAAGTTCTCCCTCCATAACTCTCCTTACCAGAAGCTTTGGACTCTCACTCAAAATGGGGACTTCACAACCTCTTCTGCTCATAACATCGGGAGAAGGGTGACTGAGGAGGTTTCATGGGCTGCGCTCGTATGGAAGTAGGTATTATGCCCCAAAGCTGCTTTTTTCTTATGGCTGACTATTAAAAACAGACTGAGCACTAAAGACAGATGGTTTGGAAATTATGACCCCATATGTGTGTTGTGTAAGTTGGTCAATGAAACTAGAAATCATTTGCTCTTTGAATGCGAGTATACCAAGGCAGTGTGGAATCGTATAATGTATCTGATAAGTAGCTTGAACTTTACCTATGAGTGGAACGATGTCCTAGCAGAGGTTATTCATGCAGTTTGTCAAGGGGGGCAAGATTGCCTCATTATCCGAACCTCTTTCCAGATGGCTATCTACCACATCTGGCGGCAGAGAAATAGGCGACTCTACAAGCAAATAGAGAGGAACAAGTATGAGCTAGCTGATTGCATTATTAATTTGATTAGGGATGTCATAATTGGGCATGGGATGCAAGACCGTTTATGTTTGGCTTTGAGAAGACGCTGGCAGCTCTAGTTGTGGCTTAATGTTAGTAACTATGTATTTTATTTCCTCTTGATTTCCATATGGCAGTGGCTTCTGTGATAGTGGCTTGAACGTTACTTTCTCTTTTTGAGTTACATGTATAGGTTTGCTTTCTTGTACATTGTAAACATTGTTCCTTAGTATTTTATAATATCTTAAAATTAAAAAAAACGTATAAAAAGGAGATTGTCGTGTCTGAAAGTCTAGTAAAAAAAATTGTAAGCAACTTAAAGAGAATGCACTCAGTCAACCACATATCGAGGATTTTGGGATCAAAGTTGACCATCATAGCAGAGCTCTGGCTATGACCAACCCAATTTATTACAATCTTGAGCCTCACTTGCAATGGACTGGCTTGAGATGGCATGGGATGATTTGCACATCAAAGAGCGTGTTGGTCTGGTACATCTTCTGTTGCTCTGCTATTTCTTTGTTTGCTCCGATTTTGATGCTATTAGAGAACTTAACCACTCCTAAAGGGAAAAATTCTGTAATTATGCACCTTTTTTGTTTTGTGGTTATTGTGCAGGCTCATTTGGGACTGTGCATGGGACTGAATGGCACGGATCGGTTAGTGCACTGTATCTTGAACTTAATAGTTGATTACGTATCCAAATTGCAAACTTGAGTCGAACGTGCATCTTTGGACAACTGTTTTGAATCGTGAATTTTCTGCGGACAAGTTACAACAGCTTATTGTCTTCATTCTCTTAGCAATTGGCTTCAATTTTCTTGTGACAATGCGGGGTGTTGTTGTCAAGGTTTTAACTGTCCAATGGCTTTATAGTGCTGTGATTGTGGTCACCCGATGCATTTATAAGATTTAGAATTGTATAGGAGAATGAATGATATATTCATGTATCAATAGTATGTTTATAAACACGTACAATTGTATAGTTGAATATTCAAAACTAAAGCTATCTATCCCTATGATTGTGTATTCAGATGATTGTGAAGAGATTACAATAAATCTGTTTAAACTTAAATCTGGCTTTATCTGATTATCTTCATTTGGGTTGTGGAATTGGGTTGTTGCACGAGATGCGCTTGCAGATATATCCTTAATACGGCCCCTCAAGCTGGTAGGCATTGATGAAAACCTAGCTTGAATTTCTGACGAAGAAAGGGTTGCCGGGAGAGAGGTTTGGTGAGGCAGTCGACAGTTTGATCCGCAGCGGAGACATGGGAGAGGCGGAGGACACCAGATTGAACCAGATCCCTAATAAAGTGAAAGTCAATTGCGACGTGTTTCATCCAAGAGTGGAAAATTAGATTGGAGCTCAGTAGGGTGGCACCGACGTTGTCACAATAGATCACTGGAATGTGCGACAACCCAATTCGAAGTTCACCGAGAATATTACGTATCCAATGTAATTCAGCAGCCGTGTTGGCGACTGCTTTGTACTCGGCTTCAGTCGATGACCTAGCCACCGATCGCTGCTTCTTCGAGCTCCATGACAATGGGTTTTCCCCTAGAAAGAAAATAAAGGCGCCATGGATCGATAGGTATCCTTGTCACCTCACCAATCAGCGCCAGAGTATGCGTGAAGTAGGGTTCCATGGAGTTGATTAGTAAAAGCATGGAGACTCAAATTGGAGTGTCGGAAAAATTGAATACCTTCATCAATTGTTCCTGCAAGATACCAAAGTAGTCGTTTTACAGCCAGTCAGTGCTCAGTGGTGGGACAATGATTGAACTGAGATAATTTATTCACAACAAAGGCGATATCCGGTCTCGTGAGTAACAGGTAATGTAGACTTATGGTGATCTTTCTATATTCACTTGCATATATCAATTTTGTGCCTGAGTGTAGTGTCAGAGTCGGGTGACTCGCCATAGGTATGAGCACTAGTTTTGCTTTATGCATCTTGGTGTCATATAGTAATTCAGTGATGTACTTCCTTTAAGAAAGTAAAATGCCTTCATTGTTCCGAATAACCTCAATGCCAAGAAAACATCATAAAGACCCTAAATCCTTAATAGAGAACTTCTGGGCTAATAGACTGACAAAATGATTTAGTAGAGTTGCATTGTTACCTGTTACTATAATATCATCTACATATACAATAACTATAGTGATACCATTAGGTGAGTGATTGAGGAATAGTGAAGTATCCGAATGCGAATTGGTGAATCCGAACTGAATGAACAACTGTTTAAGCGCTTGATACCATACTTTTGGTGCTTGTTTAAGACCATAGATAGCTTTCTTCAGTTGACATACATGATGTGGTTTGTCCTGATCAATGAAACCTTTAGGCTGTGCCATGAACACTGTTTCTGTTGAAGGACCTTGTAAACATGCATTATTCACATCTAGTTGACGTAAATCCCATCCATTTCTGATAGCTATGCTGAGAATGATTCTGATAGTAGTTGGTTTCACAACAGGGCTGAATGTTTCAGCATAGTCAATGCCAGGACGCTGATGGAATCCTTTGGCAACTAGGCGGGCTTGTACTTTTCAATTGACCCATCCGAGTGGCGCTTTATCCTGAAGATCCATTTGCAGCCAACAATGTTTTGCGAGTCCGCAGGTGGAACCAGCTCCCATGTACCATTTTTTGCTATGGCATTGAATTCCTCTGAACAAGCTTTGCGCCAATTATAATCTTTTAGAACCTGTGAAATGCATGTTGGTTCAAATTCTGAATTACCTTGTAATTGAGCTGTAAGACTTAGCTTTTGAATGGGCTTTCGTATATTATTCTTTCCTTGAGTGATCATGGAATGAGTTGATACTGGTGCAGGGTGGTGCACTTGTGCTGTCTCAATGTCTTCTCTTGAAGAGGTACTAACAACAGGGAGGGCCATATTCTCAGGTGCAGCACCGATCAGATGAGAGGATTCTGTAGGAGGAGGATGAGATGATGGTGAAAGGTGCAATGTAGGTGGAATCCAAGTAGCAGAAGGGTCAACTGATAGTGGTTCTGGGGGATGTGATAAAGTGGCAAAGGGAAACACAGATTTCACAAATTTGACATGACGAGAGGTGTAAATTCAAGATGTGTCAGGGTCAAGATAATGATAGCCACTCTGAGAAGGTGAGTATCCTACAAACACACAAGGTTGGGATTTTGGTTCTACTTTGGTAGATGTGTGGTAGGAACCAGGATTAGAAAATAACACAACAGAAGAAATAGGGAAAAATTCCAATAGAAAACACTGCAAGTATCTCACAATACTTTCTAAAAGACCGAAGGAGAATCTCCAATATGAATAAGCTCTCTGAAAATTGTTGTCTTATTAATGAGGCTGATAAGCCTTTTTATAATAGATTACAGAGAGGAAACAATCCACATCTAAATCTGAAACTAACTCTATTATAGAACTAACTCTAATCGTTAGTGGGTATCCCACTTATTTCACAACTGAAACTTGTTAATAATAAACAACTATTCCATATCTAATTCTTATCTGCCACGTCTACCCTTTATTGAATAAGTAAACTTAAATCTATTAGGACTAGGTATCGTATCATTACTCCCCTTTTGGAAGAACGACTTGTCCTCAAGGTGAAAGTGTGGGAACTGGGCAGCAATAGAGTCATACTCCTCCCACGTGGAATCATCAGCAGAACAATTTTCCCACTGAATGAGTAATTCCAGTGTTCTAGAATTGGTCCACCTGTGATGCAGCACTCTCAAAGGGGTTATCAGTAACTCATATCAGCAGATACGAGTAACGGAGTTGGTCTGCTAGAGGGGCTTTGGCCATAAGCAGGACAGAGTAATGAGACATGAAAAATTGGGCGAATTTTGGCATCTGAAGGGAGTTCTAACTCATAGGACACTTGTCCTACACATCGTAATACCTTATAAGGTCCAAAAAACTTGGGGGAAAGTTTCTCAAACCTTCTTTTGGCCAAAATTTTTTGGCGATAAGGTTGGAGACGCAGCCAAACAATATCACCCAGTACAAATTGAAGATCCCTCCTATGTTGGTCAACATGCAACTTCATACGATTTTGAGCCTTCAACAAATTTTTCCGCAAATTTTTGAGCATATCGTCCCGTAATACCAATTGTTCTTCCAATTCAGCCACTGAAGTTTCACCCTTGATATAGGGAAGGAGTGGAGGAGGGTCCCTCCCACATACTAGCTTAAAGGGAGTGTTTTGGGCTGATGCATGAAAACTTGTGTTAAAGGAGAATTCTGCCCAGCAGAGGAATCTACTCCATAACTTAGGTTGTTTATAAGTAAAACACCTTAGGTAAGTCTCCAAACAGTGATTCACAACCTCGGTTTGGCCGTCCGTTTGAGGATGGTATGCAGTGCTCATATTTGAGCGCGTTTAGCTTAAACGAAAGAGTTCTTGCCAAAATGCACTTAGGAAAAAGAATCACGGTCTGAAACAATAGATCTGGGTGTGCCATGCAACCTAACTATTTCTTGGCAGAATATTCCAGCGAAAGACTTGGCAGAATATGGATGGGATAATGCAAGAAAATGAGCATACTTACTAAGTCGATCAACCACCACCAAAATCACATCAAAGCCTCTTGATTTGGGTAAGCCAGTGATGAAGTCAAGAGATATATCTTCCCAAATACGTTCAGGAATCGGTAGGGGTTGGAGTAGGCCTGCTGGTGCGAGGGTTTGATATTTGTTTTGCTGACAGGTGGTGCACTGCTGGATGAAATGTTTGATGTCATTCTTCATGCCCTTCCAGTAAATATGTGCACTAAGCCTTTTCAAAGTTTTCAGGTACCCGTTATGACCTCCTGTTGGAGTGGAATGGGTTTCTTCCATCAATTTAGTCCGTAAAGAGCCTCCTTTTGGTATGACCAGGCGGGATTTGTAGTATAATCTGCCATTGACTAAACTGTAGTTAGAAAGTTGGTCTGGGTTTTGTTGCATCTTGTCAATAATTGTATTTGTCTCCGGATCTTCCAGCAATGCTTGAGGTAGTTGATTAATGTCGTCTACCATAGGAATGACCAATTGCATCAATTCTGCAGCTTGTGGTTTTCGAGAGAGAGAGTCAGCAGCTGCATTGTGCTTTCCGGATCTGTAAATGATAGTAAAGTCAAATGGGAGTAGCTTAATCAAAAGCCTTTGTTGGTTGGAGTTCAACACTCGCTGATCAAGTAGATGCTTGAGACTGTAATGGTCAGTGTGCACAAAGAAATGATGACCCAACAAGTAGTGTCGCCACTTTTGAATAGATAAGACCAAGGCTAGGAGCTCCCTATCATAAGCGGGCTTAAAACGGTTGGAAAATGAGAAACCCTTGCTAAAATATGCAATAGGATGCCCCTCTTGCATCAACACTGCCCCTACTCCATCCATTGATGCGTCACATTCTACTGTAAAAGAAAGTTGAAAATTTGGCAGCTTCAGTACTGGAGTCGTAGTTAGAGCAGCCTTTAGCCGTTCAAAAGCTTTTTGAGCTTGGTCAGACCATTCAAAAGCCCCTTTCTTAGTCAGGTCGGTCAGGGGACGAGCAAGAATGCCATAGTGTTTCACGAAACGTCGATAATAACCAGTAAGGCCCAAAAATCCACGTAATTCCTTAACATTTTTGGGAACAGGCCAATTCAAAACTACTGTCACTTTTTCTGGTACTACCTCCACTCCTTGAGCTGAAACAATGTGCCCCAAATAATCTATCCGAGATTGCCCCAAAGAACATTTTTTTGCATTAGCGAAGAAGGACTGCTGTTGTAATACCTGAAACACAATACGGAGGTGCTCCAAATGTTGTTGGGCAGTTGCACTATACACCAATATGTCATCAAAGAATACAAGCGCAAATTTTCGTAGAAATGGCCGAAATACATCATTCATAATGGACTGAAATGTAGCCGGTGCATTCGTAAGGCCGAATGGCATCACAACAAATTCATAGTGCCCCGAATGGGTTCTAAAAGCAGTTTTATGAATGTCAGATGGCAGCATAAGTATTTGATGGTATCCCGAACGTAAATCAATTTTTGAGAAGTAGGCAACCCCATGTAATTCATCTAATAGCTCATCGATATTAGGAATAGGATACTTATCTGGTGTGGTGATCTGGTTAAGGCGTCGATAATCAATACAAAGGCGCCAAGACCCATCTTTTTTGCTAACCAACAGTACCGGACTAGCAAACGGGCTAGAACTGTGAACCCCCTGCTCAATAATTCTGAAATCTGGGTTTTTATCTCATCTTTTTGAAAATGTGGGTACCGATAAGGCCTTGAGTTGGGTGGTGGTGAATTTGGGAGCAATGTGATGGCATGGTATCTACCACGGCTTGGAGGTAATGTCGTGGGTGCTGTGAATACTTGGGCAAATTCATCAAAAATAGTATGGGCAATCTTTGTACCAATCCCATCCTCCACTGCTTCATGTGTTAACTCTAAGCTTTGGAGACGCACTGGAGCGTTGGTCTCGGGCATAATTCCCTGCAGTTTGTATTTTTTACCAGCTACCCAAAAGATCATGAACATCTTATTCCAATTGGCTTCAACCGTATTTAGTGATGCTAGCCATTTAATTCCCAATACCAGGTCAGAACCCCCGAGGGAGAAAGGAAAGAAGTCCTGCTTGATCATTAAATCAGAAACTTTTACCTCGAGGTCTGGACATAAACGATTGCATTTGACTGTACTACCATTCCCAATTTGTACTCCAAACATCTGAACATTCTGGACCGGTAATTTTAAGTCAGCCACCAATGTTTCTGATATGAAGTTGTGGGTGGATCCACTGTCCACCAAAATCAGAACACTTCGCCCCTTCACCGTCCCCTGAAGCTTCATTGTGGACGCCGAAGACTTACCTAGGATTGCATTGAAAGAGATTTCGGCTTCAATGGCCCCTAATGAGCTCTCATTTTCGTCCTCGGTAAGTGGTTGTATTACCTCCTCATCTTCTTCGGTAATTTCCATAAGTGAGAAGTTAGTATTGCAGCGATGCCCAGGTCGAAAGGTGGCCCCGCAACGGTAACACAGCCCCTTATCTCTCCTTCTCTGTCTTTCGAACTCCTTGGGAGTTTGTCTTATTGCTGTCGCCGAGGTGCTGCGCTGCACTTGCGTCGTTGGATTTTTGGACACCGAAGGGTCAGACACGACGTTTCTGGGAAGGGCTAGATTTGGATGGTAATGAGAGGAGAAAGTCTTGGGACCCGTGGTTAACTTCAACTTATTCTCATATTCTAGGGCCAGACTAGCGACTCTATACACCGCTCTGGGTTTGTGTAGTCGAACATCTGCCTTTAATTCTTCTCGAAGACCATTTATAAAAACACCCAACAAACAGTGTTCAGGCCAATTTTTGACTCGCGAGGACCTGCGAGAGAACTCGAAACGATACTCTGCCACTGTTCCTGTTTGACGGATACTACAAAGGTACTCATCTGGGTTTTGATATTTCGGAGGTCCATATGTCTCTTGGAGAGCCTTTACAAGCTCTTCCCAGTACTCTATAGTGCGTTCATTATTTACCCAAGAGAATAAGTCAAGAGCGTCCCCCTCCAAATACATTGATGCAACATCGACCTTCAGATCTTCTGGGGTATCGTAGTACTTAAAGTATTTTTCTGCCTTCAATATCCAGCCTCTCGGGTCACCACCACTGAATCTAGGGAATTCAATTTTTGTGTATGGCAATCGGCGCCTATGTGATGCTTCTGGGTCGTCCTCGCTATCTGCTTCCCCATGTGAACGATGGGTACCTCTACGGCTTCTCTCAGATGCAGCCTCAAGAGATGCTACACGGGTGGCCAGTGCTTCAATATTTTCAAGTCGCGCAGCTATGGTGGTAAGAGGATCACTATCGCCTGCAAGTGGGTTTTCAGTGTTTTCGGGTGGGTTGGTGTGACGGGAAGTTCTAGTCTCAACCATGGCTTTGATACCAATTTGGTAGGAGCCTAGATTAGAAAGTAACGCAACAGAAGAAATAAGGAAAATTTCTAATAGAAAGGATTGCAAGTATCTCACAACACTCTCTAGAAGACCGAGGAGAATCTCCAATATATGAGTAAAGCTCTCTGAAATATCGTATTCTATTAATGAGGCTGATAGCCCTTTTTATAATGGATTACAGAGAGGATGCAAATCTGAAATTAACTCTAGTCTAAAACTAACTCTAATTGGTAGTGGGTATCCCACTTATTTCACAACTGAAACTTGTTAATAATAAACAACTATTCCCTATCTAATACTTATCTGCCACGTCTACCCTTTCTTGAATAAGTAAACTTAAATCTATTAGGACTAGGTATCGTATCATTACTCCCCCGTTGGAAAAACGACTTGTCCTCAAGGCGAAAGTGTGGGAACTGGGCAGCAACAGAGTCATATTCCTCCCACGTGGAATCCTCAACAGAACGGTTTTCCCACTAAATGAGTAATTCCAATGTTCTAGAATTGGTCCACCTGTGATGCAGCACTCTCAAAGGGGTTAGCATTAATTCCATGTCAGCAGATAGGGGTAATGGAGCTGGGCTGCTGGGAGGACTTTGGCCATAAGCAGGACGTAGTAATGAAACATGGAAAATTGGATGGATTTTGGCATTTGAAGGGAGTTCTAACTCATAGGACACTTGTCCTACACGACGTAATACCTTGTAAGGTCCAAAAAACTTGGGGGAAAGTTTCTCAAACCTTCTTTTGGCCAGACTTTTTTGATGATAGGGTTGGAGACGCAGCCAAACAATATCACCTGGTACAAATTGAAGATCCCTCCTGTGTTGATCAGCATGCAACTTCATACGGTTTTGAGCCTTCAACAAATTTTCCCGCAGAATTTTGAGCATATCATCCCTTAATACCAATTGTTCTTCCAATTCAGCCACTGAAGTTTCACCTTTGATATAGGGAAGGAGTGGAGGAGGGTACCTCCCATATACTAGCTTAAAGGGGGTATTTTGGGCTGATGCATGAAAGCTTGTGTTAAAGGAGAATTTTGCCCGGCAGAGGAATCTACTCCATAACTTGGGTTGGTCATGAGTAAAACACCTTAGGCAAGTCTCCAAACAGCGATTCACAACCTCAGTTTGGCCATCCGTTTGAGGATGGTACGCAGTGCTCATATTTAAGCGAGTCTGGCTTAAACGAAAGAGTTCTTGCCAGAATGCACTTAGAAAAAGAGAATCACGGTCTGACACAATAGATCTGGGCATGCCATGCAACCTAACTATTTCTTGGCAAATTATACCAGCGACAGACTTAGCAGAATATGGATGGGATAATGCAAGAAAATGAGCGTACTTACTAAGTCGGTCAACCACCACCAAAATCACATCAAAGCCCCTTGATTTGGGTAAGCTAGTGATGAAGTCGAGATATATCTTCCCAAATACGTTCAGGAATAGGTACGGGTTGGAGTAGGCCTGCTGGTGCGAGGGTTTGATATTTGTTTTGTTGACAGGTGGTGCATTGCTGGATGAAATGTTTGACTTCATTCTTCATGCCCTTCCAGTAAATGTGTGCACTAAGCCTTTTCAGAGTTTTCAGGTACCCGTTGTGACCTCCTGTTGGAGTGGCATGGGTTTCTTCCATCAATTTAGTCCGTAAAGAGCCTCCTTTTGGTATGACCAGGCGGGATTTGTAGTATAATCTGCCATTGACTAAACTGTAGTTGGAAAGTGGGTCTAGGTTTTGCTACAACTTGTCAATAATTGTCTTTCTCTCCAGATCTTCCAACAAAGCTTAAGGTAGTTGATTAATGACTTCTACCATAGGAATGACTATTTGCATCAATTCTACAGCCTGTGGTTTTTGAGAGAGAGAGAGTCAGCAATTGCATTATGCTTTCCTAATTTGTAAATGATAGTAAAGTCAAATGGGAGTAGCTTAATCAAAAGCCTTTGTTGGTTGGAGTTCAACACTCGCCGATCAAGTAGATGCTTGAGGCTGTAATGGTCAGTCTACACAAAGAAATGATGACCCAACAAGTAGTGTCTCCACTTTTGAATAGATAAGACCAAGGCTAGGAGCTCCCTATCATAAGCTGGCTTGAAACGGTTAGAAAAAGAGAATCCTTTGCTAAAATATGCAATAGGATGCCCCTCTTGCATCAACACCGCCCTTACTCCATCCATTGATGCATCACATTCTACTGTAAAAGGAAGTTGAAAATTTGACAGCTTTAGTACTGGAGTCGTAGTTAGAGCAACCTTCAGTCGTTCAAAAGCTTTTTGAGCTTGGTCAGACCATTCAAAAGCCCCTTTCTTAGTCAGGTCGGTCAGGGGACAAGCAAGCATGCCATAGTTGTAACACCCCACTCCCAGTTATTATAGTCATCCAAGAATAATTTACAATCAGTCAACGTATAAAAATAATAAAACCACAACGGCTCATTAAAATACAAAGCATTATTGTACAATGATTGCGGAAAACAATTCGATAAGACACTAATGCAGACACGAACTAATCTCGACCTCTATCCTTCACTTGCCTACAGTAGACATACTCCCGTGTCAAACGGGGTATTCTTCAAGTCCTGAAAAAATAGATTGCAATTTTGGATGAGTTTGCGAACTCAATGAGAAACCATCATCGATGGTTCTCCCAATTCATGCAT
>JANKOE010000007.1:20677429-20689728 GCA_026284465.1 Erythroxylum citrifolium | reverse complement strand
CGTGTTGCATTTTGATTATTTATTAATAATATTATATAATTGTATTATTTTTTTGCATTTAGATGTTGGCCCCCGGCTCCCCCTTAGAGTTGAGTCTGGCTCCGTCCCTGGCTAATGTGGTCATAGGTGATGGTGATGGTGATTTGTTATTGGCTACTCATGGTGAGGTGAAGGAGGGTCAAGAGAGTTGGATGTTGGATTCGATCGTGTCGGTTCACGTTTGTAAAGACCAAACCTTGTTTGATACTTTGCACCAAGATGGGGAGTATGGTCACAACAACATGGTGGGTAATCAAAAATTGAAGGTCCAAGGCATGGGGACCTTGAGGATGAAGCTGGATGATGGTATGACCCGAACCATCTACAATGTGAGATATGTGTCAAGTACTCGTGCTAACCTTTTTTCCTTGGCTGAATTGACAAAGTACGGGCATAAATATGTTGGTAGTGGGAGGTGATGCAAAGTATACCGCGGTGCTTACTTGGTGATGTAAGGGAGGAAGGTCGACAGCAACATTTACTATGTGGAGAGCCATTGCATCTAGAGGGACAAGGTTGTGAAGAAGAAGGTTCGATTCTCGAATGAGGTGAAGGTGTTTGGTGATTTAGGTCGAAGGAGAAATATGTTAGATATCTTCTCAAATCCCAAATACTAGCTATGTGAGTTTTGCAAGGGTGGACTTTATTTTACTTACAAGTGGTAGCTCACTAAGTAAAGAATTCTTTGATTAACCCATAGGTGGTAGATTTGGTAGTTTATTGGAGAAGCCAATTTATGATAAGATAAAATAAGGTTTATTTTTTTTTTAGCTTGTGGGTGGTATTGCCACAAATAAACCAGAATGGAGGAGAAGAAAAAGAGAAGTCTATTATATTGTTTTGGCATGTGAGACGACGACAGTTGTTTGGTGACCTAATCAAGAGAAAGCAGATCATCATCGACAGATATTTGGTGTGTGGTATCTCTTGGGTTTTTAGAGAGTACGAAATTGATTGGGTTTTTAATTTGTACTAGAACCTAAAGATAATTATACTTGTCATTGAGATTATTATTGTTGGTTGTCGATTGTACTCTTAATTATTATAGTGGATTGATTTTAATATGTGAAGATCCGGACCACGGTTTTTTCCTAGTTAAGAGGGGTTTTTCACATAAAGTGCATGTGGGTTGATTTAATTTCTTTCACTTATTTCTCGTACTATTATTGTTGTTATGGTTGCGGTAAATTTTTTCCCAATAATATGATATAACTATAAAACAAAAGCAATCATCTTAATGGAGCGGGCTTTAAAATTTTTATAACGAAGCAAAGTGGTGTAGGTAAAACTAGCACAACATGTATGGAGAACAAAGGAACAACATGAGGGGAAATCTCATAAACTCAAGAAAGTTACCTATATTGATCCCCCATACAAAGCCCTCCTTTGTTTACTTAGAAACACACAAGGAAATACAAGCAATAGTAAGAAGATGCCAGAAGATAAATAGGAAATAACGAAGAAATTCAACAAGTTGTAGAAGACGAAAACTTATCCTCTCTAGAACGTCGTTAAGCTATGGATGAAGGAAAGATGGAGTTCTCCACACTTTGACCTTGTGCAGAACAAACCTGGCATGTCCCTAAAGTGTCCACAAGTGCAAAGCCTTATCAGTTAAAATTTAACTTTACAAGTGTTATATCTGAGTTATTACTTTTAACGTTACAAGTGTTATATTTGTGCTGATATTGGAATGGCTTTAAGCCTATGGAACCTTTGTACCAACAATAGATGGGCTAAGGTCTTTATAATATATGATTCTTTAAATATTAAAAATGTAGCATATTAAAAAATGTAGCATATTAAATAAATATATTCAAATTAAATTCTAACGATATTATAGTTCCAGTATTTTATTTATGTTGTTTAAAACTTTTTTTAGTTATTCTAATATTTGAAGAATTAGCAATGATAAAGAAGTAAGACTAATACACATTATATTTCTTTTTATGAATGATTCATAAAGTGCTTAAATTGATAAGTACTTTTATGCCAATACTATCAAAATTTTTCTTATTACAAATTTATCATTCACTAAATAGGCAAGTGCACTATAGTTTGTAAACATTATAATGGTAAGCAGGGGTTGAATCCCACGAGAAAGTGATGCGGATAGAAAGTCTAACAATATTAATTGTGAAAATCAATGTCATATAAAAAGAAAAATTTTCCATCCATTGAATCAATATAGTCTTTCACCTATTCAACAATCTTTATTACTTCCAAAACATTCCAATCTGTGTGCTTTCTATCTTCAAAACTTCAAGATTGAAGATATAAACACCTGAGATACCTTAAGTACAATAATGGTTAGAAGTCTTTTCAGGTGATCTCTCTTTAGATGTTTCCTTTTTCTCTGATTCACATTATGGCTTATGGTGCTCTTGGACTGTTTTCGTAATGGAAGATATGTTTATTGGATAATAAGGAGTTGCAGATTTCTTAGGCAATTATGAGTGTTTTGTGTAAGGGGATTTGAAAGAAAATACAGTGAATATATATATATAACTATATGGTTATATAAAAAATGAGGTTAATTATAAAAGTGACTATTTGACTTCTGAGCGACATAGTATGCAGCATAACCGTGACACAGATTATAGTCACTCTATGTTTTCACATAATTTAGAATATGGGCTTGCCTAAACTATAGAGTATCATAAAAAAAGTTTCTAAATACACGATCATAGATATGAGCTTGTTCTTAGGTCATGAAACCTACTATCTTCATTTTTCAAAAGTATGACTAGGGGTATGGGCATATCTAAGGTCATGGATCCTACTTTCTTCATAAAAATATAGCTAGTGGCACAATCATATTCCTAAGCCATGGATTCTATTGTCTTTAATATCCGAATATATTGTTAAAGGCATGGGCGCTTCCTTAAACTATAGATCCTATTATTGTTAGCTTGTTAAATACATAATCTAGTACATGTGCATGTCCTAAGTTGTGAATCTTCCTAAAAAACCTTATAAGCATACGATAGGGGACATGAGAGCATGTCTTTGGCTGTGTTCAATAATATAATTTAACATATACTTGATTTTTAAGCTTTTCCTAAACCTATTTCTTGGTCGTTCGTCTATAATATTCTTTGAAGTTCCTTCTTAAACTCATATGTGTCTTTTTTGTATTCTTAACTATAAAAATATAAAACTAAATGCACACAATACTAAAAACAAAAGAAAACTAAGCAAATATAGCCTTACTCATAAATCTAAAGAAAATAAATTCCAATTAAATACCAAATAAATATCTAAATTAAAAAAAAAGTATCTAAATTTGTAGTTTTTTTATTGAGTCTTTTCACAAACTCCTTCCTTAAACTTGATTAATTATTAAAGCAATGTGGTTGCTCCCTTCTTTAACTTAAAAAGTAGCATGTAAAGGGTCATCATTTCTCACTTAAACCTTCTCCTTAACTCTTTCCTTCATCTTCACTATTCTTGGCCCTTTAACTTATATGTTGATTATTCCATGCAAAATATTAGAACAATTAGTTTGTCTTAAATCAATAACAGACATAAGTGACATCTCATCTTTTATGAACACAAGTTAAGAACATAAACCTATCATTATAACTAGGAAGTATTTACATAGAATTCCTCTTCTTTATTAATATCTAGAATATAAAAATAAGTTGAGAATATGAACTTATCAGTTTTTACTATTACATTATCCTTGAAACCTATAGGAATTTTTATTGAAATGTTAGAAAGACAATGATATGTGCTTAATTGATTGTACATTTATTTCATAACATTTAGTGATTAATGTTATGCTTCATTTTAGTTTTAGCTACAATTTGGAAGCGTAAGAGATAAAGTGAGTTTAAAGCACATTCTTTGAGCCATCATCTTGATATTCAAACTCAATTGTCTCTGTGGAATAAGAAGGAGATGGACTACGGTGAGGATTGGACAAGAAATGGCAAGAAAAATGTTAATTCAACAAGATCTAAAAGATACATAGTTGTGTATCTACTTACATAGTCTAGTAAATTCACAATTTGGGCACTTTTTTGCATACATGATTGGATACATGACCATATATCAAATTGTGTATCTCCTCAGAACCTTAATTTTTAATATAAAATGACATTTGAGTGGTTGAAGAGATATGAATAATTTTGGGACAAAAATGAGGGGCGAAACACGAATATTTTGGAGACCATGTAGGGCTAAGCTTCCCTAACCCGCTTCAGAGGTAAAATCGACACCGAAGAACACATTTAGGCATATTTAAATTGTGTTTATTGTTCTTTCTCTCTCTGGGGATTGTTTAGGTTATCCTTTGCTTAATTGATTTGGGTATTCATATATGGATGATCATTATTCTCATTATTGTTAGATTGTTTGTATATGAACCAATTGCTAGAATCTTAAATACAATACGTAATAGTTGTGTTTAGATTCATTTGTAGCAACTAACGACATTGAATCATTAAGGATAACATAACATAGGTTAAATGACTCGAGTTTGTGTGGTTGTTGTCTAGATTGGTTTGTTTTCCATATTCATAATGTGATTGTCTGATTAAATCTATATAACTTGTTTTAGGTTGTCCGATAGCTAGGTTTAATTATACATCTTATTTTGAATTAAATACGACTTAAGGGAAAATCAGGATTAATAGATTGTTGATCTACAACCAATAGTTGCTAAGAGAGGTATAAGAATAACAAAACAATGAAATATATTTATTCGTGTGTAGGCTGAGATTGAACTGAAGGCTGGATCCCTAATGCAATCATCAGTTTTATCACCTTTTAATTTTTTTCTTTAATTTGCTTTCATTAGTTTAATTTCACTTTATTTTCGTATTTGAAATAAAACTAAACCCCCTCATAACTTAAACACTATTTTTTTTCATTTTGAAAGCTTTACACACACCCTCTGCGGAATCGACCTAGACTTATCAGTAGCTATAGTTTTAAGTTTAGTTATTTTATGTAGTGTTACAACTTGCTACCAATTTTGGTGCCATTGCCAGGGAGTGTGATGGTTTAGTTTTTGTTTTTAATTTCAATTGGTTTTTTTGTACATATTTGTTTATAATGAGTTTTTTCAGTTATTAATTGATTTTTTTCACTTTTTGTTTAGTGTTTATGTGTAAAAGGACACATGGAAAGGAGTATGTCACTATTGGATATTATCAATGCTCTTGGTGGAAAATTTTCCTATAGCCCATATTCCTAATCCTATATCCTAGGTTGGAGTGATCAGCGGAACTTAGGTTATGGTCGCAGAGATGCACAACAATTCTCGCATAAATCAGAAGCCTCTAATTTCAACTTAGATACATCTCTGGAAGATTTAGTTATGTCTCTTCCTATTAATACTCTACAATTTTAGTAATATACAATGTCTAGAATCCAAAACTTAGTAAGCCAGATGGGTTAGTTGACGGTAGCTATCAACCACCTAAAATCTCAAAGCGGAGAAATGCAACCATCTCAACCAAGATGAATCCAAGGAAAGTTAATGCAGTAACCTTAAGAAGTGGAGAGGAGCTTAAGAATCCTGAGAAGAATTCTCAAGGGATTGCTAGTGTAGAAAGAGTGGAGAAGGAGTTCGAAGGAGACAAGGATATATCATTTAGCTCGATGGTGAGTACTGAGTGCCTAATTGTTGTTAAGACTAACCTTTCACCTTTACCTAACATATTAGAGAAATTAAACGAAGAGGAAAAGGGTGAAAAGATGTTGGAGATTTTTCAAGAATGCAAAGACTCAGTAGAGATTAAAAGTACGAGGATAAGGAAGACATTGAATATGAATGATCATCAACTTAAGTCCTATCTTGAAGACCCTCAAGTGGAGAAAATGTAAGTTGTGATACTTAAAGATCATAACTTTGTCACGTGATGAGGAAAACAAGGAGTCGAGCTAGCGACAATAAACAAAGACACTTCTTAGGAGGCAACCCAAGGGAAGTTTATTTCTTGTTCTTTACATTTTTGTATTTATTAGGATATGCGTATGTGTTTTTAAATTTGTTTGTTTCATACATGTTTTTAAGTTTTCAAATAAAAAGAGAGAGAATCAATACAAATAAAAAAACATTTTCTCTTTTTCTATTGCTTTGAGGACTATATAGTTATAATTAGAGAATGAATTAACTAGAAAAATTCATGGCAACTTGAGTATGTACATTTACTCTTGTGATTGGTCAATATGCATTATCTTTAGAAGAATAATGACTAGTGGTAGACACAACCAAGTGAGATTTTTTAGCCTTTATAGACTGACAAATCATAGTGGTCTCATTGTTTTTCATTTATGCGTGACCTTTATGACATGTACATCCTGACTTTGCTTTGATTTTCTATTTGAGACCACATTTTATCATATACATTAACATGGAAATGATATAGCATTTTTTTTGTTTATACAAGTTATATTAGCCAAATAGCCTACCTATTGATATGATTTTTCTCTTTATTAAGCCCTCTTGAGCTTTATTTGCCTTTTCTTTTCTTGTTAACCACATTACATGCTTTTAACCTAACTAAATGCCCTACCCAAGCCTTAAAGAAAGTGGAGCATTTGTTGATTATTGATGATTGTGGATGCACAAGAGTATAAGTGTAGGGGTGTGCATATATATATAGGTTAGTTATAATTATCAGAATGCCATTTTTAGCCTTGTGAATGAATTCCAATATTAATCTAGCTTCTTTCAATTCTTGTTGGAAAAAGAAAAAGAAAAAAGAAAAAAGAAAAAATGTTTAAATAAAAGTTTCAAGGAGGAAATACAATTGTTTTTGCAAAGTTATTCATTATTAGTTTTTCCTTCTAAAGTTGTTGGAATGGGTGATTTGAGTTTGATAGATATGAGATAGATTTTTTTGAAGGATCACCACTTATGGTTATAACATATTGTCTATCATCAATTGTTGTGAGTGATTTATGATTTATGTGGTTTGTGGTGTGAGAGCTTGAATTTGAGCTGTGAAACATATTTTTGGCATTCATCATATCTGATAATACCCAGTTTTGAGTGAATGATAATTTTTGCTTGATGTTAAATTGAGTATTTTTCATGCTTCACTAGCTTTGACGATTTTTGCAATACATTATACAAATATATCTCACCTTAACCTTTACCCCGATTATAACCTTAAAAAGTCTTATTGATTCATGATTATGCATGTGAATCCTACTAGTAGAGAAATGAAATGATATGCAAAGTTGTAGAATGTCATAATCATGAATGGTGTATAAGTGTACCTATCGATCTATATTATTTAAGCACATTTTGTCTTAGCGAACCACTAGATTGCTTAATTTCTAAAGGTGGTGATTATTGATTAATCATGAGTAGAGGAATTTGATGTTGAATGCTTGCAATTCATCTTTTCTTATGATTATCTATTCTTAGGAAATATGGAAAATGAGTGAAAGTGTTTAGTTTGTGACTTTGATTTTATTGTCTTGCCCGAGGACGGCCAAAAGCTAATTGTGAGAGAAATTGATATGTGCTTAATTGATTCTACATTTATTTCATAACACTTAGTGATTAATGTTATGAAATGTTTAAGAAACTCATTTTGATTCATATTTGGTTTTAGGTATAATTTGGAACATAAGAGCTAAAGTGAGTTAAAAGCATATTCTTTGAGTCATCCTCTTGATGTTCAAAGTCAATTGTCTTTATGGAATAAGAAGGAGATGGATTAAGGTGAGGATTGGATAAGAAATTGCAAGAAGAACATTAATTCAACATGATCTAGGAGAAACATGATCGTGTATCTACTTGCATAATCATGTAAATTCATGATTTGGGCACTTTTTTTATATACACAATTAGATATACAGATAGACCTAGACTTATCACTAGCTATAGTTTTAAGTTTAGTTATTTTTTGTAGTGTTACGATGCGCTACCACACACATCACTTTTTTAGTGGTTCTAGTTCACCTAATCCTAATATTTTTAGTATAACATAAGATATTATATTAATATATGCTCCTAAATATGCTAATTTCTTATTAATATAAATATCACTAACTATGCATGAAGTGTTAAAAATCCGTAAGTCGATCACCTTTGGTAGTATGATATCTTAGAGAATTTATTGTTGTTTTTATTAAATTTTATCTCAACAATTTCCTTTTTAGGGTCCTTGTTATCCTGATCTTCTTTATACTCCTCTTGGGTATTAGCCTCATTCTTCTTGTTTTCTTTTCTCTTTTCTTCCTTTTTAGTATTGGTCAACTCCTCACCCTTTAGAGTAACCTACTACATATGCTCCCTAGGTTTGGGGATTGTGTCACTAGGCAAAGTGTCTTATGGTGTCTCTATGATCACATCAGTTAGTTGACCTTTATAAATTTTGAAATTTCTTATTAAGGTTTTTTTATTCTAGAATCAATAAGCAGTTGCTTCATTATATTTTCTAGACTCTACTACTTTGCTTTCTGTATAGGCTATTGAAAACTTAATAGGGGCTATCTTAGAACTTATTGATTTCTCCGAAAGAAATTCAAATATTTTTCTACTGAGTTACAAATATTATATTAGGGGTTATTTTCGCATAAGATTTAAATAAAATTACTTGCTCTATGGATTCCATTACTGGGGTTCTCATTCAAGCACTCAATTCTTAATATCCTTTCATAGATTAACATATCATAAATTAAGTTATTCTTGATGGAAAGCCTAGTTTGTCTAATTTTCTTTTTATCACCTTTATCTAAGTTGTTAGTTCAATCATACTACTTGTATTATGGATCTTAGCATATTTGTTTATTCTCACCGTTCCTATTGTCAATGGTAGTTATTTATAGTCATCTCTTCTGTTAACTTTTGAGCTCCTTTAAAGTCCTATTGTTCAATATGTCGCCTACTACAACACCTGTCATCTACCTAATAGATTTTACCAGAACATTGTAGAATGTCTAAACTTGCATGCATATTAGGAGGTCATGGTGCGGATGCTTCCTTAGTAGATCCTTATATTCCTATCATGTTCATATAAGTTATCGTTGTCAAAATATTGTAATGAAGAGATATTATTCATTATTTTTGTTCTCTTAGATGGTTTAAATTATATGGAATGGAAGTTCTTCGAAAGACTCTCTCAAATGTTAATTTATCCAATTGATAATGCTTTAAACTATTGTTTAGCTCCATCCATTAATGTGAATGGAAATAACCTTAACCTAATGGTGTCTTCAGGTGCCCTGTTAATCTTGAATATGTCAATGTCTCTAAAAACTAGGCAATATGTTTATTAAGATCTTCATCAGTAATCTATCAATTATCTATTTTATTAACGCTTCTAGATTACGTTAGGCTTAATCTTAAAATAATGAGCATTTATCTACGGCCTTGAAATTCTTGATTGTATACCCATAAGAGATTATTTAACATATTTCATCATTGTTCTTCTTTTTCTTTTCCATCTTTTATGGTTGTAATTTCGATTTATTCCTAAGTTCTTGTTTAATCCATTTTCTTCAATTTTGACATAGTATTCTCTCAGATTTTCAATCTTTTTTATAAATACTGACTGTTGGTTTCTTTTCATATACTAAAATCACTCTCGAAATTAGAATAAAAATAACATAAGATAAGATATAAAAAATTTACAAAAGTTATAAAAAATATTAAAAATCTTATAAAAGTAAAGTAAGAAAATGACTATTCAAGGATATAAAATTAATTAATAAAATTTCCAAAACTATTTGCTCTTTGGAAACAACACAAATAACTTAAAGGAGTGCTTATATTGATATATTACTTTTATGACAATGTTACAAAATGTTTACTATTATAAACATATCACTTAGTAACTAGGCAAGTACATCTATTATTGTAAGTAATGATGCTCTCTCCTTGATTATGTGCAAGATTTAAGTTGACACCTTTTATCCATGATGTTAAAAATTTTGTCGTTAGAGGTAAACAATGGCTTCTACTTTCTCTTCTAGCTTAATGGTATCCTTGCTATTCGCTTCTTTATGCTATACTCTAGTAGTTACTCCTGTTCTTATTCCATTTAGCTTGTTACTCCTTTAAACTATATTTTACTCAGTTTGTAGTTGTCCTATGTCTTCTTAAGTCCTTACTCTTTTAAGTCCCTCTATATATTGTGTTATATCCTAATCAATTGTGTCCTTGCTAGTTGCTTCCTCTTTTGGTTAGCTCTTTCTTGATTTTCCTCCTTGGTCTCTTGCATTTCATAATGGCATTAATCACTAAGTGTTATGGAGTAAATATATAATCAATTAAAGACACATCACATTTATTAAAATAAAGAAACCTCCTTCATCAACTAAGACATGTACTTTAGTGATTCAATATAAAAGACAACTTATTAATAATAATTTAATAACTAAATTTAGAGAAGAGCACAACAAGGTATTCCCAATCAAATTCAAATCACAAATAGTAAGACACAATGCTTCCACTCTTAACCTAGAATAAAAAGTGATAATAAATTGTTAATTACTTAATTACCTTATACCAATTAAAAAATAAAAACTCAAATATTGCAAATTAGCTCCATTAAGGTATCATAGTAACAAATCTCTTTGGTAAATGGTCAATTATAGGGATAAAACATTTACTATAGTTATTCAGTATAAAAGAAAACTTAATAACAATAAGTTCAAAATTTGAATTTAGAAAAGAAAATAGTATGATGAGTGGAAATTATAGCAGACAAAGTGTGAGAGGGTACTAACATTTATAGTCAGAGGAAGGTTTTGGGATTAAAAAAAAGGCAACAAGGTAATATGTATTCATTATGGCTTAATAAGACATACTACTGATATGTTATAAGAAGAAATTTCAGTTTAAATAAAGATAGAAAAATATTAGGAATGTAAATGAAACAAGTTATTCAATTTTTGATAAATCAAAATCCTATAATGAAGTGTTAAAAATTGAATATGATACAAGTACAAAATCTTTAAGGTTTCTTTAAACAAGGAATAAAACGTAAAGCTGACTTTTGATGTGGTCTAAATTTCTAATTATGTGGTTTGCACCTAGGATTGAGAAAAATTTTAGTTTTAAATTTGACAAAGAAGCTAAAGTAGTCTTTTTAGAAGATTATATTCACTCCACACCACTTGGTAGTACCATTGCACCTATATGTACATTTAGTGAAAAAAAGGAAGCATCAAAAGGATATTGGAGCACATCAATGTATACAAGTGACAAAAAAAGTTTTGGCTTCATTCTTAAGAAATCGGATCCTACACTGCCACGTGGATATGACATGAAAGTGTGGAACTCACGTACGCAATAAAATATTATAAACATCTGTCAGGTCATTGGTGATCTAATAGAAAATTAACAGGCATCACATTGTCATCAGTTTCTCCGTTAATTTAGGGTTAAATTTTAACATTTTTCAAATATTAGGATTCAATTTGTACTCTCTGAAGCGTTAGGGTTAAATTTGTTAGAGGATGTAAATCTTAAGATTAAAAATGGCCATTTTTCCAAAAATTAATTATCACTAATACTAAGTCTAGTGGAACGATATGATAAAAAAATTAAATATCACTAATACTAAGTCTAATAAATCAATAAGACATAAATCAATCAAATATAAGACTAAGTCCAACAAACTAATACAATAAAAAAGTTAATCAACATAGATATCTAGTAGTCATTAAGAAGTCAATCAATAATATTATTAATTAATAGATTTTTAAATATTTAAAATATTAAATATTATAATTAAATTTAATAAACTTATCTTCTTTCTTCTTTTGTTGTTGTTGTTGTTTTTATTATTATTATTATGATGATGATGATGATGACAACGACGACGATGATGACGACGACGACGACGACGACGACGATTATTATTATTATTAAATAATAAAATAAATTTATATATATTATCAATATATAAGAATAAATAAATTTCTCAATATAGATCAATCAAATAATTGAATAATAATTTAAAAAGAATAGGGAAGAGATAATGTAAATTAATTTATAATAGCTCGATAAATAACCCTTGCTTACTTCCACTCCCAAGACTTTTCTTAGATTTCCAATATAATTCTTCTTTCATGGCGACAAATAATCTTTGTACAATCTTGTTTCGATAAGAGGAAGCCTGTAACACCCAAATACCCCCTGAGAGGATATGTGGATGCCACCCAAGACAGTACAATCCAATCACACACAACATTTCAAACAGTGTTTATAATACATCATATCATACTGTCATAAACAGAAATTTCAAAGTTATTACAGGCCCAAAAGTGTTACTTAAAAACATGTT
>JANKOE010000007.1:20581839-20600779 GCA_026284465.1 Erythroxylum citrifolium | reverse complement strand
TTTCTTGGTTCAAAATGTAGCTTAGCTCTTCCTCTATACTTTTCCTTCTTGAACTTTCTTCAAAACCTTCCTTAATCTCTTGAAAATCCAAACCCTAGCACAAGCTTCCTCTTTTTCTCCTTCTTCTTTCTTCTCTCCCACGAACTCTCTCTCTCTCTCTTTCCTCTCACTTTTTCGCCCCTTCTCTTCTTCTTTCCTACAACTCATTTATTTCCTTCTTCTTTTATACTCTACAATCCACTTAAGCCCAACAAGCCCAAGGCCTATTTGCTCTCCTTCCCTTCTTATAACCATTAAGGCCCATTTCTTCATTTAAGTCACTAAAGCCCATTCATTTCCTCAAGCCCATTTGGTTTCTAACTTAAACCAACTCAATTCTCTTCTATTTTCACTTAAGCCCATAAACTTCTTTCAAGCCCAACTAAACTTCTAACACATTTAATTCATTAACTCAAGCCAACTAACTCCATTAATGCTACTACATTTAATTAATGTCACTTAATTTAATCTATTAATGCTTTAATTCCTCTTATCATGCTTAATTTAAAAAAAATTCGGGGCTAACAGCCATTCTATATGGAGGAATGGATATAGGCGCAGCACCTGAAACTAGATCAATTGTAAACTCCGTTTCCCGATCTAGTGGTAAGCTAGGTAGCTCTTTGGGAAACACATCCAAGAACTCCCTAGCCATTGGGATGTCTCGTACACTCTGCTCAGCTCTACTATCAATGATGTGGGCCAGATAAGCCTCTCATCCTCCTTGCATCAACCTCAATGCACTAAAGAAAGATATCATCCTTGCTGGCACTGACTGACTAATTCCTCTAAAAACTGCCCTTGGCTGACTAGGAGATTCCAGCACTACCTCCTTGGTGTAGCAGTTCATAATGACCCTATGGGCAGTGAGCCAATCCATGCCTAAAATCACATATATCTCCCTTAACTGTAATATTATCAAGTCTGCCTCCAACTCTGCTTGATCAATCCTAATCAAACATCCTTTACACACCTCTCCTATAAATGTAGTACTGCCTATTGGTGTACTCACCTCTAATCCATATTGTAGAGACTCCGTATCACAGTGCAGTCTAAATGCCAAATGCGGTGCGATAAAGGAGTGTGTGGATCCTGGATCTAGCAGTGAAAAAGCTTCAAAATTATAAATGATAAGCGCACCTGCTACCACATCTGGTGAGTCTTGGGCCTCTTGCCTAGACATGGCATAGACCCGAGCTTGGGATTGCGGTCGGCTGCCCTACCCCTCAGATCTCACAAAAGAGCCCTCAGCTCTTCCTCGGCCTCTACCTCGGCCCCTCTACCCGAACCCACCACCTCTACTCTGCTGAACTGTAGTATTGCTCCCTGTTCTCCCGCTAACAGCAAACTGAGCTCCTAAGGTAGCTGCGCAATCCCTAACCTGGTGGTCCATGGAGCCGCATCTAAGGCACGCTCCAATCAGTCTCCAGCACTTGCCACTATGCCTCTTCTCACAATGCTCACTGGAGGAAGCTGCCCTGTACCTCTACCACTACCAGACTATGTAGACCTCCCTCTCTAACCAAATCCAGACTGCCTAGATCCTCCCAGTGATCTGAAGGTTCTGCTCTGGCGCTTGTTAAAGCTCCTACCAGTACTGCCCTGACTCTCACTAGGTCTCTTTCCCCTGGATCCCTGTCCAGTCTCAGCCTGTCTCTGCCTCGTGAGCTGCTCAACTCGCACTGCTGCAGCCCTCAGCTCTATGAAGGTACCCATATCAGACCTTGCTAATCTTGTTCTGATTTCCATATTAAGGCCATTCTCAAACCGTCTACACTTCTCTATTTTTGTAGGGATTAGAGCAATGGCATAACCCATCAATTCATTGAAGTGTACTTCATAATCAGCTACTGACAGCCTGCCTTGCTTCAATTCTAAAAGCTCTTGCATCTTCATGTCCAAATAAATCATGGGCATGTAATTGCCTCTGAAGACTCTCAGAAAATCTTCCCACTTCAGCTGGTAAGGCCTAGTAGAGCTGCCTGGGACAGTTTTCCACCATTTATATGTTGGGCCTTGCAACGAAGACACTGCATAGTCGAACCTTTCATCAGGCTCGTAGTCTATATGATCAAAGACCCTTTCGGTCCTCTCTAACCATCCCTCGGCCTCAGCAGGGTCTGTGATCCCATAGAAATCCACAGCTCCCTGCTTTCTCAGCATATCATACCTCCTTTCCCTTCTTTTGGGAACTCTAGGAGGCAACTCCTCCGATCGAGGCACAGAGGACTCCCTACTGGCTCCTACTGATCCTTGGTCAGCTGGTTGATCAATCTGATCATCTAGAACGGATGACCTATAACAAACAATAATTTCCATTATTTTCTGCATTTTGTAAGAGATTTCATGCCTAACATTCCTATATGTCCCAACAGATGCCAACCATGCTCTGATACCACCTAAATGTAACGCCCATTTACCGCAGAGTACGCACCGGGACACCCAGAGGTCATTCCGGTACATACCTTACGATAAAGGTGAACTACGATCGATCACTACAGTCACTTCATGGTATCATATCATAATTTGCTTATAAAGCATCAATAGAAAATCCACAATATTTGAAACCAACTTTTTCCTCATTTCATTTCATAATATCTGAATATCTACATTATGTCTGACAATATTATCTATATGTACATCAACAAAATCTAGTACAATAGTACTACATGGATGAGGAAAATATGGACAATCTAACTATGTCATCCAAAAACTCCAGCTGACCGACCTTTGCGCCATGACTTCATTTTAAAAACAATCTAGACGGTAGTGGAGCCACTCAGATGCTAGAGTCGTCTATCGGTCCTGAAAAGACAACATTGCAATTTTGGTGAGTTTTGCAAACTCAGCGAGGTAACCATCATCGATGGTTCACTCAATCAATCAACACATCAATTCACATAACAATTATTTCACCAATTTGCGCTACATATAAATATCACATTTTCATGTATACATAGGCAAATTCTGCATTTCAATCAATCAAACACACTTAGCAAAATGCATATGAAATGCTTATGAGACTCTTTTTTTCAATTATTACGTTGTTGGGACCGAGTGCCTGAACTATCCCGTATCCATTTGAATACCGGGCTCATTAATCGTTGAGCCTAATATGCAAGAACGTGCAAAAGCATTTTCTAAACTCTCACTGTTCACTTATATTTACTATTCTACCCTTCTCCTATGTACCGGGATGTTACATCTTATCTCTTTTTCCTAAATCAAACTCCTGAAGGAGGAGAATCCATCTAATTAACCTCGACTTTGCTTCTTTCTTAGTGATCAGGTACTTTAAAGCTTCATAATTAGACTAAATAATAACATTAGCACCTAACAAATATGATCAAAATTTTTCCAAAGCAAACACAACAAATAAAAGTTCTTTTTTAGTTGTAGAATAATTTAATTAGACTGGACTCAAAGTCTTTAATACATAGTAGGTGGCATGTGCAGTTTTGCCTATTCTTTGTCATAACACCCCCCCCCCCCATTGTGTAATCACTAGCATCATACATGACCTCGAAAGGAAGGCTCCAATTTGGAGGCTGAATTACTTCTAGGGATGTTAAGAGCTCCTTAAGTCTTTTAAAAGCCTCCTTTCCCTTATCTTCGAACTAAAAAGAGACATGTTGTAACAACTTATCTAAAGGTAAGGCTATCTTTGAGAAATCATTGATGAACCTATGGTAAAAACATTTGTGGCCAAGAAAATAACAAACTTCCTGCACATTTGAGGGGTAAGGAAAGGCAAAAATGAGATTAATTCAGACTTATCTACATCCATACCCTTAGAAGATACAATATGCCCTAGAACAATACCTTGATCTACCATAAAATGACATTTTTCCAAATCAAGCACAAGGTTAGTTTCAATGCATATTTCCAAGATAAGTGCAAGATTCTCTAAGCAATTATCAAAAGAAGAACCGTAAACACTAAAGTCATCCATGAATTATCAAAATGCTCACCATGCATCTTTGGAAAGTGGTGAGTATGTTGCACAATTCGAATGACATCCTTCGGTAAGTAAATGTACCGAATGGGTATGTAAAGGTTATCTTTTCTTGGTTCTTTGGTGCAATCATGATTTAAAGATAACCTAAACATCCATCTTGAAAATAGTATTATTCATATCTAGCTAGTCTTTCAAGCATTTGATTAATAAAGGGAAAGGTAAAATGTTCTTTATGAGTTGTTGCATTCAATTTTCAATAATCAATGCATACTTGCCACTTAGTTTGAGAACTAATGGGAACCAAATCACCTTCCGAATTAGTCACAAATGTGATTCCAAATTTGTTTTGAACCATATAAACAGGACTTACCCACTTACTGCCAGAGATTAGGTAAATGACCCTAGCATCGAGACGTTTCAACACATCTTTCTTCACTATTTACATCATTGAAGGATTCAATCTATATTATGCTTTCTTGGTGGAGTTGGCATCCTCTTCCAAAAAAATGGTAAGCATGCATATAGAAGGGCTTATTCCTTGAATATCTACAATTATCCATCTAATGGCCTTCATATGCTTTCTTACCATTCGAACCGATTTGTCTTCTTGGTTGAAAGTCAATACTACTGAAATAATAATTGGAAGGGTCTGCTTATCTCCCAAATATGTATACTTCAGGTGGGTAGGCAGTGGTTTCAGCTCTACATCAGGTACCTGCACATCAAAAGGTAACAAACTTTGGTAAGATTTAGGTAACTTTATAGAAGACAATTCATACCTTGTGGGAGAGGTTTCCAATGACTGTAAGGTAGCCGCTGTCTCAATCAACTCGTCTCCCAATTTAACATCATTAATTGCTTTTGATTCGAGGTTCTTAGTCAAGACTACTTATAATTGATCTTTGCAACTTAATTTAAACATTTCCTTCATTAAGGGATCGATCACATCAACAGAGTAAACATAATGATCATCTTAAGGGTGTTTTATTGCATCAAAAATATTGAAATGAATTACTTCCCCATTGAATTCCATTATGAGGGTTCCCTCACAAACATCTCTTAGTTTAGGTCATATTAAGAAACAGTCTCCCTAGTAAGAATATAGGATTATATGAGGTTTCGTCATTCATATCCACTATATAAAAATCTGCGTAAAACACCACCTTATTTACCTATACCAATACATCCTCAAGTACTCCATCAGGGTACTCGTTAATATGGTCAGCTAATTGTATGATAAAACTGATCTCTTTTAAAGAGCCCAAAATTTAAGGAAGCATAAATTAAACAAGGCATAACATTGATTGATTTTCCTAAATCTAGCATAACTCTCTTAATCACAGTGTTACCAATCTTACAAGGAATGGTAAATATATCTGGATCCCTGCAATTCAGAGGTATTTTCTTCTTGAAGACTACAGAAATGTTCTACAGTGTTAACTATTAGGTTTGACCATAATCTAGAGAATTTACGTTGACCTATCTCTAGGTTTGTGTGCAACTCCTTTCAATTATGGTAAATCTATTTGTAAAAAAGGATTTATGAATCTTAATTGCTTGAAATCATACACGAAACAGTATACTATCAATATTAATTCAAGAATAATTAAGAACACATAATTGAATCTCAATAAAAATAAAGAACGAATAAAGTTAAAATAAAATCACTATAAGGCATTTTTGGGGTTCATCTAACCCAAGAACCAATAACAGTTTATTTCATAATCTTAGAAGATATAACATCAAAACTAAAGGAAAGCTAGAAAATAAAAGAACTATGATCAGATCCCTTTTAATCTTTACGAAATCCACTAATGAATGGAAATCCATTTAAAATGTTTTTCCTTGCTTATTCTTCACTCTTTCTATTGTTTTACCCCATCAATTTATGTTTTCCCAAGCCTAATTTGATTCTCTTATTAATCCTCTTTATTTTTCCATTTTATAGCTCAAAATTAGGATTTATAGAGTGGATATGGTCACCCATATGGTTCTTTAATTCTTCAAAAATTGCATAGAAACTTGGTCCCAAATATAGGGTCTAAGACACAACTGTGTCCACCTCCACACATTTATGTCTATAATGCCCCAATATATACCCTGGAAGTATTATAGCATGTCTAGGGTGTATTAAGAAGTGACCATAATGAATTAAGTGCATCTAAGTATAGTAAGAGATATATTGGTACTTAATGTAAAAGACAAGGATAAATAGATAATTTATTCACTACGGCATGGATATTCATACTTAAACGTGAAATATGTAAGGAAATTTTGATATGTTTGATTGAATTTATGAATGTGATGTGAGGGGAATTGATAAAATAAATATTCCATAAGTAAATGGGATGTTTTTGGTTAAATTTGATGTTTTTTTTGTTACTCTTGCATGATAAGACCGAAGTTAGTCAATTTGGGACGTTTACCTCACTGAATGGATAGGTTCCACTGAACAGATTTCTGTAATTTGGCCATATCTTAACCTGTAGACCTCCAAATTGGATAATTTTAATTGGAAATTAAACTAGAGACATGTAAAACTTTCATAAAGTAACCGAAATCTGATTTTGCCTCTAAGAGTTTTGAATTCTGTCTTAAAGTTAAGTTATGGATACTGTCCTTATTTTTGAACAGCCTATAATTTTGGGTATAACTCTAGATATAATTAACCAAATTGCATGAAATTTATTCCATTAGAAACTTAAGACATAGGAGAGTGAAATAAATTGATAAGATTATACGCCAATATGGGAATTAAAGGAAGAAGAAGGACCAATATGCAATTTTCCTAAAGTCAACTCATAGACCAATAAGATTAAAGCATGTGTATCCAATAGAATTGTAACACATGGTCCAATAGAATTATAACACATGGTCCAATATAATTTTAACATATGGTTCAATAGAATTGAAACAAGTGATCAATGGGATTGTAACACATGGTCCAATAGGATTGTGACATATGGTCCAATGGGATTGAAACATGTGTCTAAGAATAGAAAATTCATGAAAAGGCATATGGAGAGGGAAGATGGATGACACTTTGATGGCTTAACTTTAGATTTTTCTCCTCTCCATTTCACCTTATTCACCCCGTCATTTTTCACTTAATGATTCAAGCAAAGCTAAAGAGGAAGGGAAGGAAAAGCATTAGAAGAACTACTTTTCCAATTTTAAGGTTTGGGACTTCACTTAGTTAATTTTGATACCCTTCTAATGGTGGTAAGTCATGAATTGCATTATGATTTTGATACCCTTCTAATGGTGGTAAGTCATAAATTGCATATATGAACACAAATATAGATTTTATGACTTAAAATGTATATCATATGATTCGTTAATATATGAATTATGAAATTTGCAAATGGTTAATGGAAATGTTATAGTGCCTACTCTATTATCTTGGTTATGGATAGATGGGCATGCCTATAAGGTTATAGTGCAGCTGCTATAGTTTGACACCACCGGTATCCACAATTTTATACCTTTGGGTATCCATAGTTTGATACCTTTAGGTATCTACAGCATCTGCTATCCATACCCATAGAAAATGTGCAGGCTTAGCACAGAAAGGAAACTTAACAGTCATAAATAAGAAATACAACATGACAATATGAATAATTGGTATTGATGAGTATTTGTATTGGTTGTAATGATGAATTATAATGATGTGCAATTATATTGATAATTTGTATCAATGAGCATTGAATATCAATATTTGGCTTATAAATGTGCATTTTCGGTATATGGATAATATATTGAACCATATTTGCATTATATACTTTGCATACATATGCCATCATTGTTTACATTAGCATTAAATATTAATGTTTAGTTCATGAATGTGAATTTATGGTATATGAGTTGTGATATTTCTAATTGTGAGTGCTTGGGGGATGACTGCTGTGAGTGGTCATCCAAAATAAGTGTTTTTCCCACTAAGCTTTCAAGCTTAACACGGGTGTTAATCCGTGTAGGTACAAGTTATAGGAGTGAGGTACAGGGAACATCTGTAGGGATCAAGGCCAACAGATAGAAGAAAAAGTACTTTTGGAATTGTTTTTAGTTACAGATGATTGCAAATGTAATGAAGAAAGGAAATTGTATGTTTTCTTTTGGATTACCATGCAAATGTAAAGTTGTATTACTATTGTTAAATGATAATGTTAAGCATTGGGGAGTTTTGTAATGTGTACATGTATAACTTTGAATAGAATTGTATGTTTATGAATATGTGTACAGGAATTTGGTTGCTATGTGTGTGTATGGTTGTAGGTTCCATATAGGGGGTGTTACATTTTGAAATATCAGAGCATGGTTTAGGAGGTTCTGACCAATAAAAGTCTAGAAACATGTGATATGGTACAATTCTATTGGACCATGTGTTAAAATTGTATTAGACCATGTGTTACAATTATATTGGACTATGTGTTACAATTCTATTGGACTGTGTGTTATAATTCTATTAAACCGTATGTTACAATTCTATTGGACGCACATGCTTTAATCTTATTAGTCCATGAGTTGACTTTAGGAAAATTGCATATTGGTCCTTCTTCTTCCTTTAATTACCACATTGGCCTATAATCTTATCAATTTATTTTTTCCCCTATGTCTTAAGTTTCTAGTGACATAAATTTCATGCAATCTAGTTAATTATATCAGGATTTATACCCTAAAAATTACAGGTTGTTTGAAAACAAGGACAATAACTAGAACTCAACTTCAAAACATAATTCAAAACTCTTAAAGGTAGAATCAGATTTCAATTCCTTCATGAAAGTTTACACCTATGTCTCTAGTTTAACCTCCAATTAAAATTATCCAATTTGGAGGTCTACAAGTAAAGATATGGCCAAATTACAAAAATCTATTCAGTGGATCTTATCCATTCAGCGAGGTACACATCCCAAATCAACTAACATCAGCCTTATCGTGTAAAGGTAGCATAAAAATACATCCAATTTAACAAAAAAAAACATCCCATTTACTTATAGAATACTTCTTTTATCAATTCTGCTCACATCACATTTATAAATCCAAGCAAACATATCAAAAATTTTCATACATATTTCACGTCTAAGTATGTATGTCTATGCCGAAGCGAACAAATTATCCATTTACCCTTATCTTTTACATTAAGTAACATTATATCTCTTACTATACTTAGATGTACTTAACTCATTATGGTCATTTCTTAATACACCCTAGATATGCTATAATACTTCCAGGGTATATGTTGGGGTGTTATAGTGTCCCTCAATGACATCTTCAATACTTCAATTTTCTACCTCGGTCTTATTCAATTTTAGCTTATTTTGAACTATGAAGGCAATTAAGACCTAAAAATATAATTTGAAATGAACTAAATACCAAAAACAATTATAAAATCTCAAATAAACAAATAAAAATGACTAAATATGGGATTATAAATATAGTATATTTAGAATTTATCAATATTCAATGAGTTATCTGGTCTACATATTAACTTAAAAAAAAGTTTGCTAATCATTTCATAAAGAGCCTCAAGGGAAGCTAAATGGTTATCCAGAATAATAGGTTTACAAATCAATAAACCGCCCTCCACTTATATAGGCCTCCCATTATCCACTAAGAGACTAAAATATAGAGAAAGCATACCATTATTGGAAAAGGTTCGAAAAAGACTTATATCTTAGTGTAATAAAGATCTTTCTTATACAGACATAGCAATGTTGTTAAAGTTAGTACTGAATTCCCCACTTTTATATTTGATTCTATCAAAAGTGTGATCAAATCAATAGAAAAATTAATGAGAGACTTCTTATAAGGAAGGAGGAGTGCTAGAAGGAAAATGGATAAATTTAGTTAGAATGGGATCAATAGACCATTGGTAGAGGGAGGTCTAACTATAACCTCAATCAGTTTGACTAATAAGGGACTTATAGCTAAAAGGTTATGGGAATTATAGGAGAGAAAGGACAACATATGGAAAAAGTGGATAAATTAGTACATTTTAAAAGAGAGTAGCCTATGGGAATTTCAACTAGGGCCTAAAACCTCTTGGTTTATGATCAAGTTATGAAACTAATAGATCAAGTGACTATAGCCTTTAAATGTGAAATTAGTAATGGAGAAAGAGCCTCTCTTCCTTTTTCTGATGACTAGAGCAAAGTAAGAACTTTTCACTAGGATAATATAAAAAGGGCCTGGTTGAATAGTATTCCTACTAATGCTAAGGTAAAGGAATGGATATATGGGACTCAATGGAGTCACTTTCCTCTGGATGAGACAATAGTTCTATCAGACTATAATCCTAATCCAGGGAAAGAAGATAAATACATTTGGCTCTATCACTCATCTGGTAGATTCACTAATGAGCCTTGTAGGAAAGTTGCTGAGAGGGTAGGGAAAATGTGAAATGGAACAAAATTGTTTGGAATAAGCAAATATTGCCTAAGATGTCCTCTTTGGTGTGGTCAAATGTCAAACAAGGATAAATTAGGGCTGTTAAATATCCTTAATGTCTATATGCTATGTAAGGAGGATAGTGAATCCTCAACTCATCTCTTCTATAAATGTAGGCTCTCAAAATGGATATAGGACAAAGTATAAGATTTATGCCAAATCACAATAAGTGCTTCAATTACATGGATATGTTAGAATGGCTAAAGAATGAAAATTCAATTACTGAGGGAGATAAGACTATACTTGTCATCAATTTAGGAACAATCTTGTAGGAACAACCATTTACAAGATATGGTCATAGCATAATAATATAAACTTCAATGGTAAGGAGAACACTAAAGAGGGTATCCTAACGGTTATCACACATCAGACTAAGAAACATCTCACAGTCTTCTAATAGGTGAGAAGCTTTCAATCTAATATGGAATCAATATGGTATTGCACCGATAATCAATAGTCTAAGGGTTTCAATAGAGGGAGCTGAGGGTGTGATGCTTATAGCTCCAATTACAATTCTAATAGAAAGAAGAAATTTAAATAAACCCTAGTACATAGAAAAAATAATAGATATCAAATCATTATATATCCAGTGATTTAAAAGATGATTCAAAGTAATAGCCTAAGGAATACTTACAGGTGGTGTGATCCAGCTTGAGGAGGGTTTAATCCAAGTAAGGATCAGAGCATAACTTCTAGTAAACTTGGAAATCTTCTATCGATAAAGGTAACCCCAACTCCAAATTGGTCATGTAAGAATCAAGAGAGAGGACAGTTCATAGTCCATGAAGATGCTTTTCAACAAGTCATCCTATAAATGGACTATTATCGACTAACCTATTAGGTATTCAATTGATTGCGGACCATCCAATAGTTAAAGCCAATTATTAATAATTGGTGATGGTATAGGAAGTTTACATTATTATAATCCAAGCAACTATTTTATATGAACTTTTATTATCATATTTAAAAAGAAACATTACTTTCTAGGGAGAGATACGAGTTCTGACACGTCTGTGTCCTAACCATATCTCAATAAAAAATGACTGCAAGATACGTTCTAAGGCCTCTCTCTCTTTAACAGTATGCTAACCAAACAAAAAATTTTGATCTCTTCCTAAGCTTTCTTTAGCATCTTGAATCATCTCAGTTAGAGATTGGATGAGAAATTATGTCACATTTAAGCAGCATTATCTATAATTAACAAATACGTTAGAAGCATAACTAAAAGAATTAAAACAAGGTTATTTAATCCATATTGTTCTCTTCTTATTTCCTCCCTCACATTCTTTATCATCATCATGCATATAGCTCCCAACAAAGTTAAGTCATTATCTTTTATTTCTTCAATATTAGATGTCAATAATGTATACTAAGTCTAAAATGTGTGGATAAGTAAAAAAGCCTTAAGCTTGACATCCTTAATACCACCTTACTCATTAGATAGAGACTTAGATTAACCAAATTTAGGGAACCTCTAACAATAAAGATTATCATTTATTTTGTAAGTTAATGATGTTTCCATGGATTTAATGTATATACAACTAAGAAAATTGCACAAGAGAAATTGCAAGAGGAATCGGCAAAGAAATAACATGGATATTGGATAGTGTGACCAAATCTCATTTCTGATTATGAGGATTTAGGGTTTTAATTCTCTAAATTTTAAAGTTTTAGATTAATGGGTTTCACATAAGCTACCAATGTGGTTTTTTTTTTTTTTTTGTATAAGATTGTGGTATCGTATTATTATGAACTGATAATATTTACACTATTAAGTACAAGAATTTTTTGCATAAAAGTGGCGGTATATTTTAAAAAATGGTGGGAATTATTGTATATGGTTGTAATATTTGTAATATAAATAATAATATTTACAATGTTAAGTGCAAATATTTTCATATAAAATTGGTAATATTTTTTTTAGAGTATTGATATTTTTTCAAAGAATGGTGGTTTTTTTTATAGAGTGGTGATATTTTTCACTTATGTTTATAATATTTTTAATATGAACTAATGTTATTTGCAGTATTAACTAAAATTATTTGTATATAAAATTTTGCAGTATTTTTTAATAGAATACTGGCTTTTTTTAAAAAAAAAAGGTGGTAGTATATTCTGTATTTTTTAATTGAAAAAAGAGATTTTTAAATTACAATTAATCTGTTTATTTTGGTTTTTACAAACTAATTAGTTTACAAAAATAGTCGATTAATTAATAAACTGATTGGTTTTTAATGACAAAAGATTAGTAAACTAATTCAAACCGAAATTTTAAAATCTAAACCGAAAAATTAGCCGATTCAAAGTTTTTATTATTAAATCGGTCAAACTGATTTGATTTTTAAAACATTACTGATGAGTAGAACTCCATTGTCTCCTGGTCAACCCAATAAATGCATTTGAAGGAAGGTGACTTATCTTATAACCAAGATTTCCTTGTTTACAATTATTTATGCCTTGTGGAAGGCAAGAAATGACAGCGTCTTTACTGGCAAAATGCATTGCAGGATAAACTTTTACCATAATACTGTGAAATGGATAAGAGATATCATGATGTCAAATATAGACACCAGTTTGTTAATGCTTTCCATGGCTGCACGATGGGGACTAGACTGATTATTTCTCATCTAATTCCTGACTAGTGAAGCTACTAGAAGTCAGTTACAGGCGTGGCAATTCTAGGGAGATTACTTCTTCTTCCAGCCAACAAGTTAACCTGGAAACTGGACTGGAGCCACAAAAGGAGTATCCTGGGAATAATGTCACTGCGGCAATTAGCTATACATAGGTGCCAAAATGTAAAGGACATGTGCTGTATCAACTAGTTTCATGTCAGAATTGCTAGTGCTCTACGATATTCCAATTGTTCCTAGAGATTATACCTCTTTGTAACTCCTTTTGGAGACCTCTTATTAGTAATATTCTTTCAGTTTTCAAACAAACAAAAATTATCAACCATTACATCTTTTTCCCCGTCCCAAGCACTATATGAGGAAGTCAGAGTTTGACTTAATTAAAATTTTTAAGCATGAAGGACTTGGATAGGTAATGCTCTGGTTTCAAAAAGAACAACTTAAATGATGTACCATATTTTTATACACCATACGGCGTCGTTTTATACACATTTAAATATAAAACGACGTTGTATTGAGGTAAAAACAGGGTTAAAATAGACTAATAGGATTAGAAGATCTGAATCCCAATTCAATATAGTATAAGTCGAAGCCAAATTCTCTTTATTTTTCTTTTTTTCTTTTTTTTAAAGGATTAGTAGTCCAGGGACTAATCCCTCCGCGGCAGGAACATCTCAAATCAAGGAGGGCTACCGCTCGCCCAGGAGTTTCCTACATTTTCAAGGATCGAACCCTGACCACTTGGTTAAGCGAAGGTAAAGCCAAATTCTCTTTAGTTAAACCAAAGTGTCATATTTTAAAATTTCATGATTGTTCAAAGTTAGCCTAAATTATTGATGAATAAACTATAAAAGTTCACTATACAAACTAAAGGAAATCCTTTGGGATAACATACATGGTAAAAAGAGATAATATTTTTCTTATCTCCAAAAATATTATTTTAGTCCAATTTCCACTTCATCAATTTAGGATTCCAAGTATCACATAGCCAATCTATCTACCTTCCATTTTTCACTCAACTCTATATTCTATAATACACCGTTGGTGAGTCATAAGCAATTGTCGAGAAGATGCCTTTCAAATGTAAATCAACACTACAACTTGCTATGCTTCTAATTTAAAAATGACAAATCTTGTTTGTTCGAAATATGTTAAAGATTAACAGATAATGTTAATTCTACTTTTTCCACACAAAAAAAAGAAAAAGAAAAACTGGTTCTGCAGCCTACATCAAGTTGGCTTTTCCAGGAGAGATTATATATTACTACCGGTGAGTCTGAAGATTTACAGAATAGGCTATGTGTTTTAGCTCAAATTGTATCATAGTAATTGAGCAGTGCTTATTGAAGCAATATAAATAAGTTAACAGGTGATTCCCTACTCCAATCTGCAGCTGATTGCTGTAATTTTTTTACGAGTATGTATTGCTATAATATATGCAGTTTATATAGTATAAACTGTACCAACCTCCAAAAGTGCGGCATGGGGGATGTTAAGTGCCACAGGAGGTTCTCTGCAATTTCTATCAAGGAAAACATAAATCAAAATCAGGAACTTCTTGAAAATGTTTCTGCTATCACGAACTGCTAAATGGGATTGGCCCAAAAAATATGCTGTACCACTCTCCCTGGCATCGACCAGTTCTTGCAGCTCCTCCCTAACAAGTGCAGGCGTTTGATGGCTAATTTCAGGTAGCACAAATCTTACCTTTCTACTCCTGACTTGTACAGTTCTTTCAACCAAATCAGAAGCTGAGTTGATCTCAATTTCATTGTTATTCACTGTTGGTACCGATAACGTGGACTGTGAATCATGTAAAGGAATTAAAGCATTTCCCTTCAGTGATGATTTTGGAATAAACATCATTCTTCCTTCAGGGGAAATCTGGGACTCTCTGTCATTCTCTTCCAATGTAATGAATTCTCCGATCGAGTGGATGATCTGCTCCTCAAAGTCATCTGTATCCCTAACTGGGTCGCAAAAACCATATCTCACAATGCATCTGTAAATCTTGTCCTCTCTGGCACCCACCCTGCCGACAAGATACCGCTCACTTGAGGGCACATGAGGCACTGATAAGGACTTAAATGACACAAAAATCAGCACTTGATGAAATGCAGGAAGGTTTGTTATAAAATGTGAGAAAAAGGCTGGGATTCCTGTTGCTATATCCGTATAGATGAAGCCAATTCCAGGTACTCTAGAAACTCCGAGGCCCATTCTGAGACCTGTAAGCCATTCTGCAGGCACCTTGTTTTGCAAATCAAACTCATATTTCTTCCTAGTTCCGTAATTCCAAGCAAGCATGATAGTCAGTAACAATGCTAGCAGGAGAGCTAGATACCAAGCCCCTTTATGAAAACTCAGCATACATGCTGATAGATACATCCCCTCAATAAAACCAAAGAACAATAAGAAACAACCAGCTGAAAATAAACTCTTCTTCCAGAAGAAAACAATTACAAGTGACATCAGGCAAGTTGTCACTAACATACCAGAAACAATTGCCAAACCTGTATAAGATGTAAGCAGAATAAGTTAGATGAATGAGAGAATATACTCAAAAGTATGAGAAAAGTTCCTTTGCTTCTATCCCATCATTAGGATCAGTGTGGGAAACCAAATGAAATATTTGAATTTCACCTTGGGCCACATCGCCCAATGACTCCCCGTTGCCTATAGACTACTAACTACCACCATATTATCACTCGTTCAAAATCTGTTAGGCTGCTTATTTTGAGTTTTCAGGTTCTTATAGACCACAATTGCCTTGTTATTTCAAAGATGGAGAAGCCAAGGAATATGTAGAAATAGAAAGGAAAGAACAAGATGTTGATTAAATGTCATACCTGCTGCTTTTGCAATTCTCTGTGTGTCATGAAAACCAATAGTTACAGTTAGGCTAAGCAGCATTAGTAACCAGTTGACATCTGGAATATAAACCTGTCCCTGTCGCTTATCCGATGTATGTATAACTTTGACCCTAGGAAAACAGCCAAGTGCAAGGCACTGGTTTATTATGGAGAAGCTAGCTGTTATTGTTGCTTGGCTTCCTACAGCTGAAGCGAGCAGTGATAGGACTACGAAAATATGTCGAACATGTTCTGGATATATCATGCTTCCCCAATTAGAAGTTTGTTTTCAAGTTGGCCAAGCACCAAAAAGGGAAAGAAATATACAACTTACTTGGTACAGATGTGCTGAGGAGATTAAAATCTTCTGCATTTAAATTTTTGGAGATAAATGCTGCTTGACCAGCATAGCATAAAACTAGAATTGGGTATATCAAGCAGACAAATGAAAACTGCATAGCAACACCATAGACAGAATGATTTTACTTCTTCCAATATAGCTTGTAACACAACAACAGAAGTATCTGGTTCAATACCTTGATTGACTTCTTTGAGAAATGACCTAGATCAGCAAACATTGCCTCTGATCCTGTAGGAGGGAAAATGAGTGAAGTACAGGCTAAAAATATTAGCAACCACATAAACTGGAGGTTTCAGGATCATTAACATACATAAACAACATATTCAGAGGTTGAGGTAAAAGCACCAAGGTCCATGTTGACTTACCTGCCACACAGAGGAGAATGCTACCTAATGATCTCAAGCTCTTATAATCAAAAATTTTAATGAATCTAAACATGTGCACTGGGGAGATAGCTAAGAGGATTTCAGGATTCCAATGGAATACATTATATAGACCCACTCCGCCAACAACTATAAGCCATGTAATGACAATTGGAGCCAATGCAAACCCAATGTTATGGGTTCCATAGTGCTGCAGCATGAAGATGCAGACTAATATGACACAAGCAAAGGGGACTGGAACATCTGGAAAAAAGTAAACATGTTACATTGTAAGTAATCACTACTTTATGTAGCATGCTATCCCTAATATTTAATTAATATGATGGAAATAGAGGGAAAAAGAAGCTAAAAAAATGATGGCAATAGAGGGAAAAAGAAGCTAAACAAACTATAAGGTAAGATATTTACACTGAAATTGATTTAGAATCCGCGTGAAGTCTATGTTCACCTCTAAAGAAAAACAAGGTAAGATATTTCCACTGAAATTGATTTAGAATCCATGTGAGTCTATGTTCACCTCCAAAGAAAAACATTGCCTCATATCAACAGGCAGCACTAATTTTTACAACATGATATAGACTTTAACTACAAAGCTAGCAACTTTCCTCTAAATATCAAGTGTTTACAAAAGAAACAAACGTAGCTGTGGCTTTTCACACAGTGGAAACTAAGGTGCCATTTCCCGTTTGCTATCTAGTTCAAAGGCACATGTCATTATCTGTAAGCCATATAGTGGTACTTAAAGGTGCAATTTTTATCATCATCAGCTATCAGATGCACAAGAAACTTACATGCATTACACTTGGGGGGTACAGGATAGGGTTATTTGGAAATGCCACCAAGAAAAAAATAAGATATGACAATTATTTTTCCAAAGCATCTGAATATATACTTTCCATGACTTTTAAGGTGGGAAAAGAGCATCACGTTTAGAAGAACAATCAAATTAAAAAATTTAAAAGAATAATAACAAAAATTAGATCCAAATGAGTTCAATTAAATAAATTTTGTGTCAACCCACAAAGATATATACCAGAATGCAAGCTATCATTTCGATCATTTTGTCCTACCAAAGAGTAATAAAAACAATATTCTGCAAGTAGAACACTCCCAAGCTCCAATGTGATGTTTGATAAGGAAAAACAGTAGCAGAGCTAGAATTAAAGGTTACATTCACAGTGGAAAGAAATAAGGTTAACGTGACACTATCCTCGTAGCCAAGGATATTCACTATCTCCAACACAATTTTAGGTAGAGATCGTAAATGCACATGATTTACTTTGCCAACAACATGCATGTTTTATAGAAGAAGTGTGAACTAATAAATCCAATAGCAAAAAAACACAATCCCACTTCCAACCTATGCCATAGCTAAGAGGAGACAGGAAAATTGATAATCTGTTGAGGATGTCTTTGTATGGTTTACCTAAGACAATTGTTTCCGATTGAGACAAAGTCTTTATGAGTCTCTTTTGGAAGGAATTGTTCCATGTTTTAGGAACAAAGTTGGCCTTTTCCTCAGCTTCACCCACAGTCGAATGGCCAGACCGAAATTGTAAATAGCACCATTGAGATGTACTCCATTGTTTTACGAACAATAGGCCAAGACAATTGGTGAAATGGGTTTTGTAGGCAAAGCATTGTCACACCACATCTTTTCACTCTTCCTTGTAAGCTACACCATTTTAGGTGGTGTATGGAACGAATCCTCCGAGTTTGCTCAATTATCTGGCTGGTTCCACTTGAGTGGAGGCAGTGGATCGTGCTCTTTAGTAGAGGGATACAGCTTTACAGTCAACAAGGGAGTGTTAAGTGCAAGCCCAACAGCAAATGAAGCTTACATATGATGCTAATCATCGAGAGATCTATTTTGAAGAGGGTGATTTGGGGTTGAAGTTTCACATTTATCAGCAACTTTCGTTAGGGAAGAAAGGACTTTACAAGTTGTCTCCAAAATATTTTGGTCCTTATAAACTATAAAGTATTGTAGAAAATCTGTACAACAGTCTACAGGTTAGAGCTACTAGAGAAGAGTCATATCCATGATGTTTTTTATGTGTCCTTGTCAAAGAAGTTTAAGGGTGATTTCCAAGTTCAATAGCTGCACTACCAGTCTTCCATGATGGCCAATTGGTGCCTATTCCTCACTTTATTGTTTTTGGTGAGAAGGAAAGAAACAAAGAGGCCTAAGGCCTTAAGAAAGCAATAGAAGCAGCATCATTAAGAAGAAACTGACGAAGTCCTGGCCCTGGAGACTCCCAAATAGA
>JANKOE010000007.1:20345569-20355747 GCA_026284465.1 Erythroxylum citrifolium | reverse complement strand
GGGAAAAGAGAAGTCAATTGACTTAGACTTTCCTGTCAATCGCCCTGTGACCCGATCCTTTACTAATAGATACAACACTTTACCTCCTCCATTTCAGGCTCATAGCAATACTCCATGACTGTCTTCTTTGTTGGTTTCTTGCCTCTGATTGAGCCCGATGACTTTGACGCATCACTTTCCTCAACCTTTTTATGTACACTTGTCAGCTTAGGCAAAACAAAGTAAATACAATGAACCTTATCACAACTTACAAACCTTTTCAACTTCAGTCATGAAATAATCATCCATAGAATGAATTCGAGGGGCGCTGCCACCATTTTCAATTTCAAGATCACGCATCATTTTTGCTAAGTAGCTCTTACCACTACCTGAAAGAATGACAAATGATGTGTGATTACAAAAAGGCAAAAATTAACCACATTACCATCTTTGCACCATATCAGCTTCTCATGAACCAGCTTTCAGCTACCTAAGAACTTGTAAGCTTCTAGAGGCAAAATGAATTTTATAAACTAATTCAAATATAAAAACAACGGAAATGACTTTCCATAACAACCTAACTTAAAATCGTAAACTCTTGAATAATTAATCTCATGATTCCTTAACTTCAAATTAAGATGAAATTCCTAAACATCTCCAGATTAATTTTGCAGTCCAAACCTCAAACAAATAAAGGAGTAAGGCACATTACCTGGCAGACCACGGAGGATGATCACTATGTGATCAGGACGTGTAGCTCGATGAGGCAACTTAAAGAGGCGGGAAGCAGTAACAATGTCATGCTTATCCGGCGAAAATTGCTTTGACAAATTAGTTTGGCCCTCCCCAAGATACTGCATTGAGGGGATCTGCCATTCCTTCAAAATTTCAATTGAAGAATGCATAACGAACCCATAGACATTAATATATTCCAATTAATCACATCACAAAGCATTACCCCAGATAAGGAATCCTGATGTGGGTTACTATGCAAATAAGGATTGCTTGCTGTTGAGCTGACTCGAACAGGAAACAAAGAAAACGATGATTTTGGCGGCGAAGAGTAGCCCTTGAACTCGGACTGAGGCTGCACCAAGGGTTCTATTGGAGGTGGAGGAGGTGGCGGCAGTGGCGGTGGCGAAACAGGAATAGGAGGAGGAGGAGCAGGTGGCTGTCTCGCATCCAAAAACCGGCCAGGGGATTCAAATTGAGATCTTGGAAATTGGTTAACTGCATATGATTGCGAATGTTGATGATTTCGCCACTGAAACGGCTCGTTCAGCTGGTTCCCGTAACATATGCTCTGCGATTCGCCTGCAACGTCCAGTTGAAATGGACTGTACATATCGCCATTTATCCTAGTACCAACCTCACGACCACTTTGTGCTGCGCCATGATCGCGAATCAGCCTCAATCTGCGTTCATCATCGGATGAAACCAGGGATTGATGCGGAATCTCATCAATCCTAGGCCTCTTATAGCTCCGATAACTTTCAACTTCCCCAACATAACCGTTATGACTCGAGTTATCGCCGTTATTGTTATAATCGTACATTGACTGCCCAAATCCTCCTGTATAACCAAAATTAGGGGTTTCCGGAAACGGGCTGGGGAAACAAGGGTGGGGTCTGGGGTGTTCCGACGGTGGATTGAAACTATGGTTGTGGTTGTACGGAGGATACATATAGGGGGGTGGGCAGAAGGGGAAGTGCGCGATAGAGCAAACAGAACAAACGTTGGCATGGGGGGGCGGCTCGTGAGTGGGAAGTGGCCACCATTGTTGGTGGTGATGGCGGTCCATTGGTCGACGGAGGAGATTAAGACTTGGAATTGGGGTTTCCAAGTTTTTTAATCTTTTCCTACAAAATAAAACCACAATAGATGCTCTAGGCTCTACCGCCGTACGCTCCGAGTCGGGCGAAAGTGGTGTCCTCTATGAACCAAACTCCCGTCTGCAAATACAAATAGACAGGTACAAATTACAGGTAAGTTCCAATGTTACGAATACCGTACCGAGTATAGTATCGGATTGAATTCTGCAACGGAACTGTACTGATATTGGTCAGTACCGAGTACCGTTTCAGATAATTTTTTAAAATTATAAAATAGTCCCTAAAATTTTTAAAATTTACAAAATAGTCCATTACAAAATAGTCCATCCGACATTTCAAATTTCACAATCACTTCCAAAATCCAAATCTAATTTATGTTCAACATTCACAAAACCCATTCATGATTCAACTTCAATATCCATTCCTAGCCGAAATCTAACATCCACACAAATTTTTTAACTCAAATCCACCATCCAATCTAACACCGTATATTCACAAACACAACACAAATGTTTTACCCAAATCTACCTTCATCAACGACCAACACAATTAAAGATTCAAAATGTCATGAAAAATGAAAAAAAAATAGAAAAGCATACACCCAAACAATCGGGTCTACGGGGTTGACGTCGGGTTGCCTCTTGGTGGTGCGACGGACGGTACGGTGTGGCTGGGACGGTCGGTGACAACGTGCTGCGGAGGAAGGAGGACCGAAGGAGTGTTGGTTGAGGTCGAAGGAAGAGAAAGAGATCGCGAGCCGTGAGGAGTGATGGCTGAGAAAGGACGAACCAGCTGTCGAAGGAAGGAGGAGACGTCGACGGCGAGCCGGCAAGGAAGAGACGTCGACGGCGAGCCGGCAAGGAAGAGACGGCGACTTCTCGGGGAGAGAGAGAGATCGCCAGAGAAGAGAGAGGAGCAGAGACAGAGAAGCTGTAGAAGAATCGCGAAGGAAGGGGGGGTTAATTAGGATTAAGTTTCGGAAATTGCAAGTTAGTCCTTGCAATTTTCGAAACTTCCAGTATCGGACGGAATTTTTGGTTCCGACCGATAAACGTCGATACCGGCCGATATTCGAGGCCGGTACCATTGTTACTGGTTTCGTACCGTTTTCCGGCCGATACCGGCCGGAACGGTACGAAATCCAACACACTGGTAAGTTCACTTCGTATCACAAAATTTGATGTCTTCATTGGAATGTTATAACATCATCTACAACAAAATAAATAAATAGTTTGCATAGTATATACACAATACTCTTTGATTTATACTTACTTGTTAGTTAAAGTTATGTATTATTGAATCTTTCCAGACTCTACATTTCAGCAAAATTTTTATTAAGTATTATTGTTGTTATTGTTACTGTTATTGCCAATTTTTGGTTATTTGCTTGTTTTGGAGATACAACAACAATCACGACGTACGTATGTAATGTTCGAGTCAATTATTGCTAAAACATTTCAAGACTTTGTTTAAGCTTGCAATTGAGGAGTGTTAAAACAACATTGAAGTGGGGGAGTAGATGATGCTGGTGAAAATGATGTCGGCTTATATTATAATTAAGTTAAAGTCATTGAACTGAAGGAGGTTCTAATCAATATTTTGATAATAATAAAACATAAAACATATTAATGAGTTAGTTATCTTGATGAGAAGCTTTATAAAAATAAGATAATATCATGAACGACTAAAGAAGATACTTTATGAAGATGATAAAAAAAAGAAGAAGAAGATGATGATGAAGTTTGCAACTTACAAAATGAAGATCAAGTCAAAAATAAAAGAATATTGAAACATATCAAAGTCATTCTATATTTTGTTATGAAGATGATAAAAAAAAGAAGATGATGATGATAAAGTTTGCAACTTACGAAATGAAGATCAAGTCAAAAACAAAAGAATATTGAGACATATCAAAGTCATTCTATATTTTGTAATATTAATTGTAGTCTTACTTTGTTAGTTTGGTAATCTTAAAGGCTCAACATACATAAACATTTCATATCACTTCATTACCTGAGTTTTTCTATTTATTAAAAGGTATTAAAGCCTTTGTTTTAATAGCAAATCCTATTTATCTTTCAAACGTTCTTTGGAAAATATTTTGAATTTTATTTTAATTATAATTGATTAAAAAATTAAGCTTGAGCATTTGAAATTGTTAAAATCATGCTTTTGGGAAGATTGATCGACTAATATAAGCTAGCGGTCGACTAATATAAGTTGAAAGTGTAACAAATGAGTTTGTTGATATATATTAGTCAACCAATATAATGGTGTGGTTGATCAATGTCCTTCTAAAAGACAATAATTGACCAAGTTGAACAATGCTCTACAATTAGGCAATATAATAGCTAGTTTTTGACTTTAACAACTGGTAGGGTCCATAATCTTATAAAAAAAACATATTTTCTCATTAGTTCTTGCATCAAGAAGCATTTGAGTGTTTTTACACATATTTCTAAGTGTTTTTCAATTCTTTGAGTATTCGTTGTATCAGTTTGAGTGAGTTGATCCTTTCTGATATTAAAATGATAAAGTGGTTTTTTTAAAGTTACAAGCTTCCATAAGGGTTTATATTTATTATATTAAGAGGTGCTCTAATTGACATTGAGATTCCTCTTCACCTTGAAAAAACCATCAATCAATCATCATCAATACCTAGATGTAGTCCCGCTGAGGCGCGGGGTCTAGGGAGGTCCTATTATAAGTAGCCTTACCCCTACCTAGTAGAGAAGTTGTTTCCAATTGTAAAAAGTGTTCTTCTTTGCTAAGTAAAGCTTATATAAAGGTTATTCTTCAATGTGGAAAAAGAATTATAGTAGAAATCTAAGAAGAGTCTTAAAGGTGGACATAGGCAATGGTTGTTTTCGAAACCATTATAAGTCAATTTACATCTCTCTTCTAATCTCTTTTAACTTTATTGTTTAATTGCATTATTCAAATTCATTATCTTATTTCATATTTTCATCTTTTATAATCTATGATCATTAAAATTTTTAGTAACTTTTAGTTTAAAATTTATAGACACCTAATTCATCCCCCTAGTAGGTACTATTAGAGACCCAAAAAATGGTGTCATAGTGGGTCTATTAGGCAAAAATGGTGTCATAGTGGGTCTATTAGGCTAGCATTTTGAGCAAAATTATATTGAAAAGATCATAGTGACATATTTAGGAGCATATTATTATCATTCAACCAAGAGGGACAAAATATTAGTAGATCCACCTTCTTTGATGAAAATGACTATATTTGTTGGAAAACTTAAATAAATTTTTTCTTGAAGTCCGAAAATATTGATTTGGGGGAAAATAAATTTTTTCTTGAAGTCCGAAAATATTGATTTGGGGGAAACAGTCTCAAATGATTTGTTCATTCCTACTAAATTTATAGATGATAGAAATGTTTCCCAAGCTAAAAAAGGAACGAGATCCTTAAAATAAGAGATAAACCTAGAATAGCAAGGTCTTTTTTACATTTGGTTTTATACATTAGGAATAAATGAATTCAATAAGGCCTTTATATGTGAAATGACCCATAAATTAAATATTCTAAAATTTATGCATAAAGCAATAAATCAAAAAAAAAGGAGAGCAAAGTTAGCATGCTAACACACCAATATGAATTGTTTCAAATGAAGTATGATGAAAGCATATCTAGTATGTAAATTAGATTTATTGATATTATTAATGCTTTCAAGAGACCTGGAAAGATCTATACTAACATTACAATGGTAAGAAAGTTGCTTAAGTCACTTTTAAAATGTGGGAAGCTAAAGTGATGGTTATAGAAGAAGTCATAGATCTAACAACACTACCATTGAAGAACCTTATTTGATCTCTTATATACGAAATGAGGTTCCAAGAGATGTAAAAAGAAATGATGCTTCTAAAGAAAAAGAATTTAGCATTCAAAGTCTAAAAAGAAGAATCAAATAAAGGGGAGGAGACATCAACTAGTAAAAGCGATAAAGGAAACATTGTTAAAAAAATTTGATGAAGAAGAACTACTAAGAAAGAAAGGACTTTAAAGGTGGTAAGATGCTTTAAATGTAAGAAACCTAAACATATGAAATCTCAATGCCCTCTTTTCAAAGAAAATGACAAATATAAGAGAAATGATAAGAAGAAGAATAGGAATAAAAGTAAAGCAAAGGCATTTAAAGCCTACACTTTGGATGACACAAGTGATTTTGAAAGTGAGCATTTGGAAGGAAGTGTAGCTCATATTTGCTTTATGACTAAAGATTGATGAAGTGCTCTCCAACTTCAAATTTTGTGATAGCAATAATGATAGTGATGCATGTATAAGTGAGAATGAAAAGATAAAGATTGAACTGTATAATATCAAAGCATCTAAGATTGTGGCCATCATTAATAATCATAAATTAGGTGCATTAAAGCATGAGAATGAAACATTGAAAGAGGAGGTTGATACCTTAAGGACTCATTATCTAAGTTTACAAAGGGAATTGAGAAACTTAAAAACATGATTGGAGTTTAAAAGAGTTCAAATAATAAGCATAATTGGATGTAGCTATGGGAATGCTTCCAACACTAAAATTACTTTTATCAAAGGAAAGCATTTGCACAGTGAAAAACCATCGCCTAGAATGATGAATAAGCATGTGGCATTCACATCTAAGCATATACATGTATATGTCACATCTAATAGGACTCATTCTAAGAGTATGCATGCTTTCATTTGTGGTTCACAATCTATGCCCATAACTCAACACTTTAAATGAAAGAATAGACATAACTTCTTTACAGAAACACATGATAGCGTGAAATCTCACTCATACTCCATTAGGCCTCATACTAAGCATAATGTCTTGACATGTGTTTACACTCCTTATAGTCATTAATGCAATTAAAGACACATGCCTCATATATACAATTATATTAGTTCTCTTCATTACCAAAAAAGAGCATTTAATTCATTTATCCAAATGAGAAATCCCCATCACTTGTATACATATAGAAGAACAAGGAATGCATTTATGCACCAAAATCATAAGGTTCATTAGCATACCACCAACCCATATTACTCATATAACATAATGTGTTAATTTTATAGTAAATATGGCACATTGACAAATTTTTTTCTCAGAAAACAAAGGTTAATAAGTAAACCCTAAAGGAAGTAGGTTGAAAAGAAGGAGAATAATAATCAAAGACCCAAGCTCATTGCTCATTTAGGTACTTAAAACAGATTAATTAGGCTCTTTGCTATTCTCCAAGAAAAGGAGAAATAGATCGTATATAGATAGTAAAAGCTTAAGGTATATGACCATGATGCATCCTAATTTTTAACTCTTAGATACAGGGCCGGTCCTATACTTTTATGGGCCCCGGGCAAAATTATTTTTTTTTATAAAATGGGGCCCGTCTCATAAAAAAAATTTTTGGTCAAGAAATTTTAGTTTAGAGAGGGGACTTGGGGCTCCCTCTCATAAAGGGCCCCAGGCAAAATTAAATTTTTTTAAAAAAAATGGGCCCCTTCTTATAAATTTTTTTTTTGCCAAAAAAAATTTTTTTGGCCAAGAAATTTTAGTTTAGAGAGGAGGCTTGGGGCCCCCTCTCATTGAGGGCCCTGGGCGGGCGCCCTGCTCGCCCATGCCCAGGGCCGGCCCTGCTTAGATATAAAGATGGAGGATTTGTTCGATTTGGAGACAATGCTCAGGGTAGGATAATTGGCATTGCAAATTTGGTAAGGAATATCACATTATTATTGATAATGTGCTTTTAGTTAAGGCTACAAAGTATTTTTTTAAGGAAGATCATGCATTATATTCATAAAAATTGACAATAGCATATATATATATATATATACATATGAAGTCCCTAAAGTCTATTAGTGAAGATGAATGGTAAATTCTATCTTTTTTCATGATTTTTAACTTTAATAGATCTACTTAGATCTTATTCTTAGCTAACAAAGATGAATGTTTTGGGGTATTTTCCAAATTTGTAAAGAGGGGGAAAATGGAAAGGATCTATCTATTGCATCTATTAGGAGTGACCAAGGTAGGGACTTTGAGAATGAAAAGTTTGAAGCCTTTTATGAAGACAATGGCATCTTTCATAACTTTTATACTCCAAGAACCCCTAAACTAAATGGAGTTGTTGAGAGGAAAAATAGGATATTGTAAGAAATGACTATGATTATGATAAATAGCACGATCTCTGTAAGTATTCTTTTACGGGGGTTATGGCTATTACATATCACATTTCAAATAGAGTCTACATAAGACTAGCTTTACATATAACTCCTTATCAGCTTTTGTATGTGAAGAAGTTAAATAATACTTACTTCAAAGCTTTTAGGTGTAAGTGTTACGTAAATACTAAGGTAAATTAAGGAAGTTTGATTCCAAAGTAGATGAAGTAATTTTTTTACTTATTTATTAACTAGCAAATTATAAAGTATTTAATAGGAAGAGCCTTATTATTCAAGAGTATATGCATGTTATCTTTGAAGGTATATCTAAGATATAGACAAGCTATTAAGGAGATTTGTATAGGGAAGGGAAGATGTTAACAAGCTGATGGAACAGGTTAAATGGGATGAAGTTTGTTCTTATAAACAAGTTGGTTGATTCAGGATAATTACTAATAAAGCTCTTATGATTAAAAGAGTAGAGAATTTTTTCCAATCCGAAATTATAGGTGAAACAGATACACACTTACTTCTTAAAAGGAAATATTTAAGGGGATACGGAAGTTGAATCAATAACTAAAAATGAGGGATTTTTTATTCTCATGTATCTAATATAAGATAGGGAATCGGAAGCTTGCTTCATTATGGTTTAATAACTAGGGCATAAATGATTCATTGACTAACTCCTTTATAATGCAGTCTTTCATCCATAAATTTCCTCAAATTTCCAAAGTTAGGTCCATTATTCATAACAAGAAGTGGTAGAAAGAGTTCGTTGATATGTTCAGGAACATAATGTATAATTACCAACCTAACAATGAAATGGAAGATTACTACCAATGGTTAAGATATCATCTAAGGAACTTGAGCCTTAAAATCATGCAAGAATTTACCGAGACCATGATAACACAAGCATCTATAGATAGAGATCATTTGGGGGAAAAGAATGCTTCCTAAAGTATTAACATTACTATGGATTACTTCTAATATGAAGCTTTCAACTACAGATAGGCTCAACTTCCTCAATAATCTTAATATGTGCACATTATGAACTAATGCTCCAAAATCACTAAACCAATTATTCTTTTCTTATCAATTCTCCAAGGACATTTGGAACACTATCTAAACAAAATGCCTTTAAAGTGTCAGTAGTTTAAAATATCAGGAAGTTCTTGATAAACTTGCTTTATATAGACCCACTAATCGTCTTAGGAATAAAACTTACAAAGTATCATATTAGGATTCATAATTTATGTCATCTAGAATGAAAAGAACATAAGAATATTCTAAGGAATTGAGAGAATAGTGAACGAAGTGAAGATAAACCTAATTTCGTGGATATGGTAGCAACTTATTGTGCATGAAGTTGGTAATCGTTGCCCCTCCCTAATACATTCACGGGGTTTATTGAAACAATGCAAGTGACTATGCTTTGTTAACCTTTTGCAAACCTTCTAGTATTGATTGTTTTACTTTTAAAGAAACAATCTCTTATATATAATAGCGAGCTTGGGTTATTAGTTAATATGCTTCCTTTCTTTTTAAGGTATCTTTATTAAGGGTACATAATATTGCTCTCCTACCTTGTACTCACTTCGCATTGAATTTAATTAATTACTTTATTGTAACACCCGATATCTAGTTACCCGGTACACCGAAACAAAAATCGGTATTTGAGACTAATGACATTAAAATCAGGATAGTGAATAATAATTTTTGGTGATATCAAATTAATGATGTATGACACTTTTTTGATGGTCATAGGAAATTGTAGGAGCGGATGTTTAAGAACTAGTACAAGAGTGGCATTTTTGTAATTAATGGTTAAAGAGGCTTATAAAAGAAGCTAGTTAGAAATAAGACAACACCTTGTCTTCTTCCTCCTCCCTCACCCACGAAATCACCATGGAAGCTCCCTTTCAAGTTTTTCAACCCTTGTAATAAGAATGGGAAGGAGAATCAAGCCAATCAAGTAATACAAAAAGGTAAGCCTCAATCTCGACACTTAGTTCTACCGATTGAAGTTTCGTTTCACTCTCTTCTTCTTCATGGCTATGAAACCCATTTGATGGAGTTTATGAGTTTGATAATTTTGATTATGGATTCTTATTCTTTGATGTCTAATGACAATTTAACATGAAGAAATTTCATTTTTATGGTGATTTGGGGGCTAAATCAAAACCTAGGGTTTTGGAGTTCAAGCTGTCA
>JANKOE010000007.1:20317631-20332573 GCA_026284465.1 Erythroxylum citrifolium | reverse complement strand
ATAAAAAGTCAAATAATATTATATAAATTTTAAAATAAATATTCAAGTTGAGTAAATAGTTAAATACATAATAAACGGAAAGATGAGTTTGAGGGTATTGTGGAAATTATATGTAAAACATAAGGACAAAAGAGACTAAAAATAGGTTCATTAATTGATATGAAAATCGCTTTTTTAAGAGCTCCAAATTTTAACTTTTTAAAAAGTTGTATTTAGGTTGCTAAAAAAATCATATTTATTAAAAAGTAGCTTTTCATTTTACACTCAAATACTCAATTTTTGTAAAAAAATATCTTTGCGAAAAAAAATACTTATTAACTTTTCAAAAGCTCAACCAAGCAGATGCTAAATTTAACGACAGCAGATAACCGAGATGGTATAAAAGGTAGATGGGAAGTTACAATCAGGCAGCTGTGCCAGCTTATAGCTTGTAGAACCAACTGCCACATGCTGTTTTTGAAATTTAATGAGCAGCACATGAGAATGATTAAGGATGTGTAACACAACACTAATAACATGCTACAGATATGGTTCCTAACCCTGACGTTTAGTCGGTGGGTGAGAGCTGCCATAGTTGCTCGCTAGCAACACCAAGCCAATCATGCTTCCTTTCTCCCTTTGTTTCTATCTCTTTCTATTTACGTACAATGTATATCATTCAGATGGGTGGGAGTGGGACAGTGTTGCATATGGCCAAATGTTCAAGTTAGAAAGAGAGGTATGATTATACGTAATGAATTTGGTTGGCATGTTTTCTATGATAAGTGTCCCCTTCACGGGTCTGCATTTTCTTTTGCTAGGATACGATAATGTAACATATACAAAATAAATGCAATTTGTCAAGACTACTATAATCTTGTTCTTAGCATTACGACATATTGAAATTCAGCACATCAAAGAGATAGATAAAAGCATGTTCCTATAAGCAGTACATTCAGAGACACGATCCAAATGTATGCCACTTTTTTTTTTGAATTCGAGGAAACCTTGTAGGCGGGTCAAGCGGGCATACTTTTTTTAGGGTTCAATTGGCACACCACCTTACAGGCGGGCCAAACGGGCTCACTTCATCATCAAGTGCCCAACTAGTTCTCCACCTACAGATAAAACCGCGGCTATCCCAGGCTCTTACAAGAGAAGCTAGCATGGAATCGAACCTGGGACCTAACCGAAGCCAAACTTCACTCTCAACCATCAAGCCACACCCTTTGAGAACAATTGCATGCCACTTGTTCTTGAGTATAGTGGCTGCGACCCTTTAAGGGGTGATCAAGTTGGTAGAGTGGAGGAGCATGGGGTCAAAAGATTCTGAATTCGATTTCTCCTATTTACACTCTCTCAATTGAGCCTTTTCGTATAGAGCTTGCCTAGTATAGAGTACCTGGTTGGCGTGATTTGTCAATTCGGAGATTTATCCAGCACGCATCCAAAGAGTAGCCACCGTGGGTTCTTCCATTAAAAAAAATAAATAGTAGCTACATAATTAAGGTAATTGTTTTAAGAAATTAATTATAATCACTCATAGTTGTACCCACCTTATTCCACCATGTCTTCTTCTATCTTCGGTAACCTTGTATCTTTTCCTCTATTGCTATCCGCCTTATCCTTCCCCAATTTCCTTTTCTTTTCCACTCTCCTGGCCCTCATCCTTATCCTCTTTTCTGAATTTTCTCTATATATTATAACATATTTAGTAAAATATTAAATAAAAAATCAATTGTAATTCATATATATCATGTAAAATGTTTTAATTTAAATGATTATTTTTTAATTTTGTATTAATAGAATATAAAGTGTTTAATAACCTTTTTACGTAATAATGCTTATTAGCAAATAGGAGTTGTTACTTTAGGATATTATGATTTTTGTTATTACAATTTTTATTATAGAGTAATAAAGTCTAATTATGATTTTCAATATAATTTTACTAATTAATTTTAAAAATAATTTTTATTGACTAAATATATAAAATTATATAACATTTTTATTATTAAAATAAATTTCAATATTGAAATAATATTTATTTTAAAAAGATTTTTATTTTAAATTATTTTAAAATAGAAAATGTTCCCTATCAAATAATTAATTATATTCATTAAATTAATGATGAAATTAGGTTATGATAAAAACGAATAGAAAATGAATAATTTTATGATTTTCATAAATGATTAAAACTAGAAGAAATAAAAATTGAAAACAAAAATTAGCTCTCTTCCACCTTTACTTTGTGCGTGCATGGCTTGCATGCCTTCAGATTATGGATTCTTAGACTGCTTTAGCTTCCTAAACTTTTGCCTTCTCCTTCATTTTGCGTCATTCTTTTCTTTGTTTTCTTGCCTCTCCGACCTTGCTCCTGTCGCTTAAGACTATTCCTTTCCATTTGTAGAAATGTAAAAAATACTCATCATTTCTTACCTCTTACTGTTCACTCTCCTGCTCACACATCCTTTCCCAATCTCACTAACCCTCTCCTTCTCTCAGTCCTCCAACATCCCAGAAGTCGCTACTAATGCGAACATTCCAATGACCACTATGAGGACCTAGACTCAGATAGTTGGTGACTTTAATGCTGACTCTAACCTATTACCTACTAGATAGAATAAGTGAACGCCCAATTAATTCTCCCCTTATCAACACCTTAAAGCTTGGAATGGACATGTGAACATCTACACTTATTGGTGATTCCAGATCCTCTGTCTAATTTTTATAGTGTCTTATTGTGTCCAGTAAATCTCAGTTATTTATTTATACGGACCCCACGTTTATTTATGTGAAGCCCTCGCAGGACCCGCATAAATGAATGACTGAGATTCACTGGACACAATAAGACACCATAAAACTGGACAGAAGATCTTGTTCCCTTGTTGGTTGCTTCGTGGATAAGAGAGTACCATTTTCAGTTATAAAGAATTGGGCAAACACACACTAGAAGTAGCTTGGCTTAAAGGATATTCTGGTGAGCAATAAAGACGTCTTCTTTTTCAAGTTCTCGTGTGGCAGCTTGGCTAAAAAAATTCCTGGAATCAAGGCCCTAGTATGCACAAAGTAGCCAATCTTCTTACAAAAATGGAGACCTGGAAACAGAAATGAAGACATTAGGCAATCCAATATTCCTATATGGATGTGCATCTGTGAGATCTCGATGGAATATTGGACTACATCAAGGTTGAGCCATATTACCATCTATGTATGGAGGCCTCTATATTTAGATAAAGTAATAGCAGAAACCAACAGGGTCAATTATGTAAAAGTTTATGTAATTGGAAGCCATTTAAGATCTGCCTGAAGAAATACCCATCCTGAGGCTGAATGACAACATGGAGATGGTTGAGGATTTGGTAAAGATCACATATGCCTAGAAACCATCCACTAAGACACCAAAAAAGATATGGAAGCCCACAGGAAAACTCTTCAATAAATCAAAAGGATGCATATCATCTAGAGTGTTCTATAAGGTGCCAAAAGATTGAATGAATAACATTCAAGTAACAGATCTGCCTTTTGGAGGAGATTTTTTCACATGTGAGTTACAAATTTAAAGAACATACATTTATAAGGAAGAAACTTGATAGAAGCCTCATCAACCTGGGGTGGTTCCAAGCCTTACCTCACACTAAAGTAAATCATCCAAACACCTCTCTATTTGATCATGCTCCTATTGTTAGACAATATTATAGTCCCAAAGAAAAAGATACATCACCTTTTAGATTCAATAACTTCTTAACTGATCTTTTAGGTTTTGAAGAATCTCTTCAAAGAGGCTTAAGTTCAATACTCTAGGCACCAAGCAATTCACCTTCACCAGGAAAATGTCCAAAGTCAGGGAAGAGCTCAAAGCCTTGTATAATTTTAATATAGTCATCTCCTTCACTCAGCTAAAGAAGCTTTGAAGAAAGCATAGTCTGCTCTATATTTCATTCCTTACACCTCATTCCTATAAGATAAAGAAAAGCAAGCCATACTTTATTATACTCGAGCCATTAATGTGGATTACTCCTTAATGAGGCAAAGTTATAGAGTTAACTGGATGAAGGAAGGAGATAAGAACTCAACTTTCTTTCACAGAGTTGTAGTTGATAGACATTCTACAATAAGATCATACCTCTGACTTCCAATAGTTCCTCTATCTTCAACTAATCTCAGCTCTTGGAAGAAGCAAAAGAGAATTTCACTGATAACCTAGGAACCCCCTAATTAGCTTATTCCTTTGTTAGAATAATCAAAGGAACACTCCAAGACCAAATATCTATGTAAGAAAATCAATTACTCTCAAGCCAAGTCATTGATCAAGAAGTCTTTAGTGCCTTGAAATCACTACATCCATTTAAAGCTCCTAGACCTAATGTTATGAATGTCAATTTTTTCTTCAAAACCCAGTCAATAACTAGTTATTTCATGACAGGTGCAATTATGGAACTCTTTGAAAAAGGCAACATGCTAAGAGAAATCAATTGCATCTTTATATGCCTCATTCCAAAAGGAATAGAACACACAACCATGAGAGATTATCTCCCAATTCCATGTTGTAATATCATGTACAAAGTCATCTCTAAAGTTTTAGCTAGAAGACTCAAATTAGTACTTCAAAATCATATAGAAGACACTTAGGGAGCATACATACCAAGAAGAAGAATTAGAGACTATATATTTTTAGTTCAGGATTTATTCAAGCATTACACAAAAAAAGGGATCCTATAAAAATTATGATATAAAAGTTGAATTTTAAAAAACATATGACATGGTGGATTGGTTATTTGTCAACAACATCATGCAAGCTCTTAAATTCCCTAATGTTTTATTTGAGTGAATCAGGTAGTGATCAACGACATCTTTTAACATTTTAATTAATAAATAGCCTTCAAAACTTATAAAAGGAGCTAACGGAATTAGGCAAGGGGGACATTAGTTATGGAGGTGCTTAACAAACTACTTGAAAGAGTGGTGGAAATAAGTGTAGTGATTGACTTATTATATGCAAATAAGAATTTATCAATTTTATACATCAAGTGCATGGTATAGCTATAGCTAGCATAGACAAGCACAAGTTAATCTCATGAGGATTATAAGTACTAGTATTTACTCTTTTCCTATTATCTAACAGTCGAATCAAATTGTGGATTTAATTAAATTAAACTAAGATTGAAACTTAATGAATTCTGATAGAGGAAAATACTATGAAAAGTAGATATCAAACAAATAGTATCTAGGTGATGAATCCCTCTAAGAATTCTTAAATATTAACCCTTTATCATGCAATTGAATTACAGATTATTGGACCGTGAAAATTCCTATTTTATGTTAATATTTTTCTCAAGACTATTAACAACTAATCCCTTTGTTGATTAACAAAAATCTCTTTCTAGTTAAAACCCTTAGGATTGCATTGTTGATTTATTTTGAATTTCATTATTAGGTTTAATCCTAATCTAGAGGATTTATTTCGATCTATCTCTAGGTTTCCATGCAACTCCTTCCAATTATGGTAAATCTATTCACAAAAAAGACTTCTTAATCTCAATCATATGAAATCAAATCATGAACTAATATTCATGTCATATTAAAACAAGATAACGCATAATTGAATCTTAATAAACCAATCAATAAAACTACATTAAATAAAAAAAATCAAATCATATTGTTATCCTAACTTATTGTTCATTGCACCTAGGCACTAAAGAAATTTAGTTCCAACTCATAGAAAATGAAATAAATAAAAAATATTCAGAAGGACAAAGAGAAAAAAAATCATATTCTAAATCTCCCTTTTGTCTTTAATGAACTTCTTGCAATTTGAATTAAATGAAGCTCTCTATTAGATCTTGTGATGTATTATTCTTGTTTCCTTTTCCTCTATTAAAAAATGTTACTTCTCTATATTTCTTAGGACTCAAAATGCTCTAAAACTTGCCTCCTCCTATTTTGCCTCTAATCACATCCTTTTATAGTAAAAACTAGGATTTTTGGGATATACACAGTTGTGTAGTGACTGTGTATCTCCAAGAATACCTAAATTTGTGGTTCACATGGCATAGAGACTTACATAGGCAATATACATGACTGTGTATATTAACATACACGAGTGTGTAACTTCACACGACTAGAAATAATATTCTTCAAATCTCCACACGTTTATAGAGAGTTATACAGTTATTGTACATGATCATGTAGGTCCTAGTTCTTCATATCTTCATTCCATGCCTCAATTTCATCTAAATTCCTCTCCATTTGGTTCAAAAAGGCAATTGTCACCTACAAATACACTTGAAGCGAACTAAGTACTAAAAATACTATAAATTTATTAAATAACAAGCAAAACATATTAAATATTAGTATATAAATATAGTCAAATAATCATTTATCAAACATCTTAACACTTAAGCTTTTGCTTGTCCTCAAGAAATCATAATCTAAATTATCAATCTTACAAACATTCATCCCTTATTAACCTCAACTTGTCCACCCACACTCTAAATCATCGTATCATATTTATCAACTTAACATATAATTAGAATCAAGTTATCTTCCAGCAAGATTAGTTGGAGCAAGGTCCTAGGTTCGAATCCCATAAATGGGAGGAAAGGGCCGCTTTGTTGGTGGGTTAACCGAGTAGATATCGTTATTTACTCCCTCATCTTGTGGTCGGGCCCGTGAGTGGGGGCAGCTGGGGTGGCTGATTCCACCTTTTTGGAGCAAGAATCAAGTTATCTTAGAACTGACCTTTATAAGTCAATAACAATAATAATTCCACTAATAACTTTTTTGAAATCAAAAGCACACATCTATACATCCTCACTAAGATTTCACTTAATGCACTCAAGTATTTAAGGTAAAAAATATAAGTACTCTCAAATCAATGCACAACAGAATTCTTAACCATAAGCTTGTAATATTATTGTATCTCCACCATTTATAAGTAAACTATAAACAAACATAAGGTATAATTGGGATAATAAAAAGGGTGATAAAATTGTTGGGAATTTACAGAAACAAGATTTCAAGAAACTTGGTTCTTCACAATATAGGTCCCTCACATTTTAAATCTATTGGTACCGTAACTTTAACATTTTTTAAATCATGCTCGCAATATTATTTATTTATTTATTTATTTATTTATTTATTTATTTATTATTATTATTATTATTATTATTATTATTATTATTATTATTCTTCTTGTTGTTGACGTTGAGCATTCATCATGTACCAACTATTAAAAAAATATTGTACCTTTTCAAATTTTACGTTTCAAACAATCAAGTAATGTAAATAGACTTTAGGGGTTTAAATTAATAAAAAGGCTTCAATAAAAATAAGGTAAAGGCTAATATTACAAATTGTAGTTAATAAGAAACAATTAAAGATTATAAATTTGAGCACATCACAAAAAGTATTTGTACAATTTTTAGTGATTTATTAATAAGAAACAAATAGCTAAGAATTTAATAATTTATTAATAATTCAAAAGTAAGTAATTAATGTGAATTCAAGAAAAACATGAAATTATGAAACTAAACTTAAAATCTTAATAGGATAGATAAGTGTATTTAGGAAAGATTAGAAATGAAATTGTTCAGATTATAAAAATCTCTATAAGAAATAGTTTAGAATTTAGGAATAAATGATTTAAATTTTTTAATCCTGTTAAGATTATTATTTTTTGGAAATATGAAAATGAAATTGATAAATACTCTTCAAAAGGAATAAAAAGGCTAAAATTCAATTTCATGCATAAATTAGGAGGAAGAAGATACTAACAAGTCACTTTAGGCTGAAGATAGCACTAGGTACAACAGAGTTGATTAACAATACAAGAAATTAATATTCATTATATAATATTCTGATTTATGGCAAGGCGAATGCTAATTCCTGTTATCATTCCATTAATCATGATTACTTCCCTTATCCATATAATTACATTATGACTAAGTGTTCTTTTTTTCTTGAGTGCTTTTAAAAATTATGTAGTTTTATTTTCCAAACAACATATATCATATAACTAAATGTTAGTATGTAAATATTTAAAGGTTTCAGGTTCGATTCCTTGCTAGCCCCTCTTGTAAGAGCCTGGAGCAGCTGAGATTTTACCTATGGGTGGAGAACTAGTGAAACCCTCCGTGATGGGGTATAGCCGCTTGGCCCTCTGATAGAGTGTAGCCACTTGGCCCTCTAAGAGGTGAGCCCGCTTGGCCCGCCTGTGGGGTTTCCTCAAATCTAAAAAAAAATGTAAATATTTAAATCCTCCTTTTTAATTCTATGAAGTTTATTGGTACATTCCACTATGCTATACCATCGAGTTTTTCCATAATTCAAGTTACATAGATTAAATATATTATTAAGAAATTGTAGCGAGATCTGATCCTGTGTTTAGTAGAATAAATACAAAAGGTTTATTACTTTATTTCCAAAAGGCAAGACCACATTAAAATCTATAACATGATTAATGCACAAAACATAAAAAAGCATGAATCGTATTGTGAAGCTCGATTATTTTTTTGTCATTTCCCACGAACCATTTCTAAAACTAATTCATTTCAACAACTATAGTCACACTAATATCCGAGTTTTAGTAGTATCTATAGAACATATTGAGAGGACTCTATAACTGTTATGGAAAGATTTAGGTAAGAAGTGCTAGCTCCTTAAGAGCCTAAGCATATTTATAATAAGTTTTGGACATTTTAGTAATTTAATTAAAATATAATTTTAATTTTAGTTCAATTTTAATAATTAATTCTAATTAAATACCATTTGTTCCTAAATAAGATTCAATATTTCATAATGATCCTTATTTATTAAATATATTATATTTAATCATAAAGTTAATCAAATTTTACAATCAAGTTCAACTCGATTAAAATACCTTTTTTGTCTTTAACTTGTTCTCTGTGAATGGCCTATAAGTTCCTAAATATGTTGACAATGGATATAAATTATAACCCTAAAATATATTTGTGATTAGATAAATTAAATTCCTTTAAATTATCTTTTTAATTGTCTACTTAAATAATTTATATACATATATCAATCTTATAACTTTCATTCTTATTATCATTATAGTAAAGAGAAATTGATTAAATACATGCTTGGATCTTTAACAATACCTTAAGTACTTTTGCATACCCAATAGCTTTAATGTTCTACAGTACATTACTGCCTGAATAATGCAAGAAACTATACCAAGTTTATTAAAGAATTTATTGATCCAATTAACCATTTCATTAAAAACTGTATCATGGCCTAATTTGTAATTAATGCTATATTAGAATCTTTTCAATCTCAAAATAATATTGTTCTAAATAAAATAGATCATAACTAGGATTTACTTCTAAAATTAATATTCTTATAACCTTGAACTCAAATATCAACTCACATGTTGAATGATAGATATCTCTAAGACTTCACAAGTATTAAATATCTCATATACTAAACACCTTTACTACATTATCTATGTATTTAAACTAGAATATATAAACAAATTTTGTATCTAATCTAATTATCATAATTAAGTTGTCACATTTTCATATCCACTAGGAGTTGTTCTTGAACTACAGTTGAAGTTATAAATTTTATTCTTTATAAGTAGTAAGCCTTATCACACTCCTACAATTTATTCTTGCTCAAATGCATCCCATTTTTGAAGCATTAATTTTATGTGATTTATTAATAAGAAACAAATAGTTGATAATTTATAAAAAAATAAAAAGTATGTAATTAATGTGAATTTGAGAAAAATATGAAGAAATTTTCATAAATCTCCAGTATTTTTGTCCCAATCAAGACTTTGTTTGAGTTGGTGACAAACGAACCAAACAAAAGGAGCGAGAACAGAGAATGCACAAGAGACGGAAAAATTATAGCATCCGAAGCAAACAAAAAGTCAAAACTGCATTTCCCTAAACAAAAAGGAAAAGCCAAAAATAAAAGGACAGCCTGAGTAAATATTAATAATAAGATCACCCTCAAGACATATAACAAATAATGTGAACCAAACCAGAAAAGGCAACAAAGATAATAATGGGTGGATCAATTGGTTCAGGTTTCTCACTTAAAACTCTCAGTTAAAAAGAAGGTTTTGAGTTTGAGTCACGCTAAAGAAGGAAAAATAGACAAGTTTCTATTGATGATCTTCTAGCTTCCTGGACACAGCTCTTTAATCGAATCAATTACAGACACCTCATTTCCAGCGACAATGTGAAAGTTGGAGCTAACAGTAATCTTGAGATGGGCTAAGCCGAAATATCTACTGTAATAAAAAAAGAAGGGGCAATAAAGAAACGTAGTTGACCACCGCGCCAGCACACTTCACTACACCTGCATCCGCAGCTTTGCTGTTCTTATTCCTTTTACTCCTTTCGATAATATCACTCTTTACTTGTTTTCTTTTTAATTAAAAAAGTACGTATAATTAAACGCTACTGGCCCTCCTCTTAACTCTTAAGCCCCACCCCTCTCCTCCTCTCTCATCTTTGCTTTTTCTGTCTCTTTCCAACTCCTTTTTAACACTTCACTTATATCTCTCTGTCATTCAGTGTGAGAGACTTCTTCCTTCGTTCAGACGGCGATGCCTCTTCCTTAACCCCCAACGACCGACGTTATCATCTTCTATCTTTCACTACCTGGAAGGATAGAACACGCTGAGCACTGCAGCCATGCACAACTTGATCTTTTTCTGTTTTGTCTTAGTCCTTGCTGTTCCTCATTCTTTGTCAGATCTTGCCTCCGACCGCCAAGCTCTCCTTTCTCTCAGGTCCGCCGTCGGTGGCCGGACTTTTCGCTGGAATGTCACTCAGTCCACTCCTTGCTCTTGGGCAGGTGTAGGTTGTGAACAGAACCGTGTTACTGTGCTCCGTCTTCCCGGAGTATCTCTCACTGGTCAGCTTCCGACTGGAGTGTTCTCTAACCTCACCAAGCTCAGAACCTTGAGCCTTAGACTAAATGCTCTTACGGGTCAGCTACCTTCAGATCTCGCTGCCTGCACTAGCCTCCGCAACCTCTTCTTGCAGGGAAATTTTCTCTCGGGTGAGATCCCGGATTTTTTGTTCACTCTTCAGAGTCTTGTGCGCCTTAATCTTGGTGAAAACAACTTCACAGGTGGCATCTCTGAGAGTTTTAATAATTTCACGAGGTTAAGGACTTTGTTTCTTGAGAACAATCAGTTATCTGGCTCTATTCCGGATTTGAAGTTGGAAAAGCTGGGGCAATTCAATGTGTCTAATAATTTGCTGAATGGCTCTATACCTGAGAGATTGCAGAGCTTTAAATCTACTTCTTTTCTGGGTACTTCTCTATGTGGGCGACCTTTGGATGCATGTGCTGGTTCTAGTGGCAGTGGGACTGTGGTGGTGCCTAGTACACCAAATGGTGGCATTAACCAAGGAAAGAAAAAGAAGTTGTCTGGTGGGGCTATAGCAGGAATAGTAATTGGATCTGTGCTGGGCTTCTTCTTGATTGTTTTGGTGTTGATGTTCTTGTGCAGAAAGAAGAGTAGCCAGAAGTCAAGATCGATGGACATAGCATCTATTAAGCAACATGAACTGGAGATTCCAGGAGAGAAGACAGTTGCAGATGTAGGTAATGGTCCTGGGACTGGCAATGGCTTCTCAGTCGCTGCTGCGGCTGCCGCCGCAATGGTTGGTAATGGTAAAGGAGGTGAGGTGAACGGGAAAAAGCTTGTCTTTTTTGGCAAAGCTTCCAAGGTTTTTGACTTGGAAGACTTGTTGAGGGCCTCTGCAGAGGTTTTGGGGAAAGGAACATTTGGAACCGCGTATAAAGCAGTATTGGAGATAGGAACTGTGGTGGCTGTGAAAAGGTTGAGGGATGTAACTATTTCAGAGAGCGAATTCAAGGAGAAGATTGAGATGGTGGGAGCCATGGATCAAGAAAATCTGGTACCTTTAAGGGCTCAGTATTATAGCAGGGACGAAAAGCTTCTTGTTTATGATTACATGCCCACGGGCAGCTTATCTGCACTTCTGCATGGTGAGTACTTCTGACTTTTGACTTTTGGTTCACATAATTCTGTGCTTTTTAGGATTTACGTTTTGATGAATGATTGTAAGGGTTTTCTGATTAGATTATTTCTAGATAATTATACAATTACACAGGGTGAGTTATGTATTCTTTGCTTGTTCTTTTGACAAAAGATCCTCAACTAAATCCATCTGCAAGGATGATGATAACGTACGAATGTCCCTGCATCTGCGATAGCAGTTCCCTAGTGTTGATGCTGATAGTTTCTGTCCATTAAATTGGTAGTTAGAATATTCCTGTCAGTTAAGAGAGATAGTTGCAATCTTCTTTGAACAAGTTGGACATGGTTTGCCACATGAATCGTTGTTATATGGCCTCTTTTCCTGAGCCAATCTGAAATTAGGGATGATTAGTAACTGATCACATTATATTTAATCATAGGCAACAAAGGAGCTGGTAGGACGCCCTTGAACTGGGAAATAAGGTCTGGCATTGCCCTAGGAGCTGCTCGAGGCATTCAATACCTACATTCTCAAGGTCCCAATATATCCCACGGAAACATCAAATCCTCCAATGTCCTACTGACTCAAAATTATGATGCCCGTGTTTCTGATTTTGGGCTTGCCCAGATTGTTGGTCCTTCCTCCTCTCCCAACAGAGCCACTGGCTACCGCGCACCAGAGGTTACTGACCCTCGCAAAGTTTCTCAGAAGGCTGATGTCTACAGCTTCGGGGTGTTGCTGTTGGAGCTGCTGACGGGGAAGGCTCCGATACATGCCCTTTTGAATGAGGAGGGTGTTGATCTCCCCAGATGGGTGCAGTCCATAGTTAGGGAGGAATGGACCTCGGAAGTATTTGATCTAGAGCTGCTCCGTTACCAGAATGTCGAGGAAGAGATGGTTCAACTCTTGCAGCTAGGAATAGATTGTGCGGCCCAGTACCCCGATACTCGTCCTTCCATGTCCCATGTAACAATGAGGATTGAGGAACTCTGCCAATCCAGCCGTCGAGACCCACAACCTGAGGTCCTCAATATTACAGATGATGACTCTTCTCGGTGACTATTGTAGAAGGCTTTGTTTTAAGCCCGCAAAAAACTTCTCATTCCTTCCATCTCTCTCTGTCAGCTTCTTTTTTCTTTTCCCTTGTTGTATTAGCTTTCTTTAATCAAATACTCGTCGGGTGGGCATCTGTTTATTAGTCCTAGTTGGTGGACGGTGGTGGTTGTAATTATTACCTTTGCCTTCACTTTAGCTTTTGGTTTTGATGCAACATTTGATCTGTTCAGATTGAGATGTTTTAAGTTGCTTTTTAAATTTGGTTGTAATTTTTTAAATTTTCCCCTGATGCCTTACCTGTCAAAGTATCTTTTTGTTGGCCAGTACAAAAGCTGAGATTTAACTAAAAGCCAAGTATTTCGCTTTTAAATTACGTGTGGATGAGTTATGTGTGGATGAGATTTAATAAAATATGATCGTAACTTTATAACTAAGTCTATCTACTTAAAAATGTAACAAAACCTTTAATCCGGTAGTAATGTAATCATAAACCTTGCTGTGTCTGCAAGTCTTCAACCCGGTAGTAACGTAATCATACACCTTGCTGTCTCTGGAATTTATTTTTCAATACAGTTCCATGGAATCCAAGTTCAGGCCATTTCAGATTACCAACCCTTTACAGTCTAAACTAAAGGAGATATGTAGATTTCAGGGCAGTCATGCTGAAAGAAATGCAGAAAGATAATTTTGAAGTTTACATTTTGGGAGCGGCATCGCGTGAGGTCCGATGAAAAGACAGTGTTATGTGGACCTAACAGTTGGAGCTGTAAGGGAGAGAGAGAGAGGGGGGGTTGTGTGGTCCCTGTATGTTCATGTAATGGTTGAAACTTTCTTGTCAGGAATTTGAACTTGATTATCTGACAAAGGATTAGTAGAACGTGGATATAATAATACAATAAGTGTCATGGTCCTCATAAAATAATAAGACATATATACCATCCTGTTCTCTTACAGTCAGGACCAGCAAGGGATTGTGTAAAGCAACGGCAGGAACAGATTCAACTGTGACCTTTGTGCGCGGGAACATGTGATTTTCCTTTTCTTTCCTGTCATATTTTGTCTTTGTATTAATGTTATAAATATTGGTCGTACAATTAGGGCTGAGCATTATTCGAGCTTAATTCGGGTAAGGAATTGTCAAAATTCGGGTTAGTCAAGTTTTTCGGGTTATACCCGAAATGTGTTCGGGTTTGTTCGGGTAACTCCGAAAATAATTCGGGTTACCCGAATAACCCGAATAACCCAAATAACTTAAGTTCCTTATCTGGCTCTCTCGGTCTCTCCCCCCATCTCCCGAATTAGGTTCCCAAATTTATGAAAAATCAAATCCTCTTCCAGTCTTCCCTTCCTCGCACACGCACGCAGCCGGCAGCCACGCACTATCGTCTTCTCTTCGACTACTCCAGTCCTCCTCGCACACACGCACGCTGCTCGCAGTCGCACTATCGTCTTCTCTTCGACTTCTCTTCCTCGCACACGCACGCAGCCACGCACGCAGGGTCTTCTCTTCGAGTCTTCGACTTCTCTTCGACTACTCCAGTCCTCCTCGGCTGCTCGCACACGCACGCTGCTCTCACTATCTTCTCCTCCCGAATTAGGTTCCCAAATTTCTCTAACTTCTTGTTCTTCTCTGTTCTCTCAAGGCTTGCGATTGCTAGGGTTTTCTTTTGGGTTTTTTTCTTCTAACTTCTGTTTTCTCATTTCTCAGTTCTCTGTTCTTCTAACATCAGTTCTCTGTTCTCGCAAACATCCAAGAGACAGATCAACCTGAGGTATGTTTACTGATCAGTGATCAGTTGATCACCTCACTTCTGTGTAAAGTGTGGATGCTAAAGTTGAGTCATTGTTACCTTCACAATTCTGTTGTATTAGTATTCTTGAGTCATTGTTTTTAGTATTTTTGGGTCTAAGATCTTT
>JANKOE010000007.1:20283643-20296910 GCA_026284465.1 Erythroxylum citrifolium | reverse complement strand
TCTTATTTTAGTAGTTTCTTTTCTCATAATTATAACATTTTCTTGTTATTACGTTTTTAATCTTCTTCTTCTTGTAAATTTTTTTTACAGAATTACAAGAATGCAATTGAAATGTGGAACTTAAATTCCCATATTTGCAGAAATTAGACATGGTGTGAGATAAAGATAGAGCGATGGGACTCAAAGCTGAGGATATAGCTGAAGCAAGTGCTAAAGCTAATAGCCCAAAGAATATGACAGTGTGTTCTTCATCGAACAGTGAAGATGAACTTATTATGGTGTCTGATACACAAGAATCCTCGGCTATTCCTTCAAGCAGCCATGAAATAAAAAGGAGAAAAAACCTATCACTAAGAAAGGAAAGTTCTTACAAGAAAAAAAGACCAGCAACACTTCATAATACTATTGAATCAAGGTTAGACAACTTCGCCGTTAAGTTTGAGTCTATTTGCAAACAAATGGCCTCACAATATGCAGTTGTTATCAATGCTTTGATTGCAGAGTCTAAATCTAATTCTCTAACTAATGATAAGATGCAAGACTTGATCAGTGAGCTTCTTAATATTGGCATATCTCAAATGGATGTTAGTAAGGCTGCTATGTTATTATGTAATGATCTTGCTAAAGTTAAGCTTTTGTTCGCTTTACCAATACGTTTAAAAAAGTCTTTTGTACTTGAATTCCTCTATCCATCTTCTAGCCTATGAATCATTCGATGAATGATGGTTGGGAATATTTTTGTAAGTATTATGAACTTATGATGCAATTGATGTTGCCTAACTAGGTTATTTTGTATTAGTTGGAAATTTTGTAATTATGATGTAAACAAAGTTTGTAATGATAACCTGGTTATTTTGCATCGATTGAAAGTTTTTGGTTTTGTATATAGCCATGATATTTTACATCATTTGCATTATTAGAGGAATGTAAATTGTATTAAACTATGTTACTTAATTTTACTATAGTAATTGATTGGTGGGTATTATAGTTATATCAATGAATTGTACAATATTTTAGATTATTAATCTATATTTTGAGGATATCATGTAACTAAAGATATGTTGATGCAAAAAATATTATAATATTTTTTCTTCAAGAGCTATTGGAAAGGAAATACCGCAATTTACTTGATTTTAAACATTCTGTTATTCTAAATAGGGTGCATAGAATATATTTAAATTTTGATATAAAATAAAATTTAACAAATTTTTATTTCTCAAGATTTTTTAACAAACCAACTCATTCTTTCATCTTAACCAATAATCATAATTATAATAATTATATGTATTTATATTTTCCACTATATTCATTCTCATTCCTATTGTCCTATGTGAATCAAGCGCCTCTTAATTAATTCGAGACCAAACTAATTTCCACACAACAATAACTGCTAGTAGAAAAACTGTTAAAAACTAAAAAGTTATTACATCGTTGGTTACTGTCACAACGGTGTGACCTTTGGATTATTATAACCCAAAGGCAAAAATTAGTCTCTATAACATGTTATGCCCTTTGAATTAATGATAATAAATTATAGCTTTTACCATCACTACGCATATACTTCTTATACAGCTAATAGTTGCAGCCGTCAACAGCTAATACAAAAGATTTTAAATCAATCATTTTCAAAGGCCAATGGAAAACAAATTTACGAAATAAAACTTACAAGTCCTCAAGATGGTTGAAATCCAGTGTTCCAGTTTAAGCAGCACTTAGTTACGGTGACAACTGAGCAACGGCCTCATCATCAGCTTTCATTTTGCCTCTGAATGAGTGACTGTGAAGATGTCGTGTAAAACTGGTAGTTGTATCCAAGAAATATAGGCTAAATGTCATCAGGCAGCAGCATATAAACATGGGTATGGGTCCAAAGATCCACATGAAGAGAGGAAATGAAACATAGAAAGCTCGCAATCCCAGCGACCAAAACAAACTACCACGGTTCAAGTTTCTTGCAACATACTCAATTGAACTGGTTTCACCTATGGATGTAGGCACAGTGACCAAGAAACTGACATGGGCATAGTATCTGATAGACTGCACGTTGCAAACAAAGGCAACAAGAAAGCACAGCAGTATGGTGAAGTACTTGATAGAAGAAAAAAGAGGAGTCTTGTTGCCATAAACTAGTTGTGATACTTTATTATCAGAGCTTGATGTGCTGCTCACAAAAACACTGATCAATGAACTAAGGGTGATTGCTGTTGTTGCCAACAGTGTAGACGCCATGATGTTGTTACGTATTGTTTGAACTGCCAGAACACCATTCTTCAAGGGATCCTGAAAGTACATCAAAAGAGTCACACTTCACAGAAGCTATTCGACTTGTGAGCAGGAACAGGTACATTAGTGATTCATTAGGCCTTTGATTATTGCAAGCATACATCTCAGTCATTATAGGTAATCAAGTTTTTAATAGTTATTCCGCAGGCAATTGCTATACAATCGAATCACTACTTTACTTTTGTCTGAAGAAAAGGGGAAGCTCCAAAAATTTCCTACCATGTTGCCTCAGTCATTGTTAGATTAGAGTATCCAATTTATGTTAATAGAGGCGTATTTTTTATGATGTGAAAAATGAATGCTTAAAGTGGCAAACAAGACAAATCCCAAATTCTCAACTGAACATAAAACCCCATTTCTCAACTCTCACCTAAACCTAAACCTAAACCTAAATCCACGAGATGCAGGTGCCCACAGCCAATTAAGAACACAATTTCGCAACCTTCCAAGAACACACCATAAGTACTGAAGTAAGTAACCCAAAACCTCCCACCATCCAAGAAACACTTTAACGCAGTCACTAATTGCAATTAAAATTGACAATTGACAGTCTACAATGGTCTGCAAGAAAAATCCTGTTGAAACCCAGATTTGAAAACCAAAGCTTTACCCGAGAAGAAGCTCCAAATGATCTTAAGAATAGAGAAGGAAAAATTTGCAAGAGAGAGAGACAGGGGGAACTAACAGCCATGAGAGCATGAACCCATTGGTGGCGGGATTGCGAGTTGATTCCGATGACAGTGAAGGCTGGATACCGAACAACAGTGTAAATAAGCCAAAGGTGATACGCAGCCATCATAAACAGGCCCAATGGTACCAAAACATAATCTAAACATTCTTCCTCCATGTCCTGTTCTTGCTTCTTGGATTTTACGACACGTGAATGAACTAGTTGCACGTTCTTTTTGCCCTGGACTACGACATATCATTTGAACTAGAAGCTGTCTAGTGGACAGAGACTTCAAACAGTGACAGAGGCGAGCATCGGATGGACGTGGACATGGCCCTTTCGGGCTTAAGTAGTTTTAACAACAGTTCTCAAGGATCCATCCGCCCACAATATGAGGGGTCTTGATTCTACTCTTACAAGTTACAGCAAGGGTTAAAGTAAAACACTGGGAATGGAACGTGGTGGTAGCTCGCCTCTGCCCTTAATCATGTGGTTGGGAGTTAGATTCCCACCCATGGGAATGGAACGTTTCTCGTAGTCAGCCATTTACCGCTTAGTGCGAGCTCCCGTGGCGAGTTCGGATTAGTCGAACACTCACGTGGTGCCGGAAATCGGATGGTTTATACCCAAAAAAAAAGTAAAACACGGAGTCGTAATAAAGAGGTATTTACTCAATAAGAATTGATGAATTTCTAAAAAGGAAATGAGTATAAATTATAGAATCAAATATTAAGAATAAGATTTAATAATAAGAAATTATTAGAATATAAAGATATTATCAAATTTGATTGATTCTTATATATTAAGATTTTTATCTTTAATTTTTTACCTACATTAAGTTAACTAATTTTTTTTGAACTTCTTCAATTTTATTCTTATCATAAAAATCATTTACAATTATTTAAAAATTAATAATTTTAAGTTATTAAAAATAATTTTGATTAATCATCATTTCTATTCTAATTTTGTATTTTGATTCTTCCATTAATGAGGCCTAAATGTCAACTACTCTTTAATTTATTTTTTATTTCATCCCCTAGGGTTTGTCAAGTTGGTGAAGTGGAGGGTATAGGGTCATAAGATCTTGTGTTCAAATCTCCCTACTTACACTCTCGAAATCGAACCTGTCGTACAAGACTTGTCTAGTGTGGAGTATCCGGTTGGCTTGATTTGTAGACTATTGCATTAATCTGAAGGTTTACCTAGTGCGTATCCAAAAAATAGCGACTGCGGATTTCTCCATTTCCAAAAAATAAAAACCTTTTTGTTTGATCTATGTAATGAATCCTTTATTTAGATGAAGTAAAGTTTTTTTTTGCATGATTGCTTAATTAGTTAAACAATTCATTTACAGTTATAGATATTATATGAGAAATTAAACTAAGTAAAAGTGCGTTTTAATTGTTTTATCAAAATACAAATCAAATCTTATTTTTTTATAGTATTTAAAATAAGTTATAACATTTATAAAACATTCAAATTAAAATTTAAATGAATAGAATTATTGACGGATGTATATCTTCTTTTGTTAATGTACCACGTTATTATTGACGTGACATATATGTATTATTTTAATATTTATATTATTATTGCATTCAATTTTGTTTCATTAATAAACCCCCGACAAAATATAGCCTTAAGTTTTTCATTATCTCTCTCTCCCCTCTCTCTTTCTCTCTTTTTATATTTTCATTATCCCATTATCTAACCAATCTAACCATTAGAAATTATTTTAAATTTATAACCAATTTATATCACTTGACTTATAACCTTAAAATGATTCCAATTTTTGTTTATGATATAATAATCTTAGCAAGAGTTAACATAATTTCAATAACAGTTATGATGAAGGCCATTAAGATGTTTGCCAGGTTATTTGAACTTCATGTAAATATTGACAAGTGTTCTTTCTACATTTCTACGAGTTCCTTTGATCAAGAGCATATAGTGAAGGTATTAATGGATTCAAAGGTCTTCCTTTACCTTTCACTTACCTTAGAATCCCAATTCCTACGACAAGATTGAATTATAGAAGCATTAAACCATTAGTGGACAAAATACAAGAAAAAAATCTTTGGATGGAGTATGAAAATGTTATCACTAGTTGGTAAAGCTCAATTAATCACAGTTGTTTTGAACTTAATCAATATACATTTCGCTACACATTTGCTATTCCCAAAGCTGTGAACAAGGCAATTTACAAAATGCTCAAAAGATTTCTATGGTGAATGTAGAGTTGCTATCAAGTGGTCTTAGGCGTACAATCCATGAAGGTATGGAGGTTTGAACATTATCCCCTTTAGGCTGTTAAATACATGTATGCTTCTTAAGATATTATGAAGGTTAATTGGTGATCAGAAATCTCTTTGGTGCAAATAGGTACACGAATATTATATCAAAGGTAACAATATATAGGAAATTGACCTTTCAACAAGGAACACTTCAGTTACTCTTAAAGAAATTCTCAGGTTTAGAAGCACAGATTACTTTGGCAAGAAAGTTGGGAATGGACACAAAACTTTTTTTGACATAATAACTAGATTACAGGAGGACCTCTAATGAATATAGGAGATTTACAAGCTCTAAAATGAAGAATTCATGGAAATCAGACTGTTGCAAATGCTTTACTACACAAGACCGAGATCATGACAAGAATTTCTTATAGGAATATTCAACATGAGCTCAACAGATTGGTGTTACATGAGAATATGGAAGACAAAAATTGTGTTACTTAAAAATAACGATAGGAAACAGAAAAGAGGGAATCGGGCACAGAAAGAGGGGAGAGAGACAAGAGAGAATCACACAGAATCATAGAAAGGAGAATAATCAGATTATAGCCAAAAACATGCCGTAGTACGTCGAAAACAGTAAATATATATAGTGTTCCCCCAACACAAAAGTAGTAATTCCCTAAACCCGATTACATAGTTTGTCGCCTACATCCCCTGCAATGTTGCGCCCCTGTTGTCCTCCATGTCCCTGTCTGCACCTTGCGCTTGCCTAATTGTCAGTGTCAGAATTAACGGTAACAATTCCCTTCCCCTTAACATCCTTGTCAATTAAGTTAATATCTGGAAATCGCCGCTGAAGATCAAAGACATACTCCCACGTCGCATTCACCTTATCTCCGTCGGACCATTGAATCAACCATTGCGTAACAGCCCAATTGTTTCTTTTGGTAATTCGGCAGTCTAATATCGCCACTGGAATCCGCTCCACCTCTGTAAGAAAGTTGGGCAAAATTGGCGTTGTACGGGGTAGAGATGCATGAGCCTGCTTGAGCTGTGACACGTGGAACACTGGATGGATCTTGGACTGGGCCGGCAAGTCCAAGCGATAAGCTACCTTACCCACCTTCTGCACCACACAGTAAGGACCATAGTATAACGGCGACAACTTCTGATTGCTACGCCGACGCACAGAGAATTGCCTGTATGGCTGTAGCTTTAACAAAACATAATCTCCCACCTGAAACTCACAATCAGAACGCTTCATATCTGCGTGTTGCTTCATTCGATTTTGCGCCCGCTGTAGATGGAATCGAGTGAGCCCCAACATTGCTTCCCGACTCTGTAAAACCCGATCAACCTCCACAACCCCTGAATCGTCGGCAACGTATGGAGTATACACCGGCGGTGGATATCCATATAGAATCTCAAACGAAGTCGAATTAATGGCAGTCTTATAAGTTGTATTGTACCACCATTCGGCTAACGCAAGCCATTCCCCCCATTTCTGGGGTGTCTCATTGCAAAAGCAACGCAGATATGTTTCCAGAACCTTGTTTACCGCCTCTGTCTGACCGTCCAATTGAGGATGGTATGCCGTAGACAACTTCATCTTAACCCCCTGCAATTTTAATAATTCCTGCCAAAATTTACTTAAAAACACGGGATCCCAATCACTAACAATAGCTTCCGGCATCCCATGTAGCTTAAAAACTTGATTAAGAAACAATTCAGCCACATCATGCGCAGAATAGGGATGTTTAAGGGAGTTGAAGTGCGCATACTTGGTAAACCGGTCGACCACCACCAAAATTACTGATTTGCCTTTCGACGGCGGCAGACCCTCCACAAAATCCATAATGATTTCCTTCCAACTGCCGGCAGGTACTGGAAGAGGTTGCAACAATCCCGGATAGGCTGTGTTGTCGAATTTATTCCGTTGACAAACCATGCACTCCGAAACATAATTTCGTACATCCCTGTCCATCCCCTTCCAGAAGAAGAAAGTCTGCAATTTTTTTGTAGTGGCTACTGCTCCGGCATGCCCTCCTATGGCGTCGTCGTGGCTAATACTAATAATCTTTCGTCGAAGCTGAGGATTACGTCCGACCACTAATCGACCCTTCCATCGTAGTAAATCCTCCTTCCACTCATAAGCACTCGACACCCCCTTTCCTTTGACCAGGCGTCGAATTAATTCTTGCGTGTCCCCATCGTCTTACCAGCTTTTCTTGATGTCGTCCAGTAACTCGCTGTGGACCTGCGGCTGCGAGATAGTCATTGAAAACATCTCGGCACTAGTGATGCGGGAGAGGGAGTCAGCGACCACATTTTCCTTGCCGCTCCGATACTGAACCTCAAAATCATACCCCAACAGTTTCGGTAACCATGACTGCTGGAAGGGTGTAGATAATCGCTGTTCTAATAGATACTTAAGGCTGCGGTGGTCTGTCCGGACAATGAAGGGTCGAGGAGTCAGATAATGGTGCCATTGCTTGATGGCCTTCACCACCGCGAGGAACTCCTTTTCATATGTAGACAGGCCCAGATGTCTTTGCGCCAACGCCTTACTCAAGTAAGCGATAGGATGACCCTCCTACTGTAGCACAACCCCTATTCCTTGGCCGTAGGCGTCCGCCTCAACAGTAAAGGGCTTTGAAAAATCCGGCAGTGCCAGCACCGGCGCAGACGTAATTGCTTCCTTGAGAGTGTCAAACGCTGACTGTGCCTCCTGGGTCCAACTCCAATTTATCACATGCTCCTTCTTCAGCAACTCAGTCAGTGGCTTCACCAGTGTTCCGTAATGCTTAATGAATCGCCGATAGTAACCCGTTATTCCTAAGAAACCTCGCAGCGCCTTCGTATTTTGCGGCACCGGCCACTCAACGATAGTGTGAACCTTCCGAAGGTCAGTGGCCACTCCTGCCTCAGAAATGGTATAACCCAGGTAATCCACCTGCCGAGCTCCAAACGCACACTTATTTCCATTCAAGAAGAGCTGATTATCCAGTAATAGTTGCAGTGCTAACGACAAATGTTCTATATGGGATGTCAACGAGGGACTATAGACCAGTATGTCGTCAAAAAAACCCAGGATAAACCGACGAAGGTACGATTTGAAGAGCTCGTTCATCACTCGTTGAAACATTGATGGGGCGTTCGTCAAGCCGAAGGGCATTACCAAGAACTCGTAATGCCCTTCGTGCGTCTTAAACGCAGTTTTGGGTATGGCGTCAGGCTGCATCCGGATCTGATGATAACCCGACCGCAGATCCAACTCGGAGAACCACCCTGCTCCGTTTAACTCATCCAAAAGTTCTTTAATTAGCGGAATCGAAAATTTGTCTTTAATGGTAAATCGATTCAATTCTCTGTAATCAACGCACATTCTCCACGAATTATTCTTCTTCTTTACCAAGACCACCGGCGATGTATACTGTCCATAACTATGGCGGATGAACCCTTGCTGTAGCAACTTCCTTACCTCCTGCTCGATAATGTTTTTCTGTGCCCCTGAATAACGATAGGGTCGGACATTAATCGTGTCAACCCCGTCCTTAAGCACGATTTGGTGATTAAAGGGACGACCAGGAGGTAGAGATGTCAGTTCTTGGAAAACTTCAGCGAACTTGGCCAGAATCACATTGAGTTCATCAAAGGCACTCCCCTGAGCCTCCGTCAACCTCATCTGTTGAAATTGATATTCAAGCGGGGTCGATAAGTGAATCATCAGCAACTGGCCCTCTACTGCCCCTTGCAAAGTCTTCTGGAAACCTTTCCCCGACATAACTCGCGGCCTACTGTCAGGACCCCCATGGAGTGTGACCATGCGTCCCTCCCACTTGAATGTCATGGTGCGAGTACGAAAATTGCATAAAACATCCTCCAATCCTATCAGCCATTGAACCCCTAATACAACATCACAACCCCCCAACGTTAACACCAACGCCTCCATGCGAAACGCCACCTCTTGCATTGTCCACTGGAAGTTACGACATTTCTGTGTGCATTGCAGTTGTAACCCGCCTCTGACTGTAATCGTCACCGGAGGTATATCTTGGAGTTCACAAGTGCCCTTTTTTATCACCGCCAAATCAACAAAGTTGTGAGTACTTCCGTTGTCAATTAATATATGGATCTGCCGACGTTGATGGTCCCCAACCAACCACATTTATTTGAACTCTAAATCTCCAACAAATCCCGTCATGGCTTGCACTGAGATTATGGGCACGTCTTCCACTATGGCAGCATTGGATCGACCTTCGTCGTCCCCACCTACGACCTCTGTGTCATCCTCTGGCTCTTCGGAAATCTAAAAGCATTTCAGCTAACGTTTACTACATTGGTGACCGAGAGTGTATTTCTCGTCACACCAAAAGCATAATCCTTTGGCTCGCTTGTCATCAAAATCCCTGCTACTCATAGCCTTCGACGGTGCTCTCCTTGTCGAGAAACGAGCTGGCCCCGGCGGAGTTGGTAATAGTCCATCCGAGTTAACAGTACCACGAACAGGAGTTGGACACATCACCTTGTTCCCCTGCGACGCTCTGTACCCCTGTGGCCGATTCACCAGTGGATGCCCAGTTGCCATGAGAATGGCCTCTTGTTTCCGCGCCAGACTGTAGGCCTGATGGAGTGACTGAGGCTTATGGAGCTTCACCGTTACCCTGATCTCCGGTTTAAGCCCTTTCACAAAGAAAGCCACCAAGTAGTCTTCCGTCAGAGCCAGTCGGTTCGAACAATGGTCGAACTGTGCACAATACTCCAACACAGTGTCCAGCTGCTTCAGCTCCTTAAAGTCTCCAACTGGGTCGTCAAACATCTCGGCGTCAAAACGTTGCTTCAGAGCGGTAGTGAACTCACTGCATTCAACCGGCGCTACATCGGGTCGATTCCGAGTAAACAATCGATACCACTCTTGCGCCTTCTCGTCTAAATGCAAAATGGCCACATTCACCTTCATATCATTCGGGGTCTGATTAATGTAGAAAAATTGTTCACAACGATATATCCACATCTTGATGTTATCTCCCTCAAACGTAGGAAACTCAATCCGACCCAACCGAGCGGCTCCCTCCTTGCGCGGTTGGCCTGAATCCAACTTGCCAAGCAGGCCCGACACGCTGCTGCCCTCCCCGGGTTTGGGAACTTCCAAGGAGGTAGTCGAACGTAACTCACCCATCTCATGTTCCAACTTCTCCGTCCGGTTCTGCATTTTCGATAACACCCTGTCACTGCGTTCTTGCAGGTCCCGAAGCATTTTTTCCTGCCGTCCTTGTGTTTCCATGAGCACCTTCAGGGTCTCCTCCAACCTACGGAAGTCTGCTCCTCGTGTTCCTTCAGCCATGGATAAATGCCCAGGTTCGACTGCTTTGATATCAAATTGTTACTTAAAAATAACGATAGGAAACAGAAAAGAGGGAATCGGGCACAGAAAGAGGGGAGAGAGACAGGAGAGAATCACACAGAATCACAGAAAGGAGAATAATCAGATTATAGCCAAAAACATGCCGTAGTACGTCGAAAACAGTAAATATATATAGTGTTCCCCCAACACAAAAGTAGTAATTTCCTAAACCCGATTACATAGTTTGTCGCCTACATCCCCTGCAACATTGCGCCCCTGTTGTCCTCCATGTCCCTGTCTGCACCTTGCGCTTGCCTAATCGTCAGTGTCAGAATTAACGGTAACAAATTGATGGTGTCCATATAGTAGTGGAATTATCAATAATGCATCATATAGGAAGCTATTTCAATATAATCTCAATTATGTTCCATGAAATAAACTTGTTTGGTGTAAGTTTAATCTCCCTAGAGATGCTACTACTACGTGGAGAGCCAAAAAAGATAGATTACCCACCATTGTGAGATTGAACATGTTTACTTGAACGAAAAATTGTTGTACTCTCTGTAAATATCAAATGGAGAGTGCCTCTCACCTATTCTTCACGTGCAACTTTACCAAAGAAGCATAAAGATTAATATTACATAACTTGCTATTGGCAACAAATTGTCACTTAGAGCCTGAATTTGTAGCATATCAAGAAAGACATTAAATGGTATTTCTACACTGCTATATCCTACTTTGCGCTGAACATATGGGATAAAAGTAAAATAACTTAATCGTCTATAAATTCGCAGATTATTCAAAATAAACTCTTCGGCACGAATAAATTATCACTCTCAACCGCGCAATACCAGAAAATAAAATGCCGACGTTTGGTAACGCAGTTCGGCCAACTTGCCTAAGTCTGCGGGGCCCTCACCCAGATTAATTTCTTTCACTGTAGTTCACAAAAAAATTATAAAGATTGACCAACCCCGGATGACTCAATCTATGTAAATAACCCACAACCTAACTACCCGTGAAAGATTTTCATGCCCAATAACACTACTGACTCGTGTTAACCTCGTCAGAGGATTTTTCAAACTATTTCAATTCTGAAGTTAGACACTAATAAATCAAGCAACAGTACTCACAAGTTCTTCAACTATCAATCTATTAATCTAACATAATCCAGCAAACAACGTTAACAATAAATCACGATTAATTTACTTGCTGAAGTTCAAACCATAGTTGCCTCTTGTTGAGCCAAAGTAGAGTCTCACAACAGATCACACTAACAAGAGATGGCGTCAACAACACTGCAGCTTCAAAGTTCAATCACGCAACCCTCCAGCAATGACATCAGCTACACACCATGGGACCACTTGAAGATCAATCGTTAAAACCTATACGGCTGCAAGAAAGAACACTAAAACCAAAGACAACTCAATAGATTAAAAATCATAAAAATCAACAGCGCAGCCACACGTTCATAAGAATACTCAACACACTTTTCACATACGATGTTAACCCTTAAAAAGCAAACCCATCTCAATAAAAAAAACCCTAATAACACAATACCACGTCAGCAACAAATCCCATGGGTTACGCAATCTGCTGAAAATTCTTTTTAAGAAACCTTTTCAAATAAGGACAATTTTCAAGATAAATTCCAATCCTAATATTCAAGATAAATTCCAATCCTAACCCACATTCAAATTTAGGCACATTAATGCAGGTTAACAGGAAAAATCATATGTCCAATCAAAATGTCAAAATGTCAAAAATAAAAATAACCATAGGATATATTGAAAATAAATCCTAACAGAAAGGAACATGCGAAATTTCAGCAACATAGAAAGGAGTTCTGATACATTCACAAAGTATTGATATGTGGTGGTATTAGGAGGTTGTTTACAACAATTATTGGCTTTAAGTAGCATAATGTTTTAACTTGGTTATGAAACTCCGATCTCTTCGTTGAGATTGTAATTTATCTTGATTCGTCTTTTATTAGCTTAATTTAGTTTTTTTCAAAAAATGATATGATATAAATTGTATTTATAATAAATTTTAATTTCCATTATTCAATTAATATAATTTTTCATTTAATTAATATTATTAAATTAAATTGGATTTAAAATTTAAAATATGATTTACTCTTTTGCCTTAGTTTATTTTGGTAGATTATTTTTATCTTGGTTCCGGACCATTCTTTTGAGCACAATTTTGCTCCAGTAGCCAAACCCCACCTCTGGAGTCTCACAGACACTTCTCGTTCATTTCTCACGAAGAAAACTCACTCTAGGGCTGTTTTCCACGTCCCGAGCTCTCACTTTTGAGTTTTGACTCTTCCCGCTCTGCTCTTATCTTCCTCTCCGGGTTAGGTTATACCATCAATGGCGACGCCAGTAGTATCTCAGCCGAGAGCCTCGAAGACCGAGTCCTACGTCGACAACAAGCGCAAAGAGGACGTCCGGCAAGCCAACATTGTGGCGGCCAAGGCCGTAGCTGATGCAGTCAGGACCAGCCTCGGTCCTAAAGGCATGGACAAGATGATTTCCGCCGCCAACGGCGAGGTTATCATCTCTAATGACGGCGCTACCATCCTTAACAAAATGGAGGTCCTCCAGCCCGCCGCGAAGATGCTTGTGGAGCTCTCCAAATCGCAGGATGCCGCCGCCGGAGACGGCACGACCACTGTTGTGGTCATCGCTGGAGCGCTCTTGAAGCAGTGCCTCACGCTTCTCTCCAGCG
>JANKOE010000007.1:20265697-20278299 GCA_026284465.1 Erythroxylum citrifolium | reverse complement strand
CCATCGATGATGGTTCCTCACTGAGTTCGCAAAACTCACCCAAAATTTGCAATTATTTTTCAGGCCTTGAAGAGTACACCGTTAGACAAACAGGAGTATGCCTATTGCATGCAGGTCAGAGATAGAGGTCAGGATCAGTCTACGTCTGCATTAGGGTCACCCTACTTTTATACAATTATGTATTCCACAATTTCGGGAAAGAACAATGTTTTGTAGTTATAATGGGCCCAAAATGGGCTACTGAAATTCTACCGATTGTAATGTGTTCACTGATTTGTTTATGTATAAAATTGGGCCCAATTTGATTATGGTTTGTGTACATTAAATAAGTTATTCTAAATACTGTTAGGTGTACTGTTATGACCAAAAATATTTATAAATTAGAGCGGGCTCAAATTATCCACTATTTTTTTTGCACAATGTATGTTTGTGTTTCAAAAAAAAAATATTTATACTGAGTGATGTAGCACGCCACCCTCGCGGGGCACGAACTCGGATATCACCATCGATGTCGGGTTCGGGTCACGCAGGAGTGGGGTGTTATAGTTGGGGTCATTTACCCATTTTCTGATAGTAAGTAAGTCCGGTTCAGGTAGTTTTAAAGAAATTTAGAGCCATAGTGGTGGCTAACCAGGAAGGTAAGTTAGTCTCCACCCACGTGCAAATCGGGTGGCAAGTGTGTATTGATTATAGAAAACTGAATGCGGTGACTTGTAATGACCATTCCCCCTCCCTTTTATTGACCAAATGCTTGAGAGATTAGATGGCTATGCATATTGTTGCTTTCTAGATGGCTTTTTAGGCTATCTTCAGATCTCGATTGCACCTGAGGATTAAGAAAAGACAACCTTTACATGCCCATTTGGTACATTTGGTTACCGAAAGATTGATATTTGCTTAATTGTTGATGCATTTAATCCATGACACTTAGTGATTAATGCTTTAAAGTACTTAAGACACTCACTTTAGTTTATATTTGATTTTAGGCACAATTTGGAAGCATAATAGCTATTCATACTCAATTGTCTTCACGGGGCAAGAAGAAGAAGGATTAGAATGAAGAGGAGGTAAGAAAATGCAAAAACATGAAGTATATGCGGTGTATAGCATCTCACGACCATAACTAAAAATGTCATGGCTATAACTGGCATCTCAGGACCATGACATTTTTGTCATGATGCAAAGATGTTTCACGATCGTGACCCTCTTTTGTGCCATTCATAGCCATGACATTCCGAGTCACGCCCATGACTTTTGTGCCACCTATCCCCAAAAACCTAGTTTTTAATATAAATGCATTATATTGACAACGAAAACATTCCAGACTTGAATATTCTTCCTTTTTGGGGTTTTAGGAGTAGAAAAGAAGACAGAGGCGATTCATGGCTATTTCTTGGAGATTCATGGAGAAATAAAGGGCTAACTTTCCAACACCGATTCGGAGCTAAAGTCGATGTCGAGGAGTGCATTTAAACATATTGTCTTTGTGTATCATGTCCTTTCCCTCTTTTAGGATTGTTTACGCTATCTTGTATTTATTGATTGGGTATTGTGTAAGAATGATCTTAATACTTTATTAGATTGTTTTTTTTATGAAACCCTATTGCTAGAATTTGAATACGATATGTAATAGTCATGTTTGAATTCGTATGTGGCAACTAATGGTATTAAATCATTAGGGATAATGTAAAATCGGTTAAATAACCCAAGCTTTTATAGTTATTACTTCTATTGATATGTTTTTCTCACTTGTAATGAGGCTATCTGATTAAACTTAGAGAGCTTGTTCTAGGTTTTCTAATAGTTAAAGTTAATTAACGAGCTCATCTTAATTAACTACGACTTAAGGAAAAATCAGGATTAACAGAGCTTATTGTTAATCTACGATCAATAGTTCAAAGAGAGGTGTGAAGACGATAATGTAATGACATATGCTAAAATGTGTGTAGGCCTGAGATTAAACCAAAGAACCTGATTTCAAACCATTTATCAATTTTCTCACTTTTCTACTATTTAATTTGAGTTGCTTATATTTATATATTCAATCTTACTTTGTTTTCTAAATTGCATCAAACCTAACCCCTCAATTTTACATATACATCTAATTTAGGAAAGTAATTGGATTTAATCTCTGTGGGATCGACCTAGACTCATTACTGCTATAGTTGTAGGTCTAGTTATTTTGAGTAGTGTTATGATGCGCTAAGTCAATTATGGCGTTGTTGTTGGGGATTAATATCCTTTGCTTTTTGAATTTATTTGTTTTTATTTTTAATTAACTTATTTTCTTGTTTGGTTAGTTACGGTGCATGATATGATCTTCTCACTCTGGTGAATTGAAATTTAATCCAGGAATTGAAAGAATGATACACTGACCAAGAAGAGAAGTTACACAAAGTTTCGAGGATCCATCACCATTTGAAAGGAGACTTGATTCTTCACTAGGAATTCAAATAGTTTTAGATTTGCTTTCTAATTCTTCTAGTGAATCCATCTCTAAAAAGATTCTAACACAGCATAGCAAAATAATGATCACACTCTTAAGTAGTTGGTTGCTCTTGATTTAAACCATCAACCTTTGTGCGTTAATTTTCCTATTATTGATGTTGCTTTTAAGCTTAAATTTGGTCTAATTCAGCTTTTGCCTACTTTTCGTGATATGCTAGTTAAAGATCCTCATAAGCACCTTAAGGAGTTCTACATAGTCTATTCTAGCTTGAAGTCATTCAAGATGCAAGAAGAGCAGATTAAGTTGAGGGCATTCCCATTCTCATTGGGGGACATGGCTAAGGATTGGTTTTACTACTTGTCCTCTAGATCGATCACTACCTGAAATGAGATGCAAAGATTTTTTTTTAGAAGTACTTTCCTACCTCTCTAGCTACGAATATTTGGAAAGACATATGTGCAATTTGATTGCATCATGGAGAGATATTATATGAGTATTGGGAGCATTTCAAGAGGACTTCTATGAAGGACTTCTGCCACAAGAAAGAAGTATGATAATGCAGCAAGTTATTGAAGCTAGAAATCTAATTTCCAACATGGCTTCTGACTCTCAACAATTCAACATTCAATAGGATCCCAGACGATTAAAAGTCAGTGAAGCTAATGCTGACACATTGGAGTAACAAATAGCTAGGTTAACATCTTTAATGAGACAAATGGCTGCCAATGATGCTCAACAAGTCAAAGCATATAGAATTTGCACAATGGTAGGACATCCAACTGATATGTGTCCAACTTTGCTAGAGACATCTATGGAATAAGTGAATGCTTTTGGAAGTTTTCCGAGTCAACCATAAAAGAAGTAAGATATTAGCTACTCCTATGCACACAATTCAGGATGGAAGAATCCTCCATTCAACAATTATAGACAATAAGGACAATAATAAAGCTCTTACCAATAACCATATCAAAGACAAGCTCAAACATTAAGCTCTGGACCTTCATTAGAAGATATGATGAAAATATTGAATTAGAATACCACACAATTCCAAGAATAAACAAGAGCTAGCAAGTAGAATATGGAGAATCAATTAAGTCATATAGCTACTGCTGTTAGCCGATTGGAAAATCAGAGTTCAGGTAAACTTCCCATTGATTGTAAACCTAAAAGAGAATGCAAGTGCTATCACCTTGAGAAGTGGTAAAGCGGTAAAGAAATAGAGGCACCACATAAAACCCTTGTTATTGGCAATGATGAAGAACTTGAAAAGAAACTTTAAGTGTCTCCAAAAGAAGCTAAAATGGTAACTTAGGTAAATTCTCAATCTCCTGTGATACTAATACTTTGCCTCCTTTTCCTAGGCGGTTTGCTAAATCAAAGAAAGAGTTTGTATAGATTTATTATGATTTTTTTAAAAGGAAGAAGAAACTGTACAAGTCTTATACATATATTCTTGATCAGTAATGAAATAAGCATCTTACTTAAAGGATCAACTTAGCAACTTACTTTATCAATCCTTATTGCTTATATAGTGGAGATGTATATACAAAAGTCAATATTATGAGTAGCCATTTTGAAGTGAATGGAAGAAAATGTATTTTCTCTAATAAGGATTGATCAAAGGTGATAAATGAAATTAAATTGTATTGTTAAGATTTAAAGAGTTTTACTAGATCATCTACAAAGAAAGAATTTATGATTAAAAAATATTGGTAGATTATTTAAAAACAAAACTTATAATTGCAATTATTCTTAACCTTTTAATAATATATTTTATTTTTGTAATTATTAATTTAAAATATATATTAGTAGTAGAGATTATTTAGTAAAACTACTCTAACACTAAAAGAACTTGCTATTTGATTACTTAGTCCAAATACTTTTGCTTCTGGTTGTGAACGTAATTAGAATGTCTTTTAATATGCTTATACAAAGAAACAAAATTATCTAGAACATCAAAGACGTGATGATCTTATTTACATTATTATAATATAAGGATGACGAATAAGTATTTTATTAAATGAACATCTTTTAGAAAAATTCCACTTTTATTAATAATTTTATAATTGATCTATTATCTATTTAGAGTACCTAATAAGAAGAGAACATAAGATCTAATTCATATTTTTTTAAAAGGAAAAATGATTTCATTAACAAGCCCAAAAGGATAGCCACAGGCTAATTACAAGGCAATGTTGTTAAAGATACAAAAGATACAACAAAATGGAAACTTTACATGTTAAGCATTAAGACTACTAAATGAAAACATTTAGATCAATCCAAGTTCCATCTTCTTCAAAGAGAGGAACTCAATTTTTAAGTGATATTATGAGCAACTAGAATCTCTCTGATCTAACAACTCACTCTATGTGCAAGATCATATTTGTCCATTTCGATATTTATGAAAATCCTTAAGTTTCTTTCTTTCCATATAGAATATATAGAGCAATTGAGGTTGAGGCTAAGGCTAAGGCTAAGGCATATTTGGCCAATGTTGTATGGACAATTTAGATTCGTGAAATGAAGCATTCTGGCCCAGATGAAAGAAAAGTAGTCGCGTTGAAAGAATAGATGAAAAGTTGTTTCAGGTACTAGGTTACAAAGGCAACAAACTTGATTAATGGAAATCTTAAGTCTGTCTTTTGTGTTCAGCCTTCTTCAGGTAGTTAACCATGTGATGAAAGAAACTTTGGACATTAATCATCCTTTCAAGACAATATTATACCAAGGAACAAAAGGTAGATATGGTCTAAAAGCTTCTAGACAAGAGGAACCGGAGAATTCCTTGTTGGTTTTGGAATTCCATATTGCTTTATCCTTCAAGAGAGGGTTAGGAAAGTAGGAGGGGAAGCAAGGAACAATATGTCCATACCTTTGACAATGGCAAGCCATAACCTGTGATCTATTACTTTGAAAACTCTAGGGTGAATTGGAATCCTTGTTACTAGAGAAGAGAGATCACATCTTAAAGGTAGGGAATTTAGAGGAGACTGGTTATCAAACTAGAACTAGGTGACCTCTCTATTTCCAATATGAATTCTAAAAAGTAAGTAAATAGTCTGTCTTTTTCTAAGTACGAGGATGAAAGGCCAAGAGTGCTCCTTTTCGGTTAATTGCCAAAAGTTGGATTCTCTCAAGTAAAATTCACTAGTCCACTTGCTCTAAAGAGTTTCTTTGTCACTGAAAAGCCTCAAGATCCTCTTTGCCATTAGGATTGTTTGATTATCAAGTTAATCGAGACAAATCCTAGGTCTCCTTTATGCTTATTCCATCATAGTTCATCCCATTTAATTTCATATCCTTTAGGATTGTGAGATTTTCCAATCTATAGAAAGCTTTTCTTGCATTTTTCCATCTCCTTATTATCTATTTGATATTGGTTGTATTGTTCATATTGATTTTTTAATCAAAGAAAAAAAACCATATCCTCATCTTTGTTATAATGAACTTTAAAAGAAAATTTATGAAAAAAATACATTTGCAACGATAAATGAATTAAGTACATTTACTTGATATTTGATTTTAAATATATTTAAAATTAAAAGTATAATATATTTTAGTAGAAGTTAATTTCAAACATTCTCAATTTGTAATTTATTTAAATATAATAGAAGATGTTGATACAAATATTTTGAACAAAAATACACTTTGTGAATAAATTTTGAATTTTTAATAATGTTGGGATGCAATTAAAAAAAACACAATTTTAATTGTTAGCATTATTTAATATTTAATAATTTATAATAGATCCAATTTTAATTTAAATTATTAGATTTTTTTCGTAATTAATTATGCATCGTAGACATTAAATATTAATGTATTCGTTTTTATATCTCTTCAGCTGTTAATTACGGGTTCTAATTCACTTGTCTAATTAATATTTTAAGCAAGTAGAAATAGAAGGGGAAGACGATAAGAAAAGAAAATAGAGAGAGAAACGAAGTCTGCACAAAGTTGATCCAGTGGCGTCTCCATTGTGCAGCGAAAGCGGTGGTGAATTAAGTTTCCCTGTTCATTGACTCGCTCATGCTCTAAAGATGGAAACTTGTGAATTTTCTCTAAACAACTTTACTGATTGAAATTTATAAACACCCAGTGGTTGAGGTGACTGAAGCTTTGCAAGGTACACCACCTGTTTGTTGATTGTCCTCGAACAAAAAATTATTACTTTAGTAGTTGGTGTTCCTTTTTGTTCCCCCCTTTGAGTTAATTTTGCAATAGTCTCTTCCTCTAGGCATCATGGCCTCCGACGAGGAGATTGTGGAACCATCATCTGTTGATAGTCAAACAATCCCCACGGATACATCGACGGCAACCATAGTTCAACCAGTTGTGGCTCCTCCTATTGCTCCATTACCTACAGTTCCATTAGCAGCTCTACCCATCCGCGTCTCTGCTGCTTCTCGTCCGCAAAATGGCGAGGTTAGAGCTAGCGATTCTGATGACTCTGACCAAGATGATGACACTGCTCCTGTTGGCACCACTTCTGGGGTGGGCTATGAAATTTCAGAGGAAAGTCGACTGGTCAGAGAGCGACAACAGAAGGCAATGCAGGAACTTTTGATGAAGAGACGTGCTGCTGCTCTCGCGGTGCCAACCAATGACAAGGCTGTCAGAGCTCGTCTTCGACGCCTTGGTGAGCCTGTTACCCTTTTTGGAGAACGGGAAATGGAGAGACGTGACAGGTTAAGGATGCTTATGGCCCAGTTGGATTCGGAAGGCCAGTTGGAGAAGTTGATGAAAGCTCATGAAGATGAGGAGGCTGTTGCTACTGCCACTAGAGCAGATGATGCCGATGAGGAAACGGTTCTGTACCCTTTTTATACTGAAGGGTCAAAGGAGCTCTTAAATGCTAGGATTGATATTGCCAACTATTCTGTTTCACGGGCAGCATTGCGTCTTCAGCGTACAAGGAGGAAAAGGGATGATCCAGATGAAGATGTGGAAGCTGAGATTGATTGGGCTCTAAAGCAGGCAGGGGGTCTGTTTCTTGATTGCAGTGAGATTGGAGATGATAGGCCTCTCTCTGGTTGTTCCTTTTCTAGTGATGGAAAGCTGCTGGCTACCTGGTAATCCCTTTCTCTGTAATTTTACTTTCTATTGCTTGCTTTTTAACAATTTCCTTCATATTATTTGGGTTATTAAAATAGAAACTTATTGGCAATGTTAAAACATGTTCATGGCATCGGCTAGTGTTATCCCTACAAAAGAAAAGAGAAAAATATCCACTTAGAAATTCTCTATGGCCCTGCTGTTGTCTAACTTATTAGCTTGTCAATATGTATGACGTTTTCACTTATTGTTCTGATCTCTTCACAGTTACCTTAGAAATGTCATTCAAGTACCTTTCATGGACACTTTCCTTGCTGCTGCTATTTGATAAATGCAATTTGCTAAAATCTGAGCATCATAAATTATGTGCTGCTTGTGGAATAACCTCAATTTACCATTGATTTTTTTAATGGATTACAGAAGCATACTATCGGGTTATTAAAGTTCCAGAAATTTGCAAGATATCTAGTAGAAATGTCGATTGTTGCTATAGGTTACATTATGCAGTTATTTTGGTATTAGAGGTTCTATTGCACCTTTAAATTTGTAGATGCTAGTAGTCATGTTTATTGTTTCTTTCTGCTCCTGCAGCGCTTTGAATGGAGTTGCTAAAGTATGGAGTATACCTCGAGTAAACAAAATCTCGACTTTGAAGAGACACACAGAACGTGCAACTGATGTTGCATTTTCTCCTGTCCCTAACCATTTGGCCACTGCATCAGCTGACAGAACTGCATGTTTATGGAACACTGATGGTTCCCTGCTAAGGGTTTTTGAGGGTCATCTAGATCGTCTTGCTCGCATTTCTTTCCATCCATCAGGAAAGTACTTAGGAACTACTAGTTTTGACAAGACATGGAGGTTATGGGACATAGATACTGGTGTAGAGTTACTACTTCAAGAAGGTCATAGTAGGGGTGTCTATGGGATAGCCTTCCATCATGATGGATCTTTAATAGGGACTTGTGGACTAGATGCACTAGCACGTGTTTGGGACCTACGAACTGGAAGAAGTATTATGGCTTTAGAAGGGCATGTCAAACCAGTAAGATTTCAACTATCTTCTTTTAAATTCCTTGAAATCTCTCAGCTTATGCTGAGACATAATTGTAGAACACGTAATATGTCTAATTGTTGCCCTATGTAGGTTTTTGGTATCAGTTTTTCCCCCAATGGCTACCATCTGGCAACTGGTGGTGAAGATAATAGTTGCCGAATATGGGATTTGAGGAAGAAGAAGTCCTTATATACAATACCAGCACATTCAAATCTTGTATCACAAGTGAAGTTTGAGCCTCAAGAAGGGTATTACCTAGTCACTGCATCCTATGACATGACTTCTAAGGTTATTTTTCTCCCAATTTTTGCTACTGTTTTTCCCAAGTTTTTGTGTGTGCTTTTGTCAAATCCTTTCTTCATTTGAAGGAATTGTCTATTTTCCATCATCAATTGGCAAGAGTTAATATTACTCTTATGGTGCTTGTATTAACAGGTTTGGTCTGGCCGAGATTTCAAGCCTATAAAAACATTGTCAGCTCACGAAGCAAAAGTCACTTCAGTGGATATTGGTGCTGGTAATTTCCATAAATGACCGATAACAAAGTTCACTTTGATATTAATTTCCTGGATTGACCCACTTTTATCGACATTTCACAATTATATTTATATATTTCTTCAGAAACAAGTTCGGTCTGAAATTTTTTTTCAGCAATCACTTTTAGATGTAAATTATGCTATACAGATTCTGTGAATTCTTGCCTGTGTTTAATCTTTTGAAGCTGAGCAGACAAGAATCCTTTGTAAAAATCTGTATTTTCCCGTTAAAAATAAACTTTTCATTCAGAGGAATGTAAAAACATTTTTAGGAATTGATGATTGCTTTTTTTGTTGTCTTGATGACAGATGGTCGATACATTGCTACTGTCTCGCATGATCGTACAATCAAGGTTTGGTGCAGCAATAATAATGAAAATGAGACTATGGATATGGATTGAGTAGCCTTCTGTCATTCCTTGGTGTCAAAAGAAAAATCAATTATGCTTTCTAACATTGGCTGATTGAAACCTAAGTTTTGGGTTCTTGGGCTACAGTGTGCTTTGCTATGAAGCTCTTCTACATCTGTTCTTTCTTATAAGGTGCTTTTCCTTTATGATCCAATGAAATATTCCTGCTTATTTAAGTTGAGAGTTTTTTTTTTCCCCAAATATCGTTGTCTTACTTGATTTGTAGGTTTATCAAAAATGTGATTCGATGATGGCATTTCTTTTGCATATTTTACTTGTTATGGGATTTCTGAGCATTTTGATGATATATAAGTTTTACATTTCTGATCAATTGAAGATGAATAGTTGGTTTTGCCAATATTTAGGTACATTTTTCTCTCAATTTATCCCCCCCTGAATGGTTGCACTGCTGCATCCTCACACCTTGAATTAAGTTTAAAAAGATTCATAAGAATAGAAGTGCAGCCACGTCAAAACAGCCGGTTATGTTGATGTTCAGATATACATGTCTATCAAAATAATTTCAGGCAGGAAGACGAATGTGGATTGGCAGGATTAGATCCACCCCAAAGATGCTCTTGAGAAGCTGAGGCTTACAACGAGATTAAGATGCATGATCAATTGGTTTCCTGTATTCCTGTCTTTTTTACTTTTTCCAATCCCAAGTCCAGTAGACCGCACTTAATTTTAAAATAGACCTGTAAAACAAACATTCCCCAGTCTAATGGATAGCTAAAATTCCCTGATTTAAAGGCTTTATTAATCTCAACCGTCACCTGTGTCGAGTTTTTACGTATAACTTTGCCTTGTGTCATTGGATTCAAAGAAAAAGACTAGGACTGATTTGATTATTTTACCTACTGTTAATGAATATGATGTTGCAAGGTGTTCTGATGCTGCCTACCAATCAAATGTGATCAAAGCACTCTCTTCTACATTTGTTCTGTACTGCAAGTACTTCAAATTCATGTGCTTTGCAGAAATTCTCTGAACCCATTCTACTCCTAATGGGACTGCTTGTATTAATATAGAATTTTCAGGAAGGAAGAGAATCTTGGTTAAGCCCGCTCGATGAACGCCCAACACATCACAGGAATTCATAATTTGAGCAAATCCTGGCAGGTTGGCAGCAGATTCTGCAACTACATTGAATCCCGATCTTTTAGCCAGTCTAACAATGTCAGCCCACCCACATGTGTGAAAACGCTCGAAATGATTAACAGTCTAGGCCTTTTCTTCTTAACATCCTTGATTTTGATGGAAGTTGTTTTGCTTAAAGAATAGGAAGTTCTTAAGAACTTTTTGAAGTCCTTTATAGAGCATTCCCGATACTGAAGGATCGATCTATCAGCTCTTTTCTAGTTAGACGTCTACAAATGGGAAGCAACCGATGCCTTGTGTATTATCAATGTCTACAGCCTCATACTTGGATAATGCTAACTTTTTCATCAACCACGGTGGTTGGTTGCTAATAAGAAACGGTGCTTCTCCGTTGAGTGAAGCAATGATGTAGGCATGTGTAAAACTAGAGAAAAACTAGGAAGAAAATATTTCCCTTGATTTCTGGAAAATTGTGTGTATTTACAAAGGGTCCCCAAGGTACATAAAACTAACACTACTCTTAAATAAGGTAATACACTAACTCCTAATTATGATTCAATAACTCCTGATTACATTTACACTTGTATTTTTAATACCCTTTTTCAAGTTGGCACGCGCACATCGGAATTATCAAACAAGTATTGAAATTGCGATTGTCCAAGAGCTTTGGTGAAGATATCCAACAGCTGAAATTGTGACCTTACATACAATGTAACAATAGTTACTTGTTGAACTTGCCCTCTAACAAAGTGACAGTCAATCTCTATGTGTTCGGTACATTCGTGAAACACTAGGTCATAAAAAGGACCCTTAACCCCAAGGTTTAGCCTTTAGGTAAGCATTGAATGTAGAGATTCTAGAGAACATTGGTGAGTAACTCACGTAGCAAATTCCAACAAGGCAACAACGTTAATAGTTACGTAATAAAGGCTTCTTAACATATTAGCATAATAGTCTGCCTTTAAAACAAAGGAAACTGTCCCATGTTACAACGATATTAGCATTGAAAAAGGAGAACATCATGGACGTAGCAACTTCCATATTTATCAACTTGTTAATTATAAATAGTTTTGAAGTATTTAGAAAGTTAACATTAACTTGTTAATTATAAATAGTTTTGAAGTATTTAGGTTATATTTTTACCTTCTAATTTATTTATTTTCATCAATATATGTATTTAAGGTACTCTAACTAAAAAATTAACAGTAAAAAATTTCACGATTCTGTCTTCTAAGTTCTGAGTATAATTTAAAGGTAAAATTTCTGATTTTTAATGTATTTTTAGCTTATTAAATATTTGAATATAATATAATTAATTTGTAATTTGTCATTAGCGTAACATTACATTAGCTTATTTCCTAAGTATGTTAATTTCTTGTATTTTTAGAAATTAGTGTGTCTATATCATTGAAATTTGCTCTTTGTTTTTTTAATATTAGATATTATATTTTGCTATTTATTTTTTTCCTCTATCACATATATAATACCATTTATATATCTTTGTGATATATTGTGAAGCTATTGGAGTTTGGTTGTGCCTGCATACTTCTTTCAGTTCCATACAGGTGTTTTTGTTCTTTTTCTTGTCCATCTGTGTTATAATTGGTTTATATTATGTTGCCTAAAAAGCATTTGTTTGGAAGTGAAAAAGGAAGAAAAAAACAAGTAGCACAGTTGATAGAATCCCCAAAAGGAGAAATTAATAAATTTATTAAAATAGTAGGTTCCTTTAGTGAGAGTCCCGAGGAATCAGGTGGAGATAGTTTTGAACAACATAAAAAAAATTGAAGTGATGATATTCATATTCACAAGGATATTAGAAATCTGAGTGAGCATGATCATGTACCAAATGCATCAACTTTAGAAAATTTAAAGGCAGATGAGCAAGTAAGCCCTATATTGAACATTTATGATCCTAGAAATTGGGATAATCTTGATAATAAAGCAAGGGATATTTTAGTTGAAAAAGGGCCTGTAAGAGAGTTGAATCTTATGTT
>JANKOE010000007.1:20139041-20168059 GCA_026284465.1 Erythroxylum citrifolium | reverse complement strand
ACCGTGCATCATCTAGTAACACAAATCCATCACAATGATCCAACATTCCAATGATGATGATCCAATCCAAGTATCCAACATAACAAAAAATTTCCGAAATCAGAAAAAATTCAAAAAACCAACTTCGAGTCTTGGCGGGTCTTCGGGTTTTGTCACGGGTTAGAGTCTCGACCCGTCTCTGGTGGCTTCAAATGCGTCTCTGGTGGCTTCAGTGCGGTGTAACGATGCTACGGTGCAGTGGCTTCGGGCGGAGAAGGTGATGACGTCTTCGGGTTTGCGTGGAGGAATGAGGAAGCGTCTTCTTCAACCGATGCGAAGGGAGGATGAGTGAAGGAGGCGAGGGCTAGAGCAGTGTGTCGGCGGTTAGGCGCGATGGCGACGATGAGAAGAGAAGAGGCGGGCGGCGGTGGTGACGCGAGGGAACACAAAGAAGAGGTGGCATAGAGATGAGAGAAGAAAAGAGGAGCGTTTGTTGAAACAGTCGTGGGGTTGGGGATTTAGGGTTAAAAAATTTTGAAATTTGCAAATAGCTCCCTGGAGTTTTGGAAGTTTACGGTACCGGCCGGTACCGAACGAAAATCAACAGTATCGACCGGTATTTTTGGCCAGTATTGATGGTTGCCCGTACCGTTCTGTTTTCCGACCGGTAGGTATGTTCTGGCCGATATCGGCCGGAACGGTACAGTATTCAAAAGCCTGATGTAGAGAGCTAGGCAAAGAGTGCAAGCTCTCTTGAAGCTTAAACCTATTTATAATAGATTTTGGATATTTTAATAATTTAATTGAAATTAAATTCTAATTTTAATTTAACTTTAATTAGAATTACAATTAATTCTAATTAAATACTATCTATGCCAAAATAAGATCTCATATCTTATATTAATCCTTATTTATTAAACATCTCATATTTAATCATAAAGTTTCTCAAACTTTACAATCAAATCCAACTTGATTAAGAGAACTTTTCTCTTAAACTCGTTCTTTGTGTATGATCTATTATGTTTCTAAATATGTTGACAATAGATATAAATTATAACCTTAAATCATATTTAGGATTAGGTAAATTAAACTCCTTTAATTTATCTTTAATTATTTAATTAAATAATTTATATATGTAAATCAAGATTGACGTCAAGTAACACATCATGGTCACCCAAATATTAAGAAATATCATAATAGTTTTGACCAACCTTTTAGTCTATTATTTTTTTGTATAATTTAATCATTTCATCTTACAATGTTTTAACTAGACATAGAGCATGGAAATAATTTATACTCTATTTGAGTTCAATCATGTTAGTTCTCCACCATTAGCAATTAATTCAATTAATGTTATTTAAAACATATTTTCAAATTTTTGTTCTACCTTTAGCCAAGGATTTCCCAAATAAATACTAATCAAGAATAATGAAACATTATCCTTAATCACTTTAGGATGATAAATTGTGTATTAATCATTCAACTATTTCCATATAGTTCATGTTATATCTAATGACTAATGACTGAGCTACCTTTGACTAGAATAGGTCATAAGAAGTATCAAAACATAACAATCCTTATATGAGATAATTTTGAAGATATCAAGTTAAAGGATTATTTATACAATCATCACAATGAGAATATCTATAAACATAAAAGTAATGTTCCAAATAAAATTCTATAGGGTCAATTCAGTGAACTTGTTATCTAATAAGCAGTCACACATGTTTTTATCTTTATACTTTATATTATAAGATAAACCAATTTCTTCATAAGAAAGAAACATTATGTGTGTTAGTCTTTTTATGCTCCACTATGTTCAGTCTTAATAGAAAAATGACTAGGAATAATTTAGAGATAATATATAAATGCAATATAGATATCATAGTTATGATCACATCATAATTTTATTTACAATGTACATTTATCCTATAAACTTTATCATGTACATTTGAAAATGTAAAAAATAAAAAATGTCTTTAAATAAGTATGTTTCTAAAATATAGCCAACCAACTAGTTGTAAGATATAAACCACAATCTCTCAGTTGTACTAATTCAATCATTTAAATATCTTATACCATATCATAATATGACGATCATGCTACTATTGGGTCAGTGCTTTAGTGAGAATAATATAAGATTCTCTACAATAAATACTTGCTTAATTCTTATAATTTTCATCATAATTAAGAGATACTACCTAAATACATACTTAAACTTTTGATGAGACTTTAGCTCCTTTTATATGCCTAATGACTCTAATGTTATACAGTATATTACTATCTGAACAATGCAAGAAACTAAAACCAAGCACATTAAATAACTTCATGATCTAATTAATCATTTCACTAAATAAAAATTGCATTTTGGCTTCATTAGTAGTTAATGCTATATTGAAACCTTTCCATTTTTAAAATAATATTATTCTAAGTAAAATATACCTTAATGAAAACTTACTTCTAAAGTTAATATCTATATAACCTAGAACTTAAATATCAACTTATATATAAAATAATGGATATCTTTAATAATTTACAAGTATTAGATACCTCAAATGCTAAACAACTTTAATATATTATTAATGTACTTGGAGTAGAATAGGTCAACAACATGTATCTCTACAAATATACTCATAATTAAGTTTTTTCTTTCCATATCAATAATTGAAAATGTGAATTATTGTTCTCAATATAATAATATGCCTCTACATACTTTTCTTAAAAAGGATAACTATACTCTCACTAATCTTCTTATAGAAATGCTAAATTCATAATCATCTCTAAAATAAACTCTTTGAATTCATTATGAAGTGAATCTTTCAATTTCATATAGCCTTTTAACTATACGTCAAATAAGTTAACAAAGGCGTTTGTTTAAATTAGATGTATTTTTATGAGATTTGAACTTTTTAAATTTCATCTTACTCCTGCTACTTATCTTAAGAATCATTCTCTTATAAGTATACACAGAAACAAACCATATGCTCAATAGATCTGTAAGATTATATCCGAACTTTTAGATCTCTTATAAACTTTTATTATCCAATTCATTTATAAACTTATTGGATAATACATACATAAACTAATTATGACATCCTAAAATCATTAAAATTATCCTTTTCAAAGTTCTACCATTTTATATCTAATATGAAATATTGTTGATTGATTTAATTGGAATTATTTACGGTAAGTTATTACACTAGGTATAAGTATAGAGGAAATAAATATTGCACTTTACAATATATTATAACGTATATTCCTCCTTACATAAATTAATACTATTATGGAATTTAGTTATAGAGATATTCACTATAGAGTCTCATTCTCTATAAATAACCCAAAAATTTAAATGTCTTCACATCGATCTCTCCAAAGTGATTATGCATTCTCAATTCTACTTAGATTTAAATAATTTAAATCAATATTTTATTTAATACATATAACTATATCATATAAAGTCATTAGTACATTTAATGAAATAAAAGTATTATCCTTTTATGAATTGTTATTGTATCTCATTAATCACATGCTGAGATTTTGCAACTCAATACCACTATCATCCTTAAAAGTTTGATTTGGTTATTCTTCAACCAAAAAAGTTTAATATATTTTATATAATTCATAATCAAAAGGATACATCTATCCTTGTATCTAACATATGTCTCTCATTATGTTGATTTAATCAACATGAGATAAAAGATAGTCCCGGCTATCCAACTTTGTAATTTTACCACTTATATCAAGCATAAGTCTCCTTTGATCTAATACATATAAATTATTTATATAAACTTAGATCAACCACTTTTACTCAACAATTTATTTCTTATTGTACCTTAAACATTATAGTAATGTTGAATCTAAATTTAGTATCAAATCCTTATAAGTATGAATTAAAAATATATATGATCTTTATCATATCACGTATAGGCAAGAAAAGCCATGCAATCATTTTTCACAATTATTATTATATCTAAGACAATGCCTTCAATTGATGGTCATATTATGCTTTTACTAGGCTAAATTGAGTAAAACAATTTCATTAAAGTATTATATCTTTTAGCTCTACTTTATGCAACCTCTTGCATCTTGCTATTATGATGTTGACATACGTCTCAAATGATGCCATTGAAGTTTATGAGATATTAGTTAACTTAAAATTTCAATACATTTTATCATATATTTGATGTTAACATATCTCATCAAATCTATAACATGGATTATAGCAAAATTAAATAATGGATGTACAATTTTCTTTTCTAACTTTGAGAACTCTTCTCAATCATAACCTATGTCTAAGAAATTTGGTTTACTTACTTTTGGTATCAATTATATAAGCAAAAGTAATTTATACTCTGAACAAAATATAAATATAAAGTAAGTAATTGTTTATATGCCATGACTACCAAATAAGATTAGAACCTTAATCATATATTTAATTGCTCATACTATTTTATTCTAAATAACATCCCTCACTACTATTCCAAAAGACTACTCTAATCTTTCTAGTGGGTTAGAATCTCATTCAAATTTGGTTGACTTTGAGTCACTTAACAAACCAATTAAACTTAAGTTAGATAGATAACATCTTTATCATTCACATTTCATATGAAACCTATATCCGTTATGTGACAACTCTTGCAAAACATATCCTATATGTCACTTCTAAACTTAACGCTAAATTATTCATAAGTGATTCATCCAAAACATATAGATTTAGTTAAGTGTGACATATTAATTTAAGGTAAAACATATTCAGGTTAAAGAGACCTTGAGTCATTCAACGAGCCTTATAATAAATAGAACTCTAATTTTATGCTTAAATAATGAAAGGTCAACCATCACATTCTCAATTTGTATTTGATATTTTAACAAGGAATTTAATTTTATTTAATTATCTAATCAAATACAGAATTGTATGTAAAATATCACACACACATACACAAACAAACGCACGCGCTCGCGCACTCACAGACACACAGAAACATAGACACACACATAACATACAATTTAACGTGCATCCAGTAAATATATCAAACATATAAATAAAGCATGCTACTTATGCACTCATAATCAAGTTATATGCATAAAATATCAAGTTTTGATTGATTCTAATTATTGATCTTTCATAATCTAAAAATAATATTGCTAACTTTTTAGATTATTAAATTAGATTAAGCTCATTGACTACTAACTGAATTAAATTCCTATTCTGAATAGAAATATAATTTGATTTGAAAATAGTTTTCAATTCCAATTGAAAACTATTTTAGACTGGACTCCTTTAACAAAATTTAATTGAAATTGATTTTAAAATAAATTATGCTTCTTACTGACTATAATTTAGAAACACTTATTTTATAAAATTTTGTAAGTCATTCCAATGCAATTAGAAAATTATTTCTAATCTAATAAAAATTAAAAATTTCCTAGTTAGAAAACTATTTTTAATATTAAAAGAAATATACTTTCAAAATTAAATAAAATACTTTTAAAATTGATTAAGAAAGTCCTTCATATTATTTATTTAGAAATTGATTTCTTAATTTAGTATAAAATGTTTCCCTAATAAAATAGAAAAACATTTTTAAAAACATTAAATAAAGCTCGTTTTCTTAATTAATAAATAAAATTTTCTAATAAATCAAGAAATTTATTATTCATAAATAAAAATAATTTCTAAATGAATAGAATAATAATTTTATAAATAAAATAATAAATTTAATTTATGTCAATCAAATTGAAATAAATAGGCTTTAATTAAGAAACATATTTATTAATTACTTAAGCAAACACTTTTTTCAATTATATGGAAGATCTTTTTCTTGTTTTAATAATCATATTTCATCCAATTCTGATTTTAGGGTTTACAATAATTACAATTTCAATTCTGAAATTATGATTAATAATAATCAAACATTCTTTCATCAAGTTATATAGTTGAATTCGACTCTGGTACCATTGTTGGAAAATTAAATTCGAATATGATCCCGAGTGTAGTGGAATAAATACGAAACATTTTCGTATTGATTTTCTAGAATTCATGATCATATTAAATTCTATAAAATAATTCACATAAATTACAATAAAACGTAAATCTTAATTAATATCTTATTCTAGGGTTTGATCTTTTCTTATCATTTCTTTTAAACCATTTCTAAAATCGACTCATCTTAACTATCGTAGTTGTACAAGTGTTTAACCTTTAATGGCATCCATAGAACATGTTCAAAGAACTCTACAACTATTGTAGAGAGGATTACGAAAGGAGTGTTAACTCCTTTAGAATCTAATCTATTTATAATAAGTTTTGGACATTTTAATAATTTAATTGACATTAAATTATAATTATAATTAATTCTAGTTAAATACCAATTATGCTCAAATAAGATCCAATATCTCGTATTAATCCTTATTTATTAAATATCTCACATTTAATTATAAAGTTTATCAAAATTTACAGTTAAGTCTGACTTGATTAAAAGACTTTGTCTCTCTTTAATCTATTCTGTATGACTCATTATGTTTTTAAATATATTGATAATAGATATAAATTGATCGTAAGTCATGTCTATAATTAGATAAATTATAGTACTTTAATTTATTTTTAATTCTCTAATAAACAATTTATATTCACAGATCAAGACTAACGTCTAGCAACGCATCATGACCACCCAAGTATTTAGAAATGTCAAAGTAGTTTTATCTAACTTTTCCGTGTATGATTTTTCTATATAATTCAATATTTTCATCATACAGTGTTCTGATTAGACATGAAGCATGAAAATAATGTCTACTGTATTTAAGTCCAATCATGTTAGTCCTCCACTATTATCAATTGATTTAATTAATAACATTTAGAAAATATTTTCAAATTATTATTCCACCTTGGATAATAATTTTTCGAATCAATACTAAATGAAAACAATTAAACATTCTCTCTAACCATTTTAGGATGACGAATCATGTATTAATCATTTAACTACTTCTACATAGTTCATGTTATATCTAATGACTATCAACTGAGTTACCATTGATTAGAATAAGTCTTAGGTAATATCAAAATACATCAATTCTTATATGAGATAACTTTGAAAATCTTAAGTGAAATAATCACTTATAAAATCATTGTAATGAGAATTTATACATACATACATACATACATACATACATACATATATATATATATAATGTTTTAAATATAATTCTCATATCGGGTCAGTTTAGTGAATTTGTTCTCTAACAAACACCCTCTTTAAGTATTTTTCATACTTTAATTCATGAGATTGACTAATTCTTTATAAGGAAGAAAACATGCCAATCTTTTTATGCTTTATTAATGTCTAGTTTTAATAAAACAATGACTAGAAAATTTAGAGATAATACATAAATGCCAGATAAATCTAATAATTATAATTTCATCATAATTTCATTTATGATGTTCATTTATCCTATAAATTTATCATATACATCTGCATATATAAAAGATAAAGATTATCTTTAAGTAATTATATCACTAAACCACGTCCAATCAATTGACTATATTTATCTTTTTGGTTTAGACAAAATTCCTTTCTAAATGATTGGGTTTGAACACTATTTTTTCCTTAAAGCATGTGATATCTCTTCTTTCAAACACTAGGACGTAAGACTAGCTGTAATAGCCCTTGTCTCTAGTACCTAAAATTTGTCAAATGGATCTTTCTCATTATATAAACATATTTTCGTTGATGGAATAATTTAAATTAAAAATACAGACATATAACTCAAATTAAAATTTAAAAAATTTTAATCTACACTTAATAAAAAAGTCTAACATTAATACTAAAAAATAAATCAATTTATAACATTTTAATGTTTTAAGGGTCCATCAATTAAAAGTAATATTATTATAAATGTGATATTTTTTAAAAAAAATTTCTTTTGTGTGAAATCTATCAATTCCACATGGATACCACATTGCACTCACGAGTCTCATTCACTAAAAATTTTCCTAATTTCATATAACAAATAATCACTTATTATATATGGTTTTCATATTGATCTAAATCCTAGCCCATTGTGAACCAACCTCCTTGCTCCATCATAGACACTACAAGATAGTATCAATCACATGTTTCTTGGAAACGCCTATGAATTCTCCGAATCGTTCATTAACTCCAATATAGCCGCTTCTAAAATAGAGTCCTCACTTTCCTCATCCTTTCCGGATTTCCTCCTGAACATACATACTACACCCCTAAAAACGAAACGGGAAGATGAGGCGCTACCACAAGATGACCTTAGCAGAATAAAACTTGGGTATAAGCGACAATCGCCAGGGAGACATCCGTAATTTCGGATAAAAATTCCCGAGGCACTTTGTGTGATAAGGATAATTTTCAGCTAGTGTGTCTCGTTGAATGACATTCGCACATGGACGTAGGGGACACAAAGGATAATTTTTAGTTAGTGGGCGTTCGCACATGGACGGGGCACTTGCCCATTGCATCTAAAAATTTTTAATTTAAAATTTTTAATTTAAATTTTAATTTCATAAAAAATTAAAAATTTACTTTATTAATTTAATTAATGACAAAAAATAATAATAAAATTATAGATATATTAAGATATCAAATAAAATATAAAATTTGAGTCTATCTATTTTTATTAAATTTATTATTATTTGAACCTATGGCTTTTTTAAATGAAAGCTTACAAATTGAAAGATAAAAACTATATACTTAATTGAGTTTTTTTATTAAGATTTTTTAAACCCTTTTGACTTCTTTATCACACTACTTTTTAGCTTTTTGGCTTTTCTTCCCCTAACTCCACAAAGACTACCACACCCAAAGCGAAAAACAATAATCTATATTGAACGCAATTATGAAAAAGATTCCCCCACAGGCTTCACCACGTTCTAGTGCTGATAGGTAAATTCCCACTTCTTTTCTTCGGAAGAACGTGTAGTACGTATAATTTAGAAATGAGTTCTTGTAAATTATAATAGAGTTGATACAGTTTTATTCTGTACATTCTTTTGTACTTTTAGTGAAGACACAAGATAAGATTTCTCATTGTAGACTAAAAATCGTAGCATATAAAGTCAGAAAAATGAACAAAAACAGTACAAACCATCTAGCACTAATGATAATAAAGATAAAAGAAATACCCTAGATGCCCCTATGAATAAAAATAGATAGGTTCAGATTTTATTTTTATTTGATATCTTAATATATCTATAATTTTATTATTATTTTTTGTCACTAATTAAATTAATGGGGGCAAAATTTTAATTTTTAATGGAATTAAAATTTAAAATAATAATTTAAATTAAAACATTTCAGTAATATAATAGTACTTTAAATATTTTACCCCCACTCAAAATAATTTATGGATCCGTCCCTGCATTCACATATTATTAATACATTTCATATAATTTTTTTGAAAAATTTAAATTAATTTTAATGAAATTAAGAGTTATGCTAATTAAAATTTATACTAGATGATTTTGAAACATTAAAATTACAAATTTAATTGATTTTTATAGTTATTTAATTGATATTATTAAATTATTTATAGCAATATTATTAAATAATTTATTTTGTAGGGCCATAGAACTGCCAAAAACTTCTTTGCATTTTACCTTAAATAAAACGAATTCACATTACCCAACAACCTTTTTACTCCGATTTCGATGATTAAGGTTAGAGACGATGCTAAAAGTGTAGATTAGACTTTAATGGCTAGCTACTTTATTTATGTCAACCTCCCTCAATAGGGTCCGAGCATAGACATATATTGGACAGAGATTGAATTCGGCGCAAGACATTCTCATTAGACGACTGAAAATAAGAAGATAGGTTAGGTATACTGAACCAAAGGGAATTTACTTTTGTTTTTTTGACCGTATGTTTTAAAAAGGTCTTGGAATATATCTTTAAGTCATTCATATCTAAATTAATCTCCGCTCAAATCAGATAAGTTCTTTGTAAGAGGCAAAACTCTAATCCCAAATTTTAAAGAGAATTTACTTTACAACCAAACTTTTGACACTGAACCAAAGGGAATTTACTTTACAACCGAATTGACACATGATTCCACTGCACTATATTAGTGGACTCAATTATATAATTATCATTTTACTTATTAATATTAATAATCATTAATTTAAGCACCTTTGTTTAAATTTTTTTAGTTTTATTAAAACTTAAAAATAATTTATTTTTAAGTTTTAATAAAATATAATATTAACAACCAAAATGGTAGAAGCTGAAAATTAAAAAAAAATGACAAAAAAAGGTCCATAACTAAAAGCGACAATTCATATTGAAAAAGGTAAGAGCAAATACAGAGTAACTATCTGTATCTAAGCATGTCCACCTAAATGTATGTGCATGGGGATAGGGCAAGAATGATGTAAACAAATGAGGGGCACAGGAAGATGGTGAGCAACTTTAATGGCTAAGAAGTGCCAGAACCTTTTTTTGTATTCAAGAAACCTACTTATAATTCCCTTCCAAATGATGTATACGCAGAATATGCATGTAGGTGAAGCATGGTACCTGTATACTGGAATTCTTGGAATAGCTGCAAGGTCCGTCTCCACCAGCCATGGGATATGATTTTTCCATCTCTCGCGCGCTCTCTCTCTCTCTCTGTTGTTTGCGGCAATTTGCTTCTAAAGGACACATCTTATATAAATGCGTTAACCCGGAATTACCGTCAACACTGGCCCAATCACAATCCCTTTTTTAAAGCAGCTTTCGTTTAAACATTGGGTGGCGGCACACAGTCGCAGATTCTGACGATGCAATGGCCCATATCTTCACCGACTCCAATTTAAACTTTAACAACTCCAATTTCACCTTTCCTCGTTGGCTCATTTGGTTTGTATGTTTATCTTCAGGCAAGGCAACTGCTAAAGGAAACAAGGTTGAAACAAATCCGTGCAAAACGTCCCACTAAATTGTCTTGGAAGATATTCCCAACGGAATGTGACTTCTGTATTGATTTTTTATTACGAGTTGTCTTAAGCGAGTCTTAATTATGAAAAGCTATTTTTAAGTCATCCACGTTTTTCCTACTCGAACCGAATAGATACTTTACGGAAAGCAATCGAACTTTTTTTTTATATTGCTGTTTATGTCATTTATGAAACTATACTACCAGCAACCAGAAATCTATGTAGACCACACAAATGAGCAACGAGTCGCTTTATTATCCCTATCCTCAGGCGTCAAGTCCAGTGCAGAAATTCCATATTCGATTTATAGGAAAGGGCGCACAAAAACACAAAGTATCTTCAAAATCAACCTTTTAAGTTGTCTACAGAACTTGCCCTACATGACAAAGTTGCTGAGTCATATACTTTATCCCTGTCCTTTGATCTTGAGTCGGGAAAGGGTGTTACGAAAGCCCTTGCTTCCTTTATAATTAGGAAATTGTTGATTTATTCCCAATGGCAAATTGCTTACATATTTAATTAAACTCATTCTTTATCTTTAATGTTTATTTAATTAATTAACTCATATGATAAAGCATATGAAATAATTATAATTTATCAACAAAATTACAATAAATTTTATAATTCTAAGATTCACAATATGTTTATATTTATATATTATTCTTATTCATAAAGAAACTGATTAGTTTAACGAATTATTTCTTCTTTATAAAAAAATAGCCAATTTAATAGATTAAAGTGTAAAGATACTTATACAATCGTGTAGATGCTTATTAGAGATTTATTAAACTAACTTAATGTGAGAGTGCTAAATGAAACATTTTTTTGTGTTTATGAAAATACTCATTATGAATGATTCTTTCACTTGAAAATTTCAAAGTGTCTCATATAAGTGTAGTCATATTTTAATACTACTTATGATATATCTTAACCATAAGTTGCTTAATGCATAGCTATTAGGCATATTTGAACTTTATGAACATAGTTTAATGATTAATATATGATTAACAAGTTTAAAGTAATTAAAGAGATTGCTACCTTTGTTCTTTATTAGTGTCATTTTTGGAAATTCATAACTAAGATCAAAGGACAATTGAAAATAACTTTTAAATTTCATTAAAAGAATCAAGATCAAAGTTCTTAATCACACCCTAATGTTTTCTAAATGTATAAGAAACTTCATATCATTATCTATAATATCTTATTGAACCTTGATGTTTTTAAAATAGTAATAATAGCATTGTAAATCCTCGAGGAGCTAGGTTTATGTTAGTTCCTAATAATTAGCCGTCAATTTAGCCTATATGAGGTTATAACTAAGTAATCTGAATCCACCAAGTGTTACCTTGTTTAGGGTGCAATAGGTGACATTTTAGTAATGTTAGGGTATAAAGTAGCATCAAAGGTAACATTGGAGACTTTCTTGACCTTATATGAAATGCTAAGATGAAAATCACAAATTTAAATAAAGGGTGAATGCTATACGTATACGTGTCAATGCTACTAAATTTTTTCTTATTACAAATTTATCACTTACTAATGAGGCAAATGCGCTTACCGTTGGTAAGCAATATAATGGTAAGTAGGGATCAAATACCACAAAGAAGTAATATGGATTAGAAAGCCTAACACTATTTGCTAGTGTAGGGATAAAAAATAAAATGATGATTTTATGATTATTTTGAATAATGAAATAAAAATAGATCTAAAATCTAGATAATAGCCAAGGAGATCAACATAAATACAATTTACCAAAAGAGAATTTAATCAAATAATTGTGCTTAGATTGGCACTTACCCTAGTAGTGCTTTTGAATTCATTATTTAATTGACTTAAATTGGATATATTCTCTACATCGATAGGATCTCCTAGACATTAGAACTGTACTCTCTCAAGCTACATCTATTTAGTCTTTAGTTAGTTATACCTTTATATAGCTAACACTCATTTGAATACAATAAGCTTTATGAAATCCTGTGAAAGATTTCATCCTAATACATAGAATATTGCATAGGTCTCTTTGGAGCACCCCATCTAATCCCCTCGACCTAAGCCAAGATATATTCATAAGTAAGCTATCTCAAGTCTTTCATAAGTAAATTTAAATCAAATTTAGATGTTGACATGAATAAATTAACATTAAGACTAATCAAATATGTCTTACAAAAAAATATCCCATATTATAAAGTAAATAAAATTAATCCATTAAAAATTAACCACTAGAGTTTTCCTAATCTAAACATGAAAAAGCATTTAGCCATAAAGTATATTGAAAACAAAAAAATAAAGAAGTTATTGATGAGATTTTGGGACTATCAACGGTAATAACATTTATCACCTTTAAGAATCTGAAATACCAAGACTCATGTGAGTATCAAAACCAAATCCAGATCAGGTTATATCTTTTTGCAGTAGAAATATGCAGAGAAATTGGTAGTGTTGAGAAGAGCACGTCAAGTGCCGCACCTCTACTAGTATCCACACTCTCGCGAGATTGAACAACCCCTTTTGATGTGCTACAACCACTTTCTGAGACCTCTCTCTCTCTCTCTCTCTACTTCTAGCAGAGGATGTCTCCTTTAGGGTTTTTGAGCGGATGAGATTCTTCAGTCTTCAAGTCATACTATATATCCATATATATAGTAAAACCGTAAAGTCCAAACCTTAAACCCTAAATCCGATTAAGGCCCAATGAATGTTCAGTCTGCTTGGTGTGTAACCTTGTAGGCTTATTTAATAGTAACAGGAGGCCTAAACTTCTTTTAGGCTCATAAGTTGTAAGCGGTCTCCAGCAAGACATAATAACTACCTAATATTAAATAAGGTCAAAATATGACACTACCTAAATCACAATTGATTAATTAGAGTACATTCTATAATTTGTTTATGGGGCATACACCAAAAGTTATGATATAAGTAAATTAAATGAACTTATAATTGTCACATAGATCTTGATCTATTAATATAATGTCTGGAAGACATGATATGAGGCACAACTGTGGCCCATAATCTAGGCCTCACTATTTTTTCTAGGTAATGGACACGAGCTGTGTTAGGACCATTTCAATAAACCGTAGATCTTACTATTTCTTTAAAATTAATTGATGGGCTTTTACATAGTCTCTTACACAATTATGGCTCAAACCATGCTATTTGCTACATTTAATAGGAGCATGGTTCAGACAATGTTTCTTTAAGAATTGAAATCTTTTTTCATCATTTTACTTGGAATAATCTTCAATTATTCAATAATATCATCCTAAGGTCCAATTTGTGTAATTACCTAAAAATATATATAAAAAACTAACCAAAATAAAGAAAGTCAACCTTAAAAATCAAAATAAATACTTAAGAAAATATGTGCATATTTCATGTACATCAAATATCTGCACACTTAAACTTTTTCTTCTATTTGATTAAATCAATTAAATCATTCTTAATTTTAAAAGGTATTGATTCTAAAAAAGAATTTGACAAATCAATTGAAGTAATTTTAAAACTATTCATTATCCATTCAATTGATTGTTCCTTGGTTAGTTAGAAATTTAGATACTTGCATTTAACAATAAATAAATTCATTTTAACCTAACAATCCCTAAAAAATCAACTTAGTCTACAAAATCCAACTTAATATATAAAGAATACGCAGTGAGCAAGATGCTTAAGCTTTCAAACATTTGAATAACTCAAATTAACAAAAAAATAAAGCATAGAATTTGAATTTATAAAGGAGTATTAAAGGATTATTTGAAAAGTCACATAACCTTTTTATGTGAAAGCAAATACCTTAACATAAATGCCCTCGATTACTCAATTAGGTCATCATTTCAAATGAATACTAACACCACTCTTTAATTTTACCTTTGTACTTAGGTTAAAGCCAATAGAGTAGATTTATTCATGTTCACTCATTCATATATTTTCTTATTTATTTATTTTAAAATTTTTTAGTAGGATACTAAAATCTTAGAAAGAATCCACTCCTAGTTCGAAGATATTCATAAATTATATAAAAAGTATTACAATGTAAATTAAACATCTTATATCAAGATTATTGAAGCAAATTAGGACTAAATTAGTTATTAAAGCTCATAAATATTAACCTAAATTTATTGGATTACAAAACAACCAAAATTATAATGTATCATCTTGATTAATTTTTTTTCATTAACAAAGATTTTTTAGAAATTTTCTATATTAAGCTAATTATAGTAAAATTGATAAATAAAATATGACTTATATATAATTAGTTTCCTTCTTCTGTGCTTTTGGCAATGTTCCTCTTGGTTCTCTAGTGCTTCTCTCACTGGTACACTCATCTTGTTTTTTGCCTATCATTTTACATCTTCCTTTTCAGGTAATGGCTTCCTCCCCTTTAACTATAAATGAAAACTCCCCCTTGGTACCGAATCCCACTCCCCCTACTCGAGTCTCACTAGCTCCTATAAAACAATCCCTATCCCTTGTAGCTCCCTAACTCTATAAAGGAAATCCTAGAGCTAGGTCATAGGAGTACCTTACCATCCCAAAAGCTAGATTGCTATCTATCCAAGTCCGTGACACCTTGCAATGGAGGAAAGCAAGAAGATAATTGATCTAGGTATAGAAAGGAGCCTTAGAACATAGCTATTGAAGGTGATGCTTCACTTTTTGCTCAAAAGGACCCATCTCAAGCAATAAATAAGATGGATTCTATATTAAAGATGAATTTGGGGGATAAAGTGGTTGATGGCTACTGGTCAATAGTTAAAAGAAATTTAAAGAGGACAAAGGAAAAATGCTATCTCTCACCTAAATGAATACCATAGAATGGAATGTAAGAGGGCTTAATTGCCCAAATAATTAACTTATGCTTGCTAATTTGTTAAAGATGAAAACTTGTTTTTGTTTGGATTACTGGGAACTATGATTAAGGAGCATAATCTAAATTGAACAATTTCAAAATATGATGAAAAGCTCTAGAATTAGGATTGAAGTTCCTAGGAACTGAAACGGATCAAAACAGAGGTTATTTGCATAGAATTCGGGTGATCCGAAAATTTTTGGATAAAAACACCCGCATTGAAAAAATGGATTGTAGGGATAATGTGCCCAACTAAAATGTTCTAAGCATGCAATTGAAGAGATTTAAGCTTAATTGGAGTATATTTCAGTCAATTTGAGGTTTAGAATTATATTGAATATTTTTTGAAGTAATTTAGAAAAGTTAATCGTTTTAATTCGGTAAAAGATAAAATGGTCATTTTGATATTTAAAGGTGTTTGTATGTGTGAAACTCTAGACCTAGTATCTTAGGAGGACACTTTTGAGTAAAAGTAAGTCCGTTCGGATAGATTTTAAGAGATTCAAAATTATTTGACTAAAATGCCCTTTATTGAAAAATAATGGGAATACACTTATACAAGAACCTCTTCCTTTATTGACAAGACAAATCAAGGTGAAGGAAACCACTTGTAAGTTAATTTTTTATATCAACATACCATGGAACAAATAGACGAGTTAACATCATCAAGGATTCATTGGAGAATTGCTCATTAATTTCTTCACATTGTTGCACCTCCCCTCCTTTAAGACGTGATATGTGATTAGCTACAAAGTTTTTCTCTCCGTTATTGTCTTTAATCTCTATATCAAATTCTTGTAGAAGTAGTTCACATCAGATAAGTCTTTCTTGCATAGTAGACAACATGTAACTTTTTGTCTTTCTACTACCCTAAAATACATCCTATTGCTAGCATCACATATAACCTTAAATGGTAAGGACTAATCTAGCAACGCCAATATAAGTGCTGAGATGGGTGCCTCCTTTAAATTATTAAAAATAATTAAACAATTATCATCAAAATTAAAGGGCACATCTATCCAAATTTTTCAGACAATGATAAAAAGCCTCCAAAGATCAACAAATCATCCAAAACATTTCCATGATGTCTTCAATCATATCTGCAAAAATATACATCATACATATTTGAAAATTTGTTGGTGCATTGGAAAGCCCAACTAGCATATGCTTATAAGTAAATATTCCATAAGAACATATGACAATGGTCTTCTATTGATCATCTGGATAGATAAAATTCTGATTGCACCCTAAATATCCATCAAGGAAATAGTAGAATGGATACCACTCTTTTAATCATTTGGTCCACAAATGGTAAAGGAAAGTGATCCTTCTTAATTGCCGTGTTGAGCTTTCTATAATCAATGCAAACCCTCAAATTTGTGACTATTCTATTAGAGATCAACTTACCTTTTTCACTCTCCTTCACCGTAAATGCCTCCTTTCTTAGGTATACATTGTATTAGACTAACCCATTTGCTATCTAACATAAGATAACTGATACCCGCATCTAAAAGCTTCATTGCTTTCTTCTTAACTACTTCTTTCATATAAGGGTTTGGTCTTCTTTGTCTTTCCCTTATAGCCTTACACCCTTCACCAAGGTTTATCCTATACATCACCACATTAGGACTTATACTTCTTATATAAATAATTTGCCATCTTATGGCTCTCATCCTCTTCCTAATTGTTTCTACCACTCTCTTTTCTTTGTCCCTATTTAGTTTGTTTGAAATTAAGTTAGGTAGCATATGAACCTTACCTAGAAATGTATATCTAATATATGTAGGTAAGGATTTCAACTCTAGAGTGGGTGGTTTCTTATAGTAGAGATGTTAATGGGTTGGACCCGATGGGCGGGGACGATTAACTCATGGCCTGACAGGTCATGGAGTGGCCAGGCCAACCCATCCCACCATATATATATTTTTTAAAAATGTAAAAAATAACATTGTTTTTTACAAAACGACGTTGTGTTTTACAAAACAACGTCATTTTTAAAGTAACGGTCAGGCCACTAGGGCCAAGATCAGGCCAGGCCCTTTTTGATATCCCTACTTAATGAGATATCTTTGAGAAACTTTGTGCAGTTAGGCATGTTCTCCAAGGCTTCCACAAAGGACAAGTTAATATGCAATTTCTTCAATTTCTCTAAAAAAATTGCAAATTGTACGTCTATTTAAATATTCTTCAACCTTTGTGGGAATGGAATCTTTGGAACATATAGAGGTGGTGGAACATATGGTGGCTCCTCCTTCTTATATTCTTTCTCTTGGCTTTCTTCTTAGTGGGATTCAACCTTCTTCTCCGTTGGTTCTTCCAACTCTTTCCCACTTCTAAGTATGATGACCTCCAGTTGATCTTTGGATTAGACTCTGTGTTTCTTGGGAGATTTCATGCATTTTATGTAGATAATGCATTAGCTAGTTAGTCTACTTAAACTCCCAAATTATGGATGGAAAAAGAATGATTCTTTACAATTTTGTCGAACTTAGCTTCCATCCTCTTTTAGCTCCCATATTGACTTATGAAATTGGAATTATGCACATCCATTAAGTTGTTTATCTTTGATTCCAATAAACTAATTCTATTTTGTTGAAATCTTATTAGGACTTATTCTCTTATTTGGTTTCTGGCATTGTTAGACCAAGAGAAATTATAGTGTTTCTTCTATCCAAGATTATAGATATTAGAATAAGGTTTGTTACCACCCCGACCAAGTTGTGCACCTATGTAATTTATTTATTCTATGTTATTGCTCTATATTAGGAAGCAATTAGCTATAACATAGCCTTCTTGACTGTACAGTTCACATCCTTATTGTATTGCTTTGGGTGGGCTGGATGAAGTGGCTTTTATACTATTTATTTACTTAGTGAGGTTTGTTACTTCTGTCTGTAATGCTATCAATGAATCAACAACATGCGCCCCTTTTGATCTTTAAAGGTTGTTGTTATTTACTCCTTTTTGACGTCTATAGACAATTATTGTTTGCCATCTCCTCCAACAAGTCATGTGCATCATCAATTGTCCTCATCATTAATGAACCCCCAGTTGCAGTATCAATGGTATCTCTAGTAGGTGGATTTACTTTATTGTTGAAGGTTTGCAAAAGAAACTCTTTAGGTAAGTCATGATATAAGTAGCTCCTTTGCAACTTGTTGAAACTTTCCCAACTTTATATAGTGATGCCCCTTCACTTTGATTGAAATTTGTGATCTCCTTTAACCAAGAAGGCTTGTACCAATTGCTCTCATGTTATCCTATTCTCTAAGCTAAAAGAATTCATCCACACTTTGGCTTAATCTTTAAGCGTGAATGGAAACGACCTTATCTTGGTGCATCCTTTAATAACGCTTTATAACTAAATGTGTCACATATCTCCAAGAAATTGACCAAATGAACATTAGGATCCTCATTGGCCCATCTATAAAAATGGACATTAATTTGCAATATGTTTAGCAAGGTTTGTTTAATTTCAAAATTATTTGTCTACACTGGAGGTCTCGCTACCTTTTGTTGATTACCATTGAACCCTAGCCTCATAAAGTCTACGAGGGTTCTTATTGTCCTCCTTAGTTCCCTTTTTCTCCCATTAATCTCTTTATAGCTTCTTGGCATCTTACTTTTTGAATCTCCCTCTCTTACTTGGTGAAGTCGGAAACTTATGTATATAAGAGTTTGCATGAACTCATTAATGCTATTATGTTCATACACCTACAATCACGCAAGAAAAGTGTTAAAATCCTTAAACCAAAGCAACTCAAATTGAACTAGATGCTAACTTAACAACCCTTGACAATGACGCCAAAAACTTGTTAATATAAAAAAAGTATTGTTCCCACAAGAATTGTATTAGTCACCTAATAACTCTTGTAACACTTTCTTTAAGGTCAACAATATGATAAAATAATTAGAAAATAAATTGAAACTAAAGATAATTGAATAATTGAATAATTAAACAAGAAGAAATCAATTTGTTGATTAATCAATGATGAAAACTTAGGAATTACTTTTATCCTTGTTTTGTTTCACTTCACCTTTTTAATTTAATGATACTTGAACCAAGATATCCAATATTTATGATTACCCTTTCTCAAGATCTAACTAAGTAGTCCAAATTAAAATAGGTAAATTTTAATTTCAACCTTATGAGTTATCAAAACTTTTCCTAGCTATTCAGTTAGATTTGAAGCTATCGTAAAGGTAACTAATAAATATTAAGATTTCTCTTCAACTACCTATTAATCTGATGTTTATAGGTCTGTTATGGTACCAACTTTTGCTACGTAACACAACACATATAATTCAATCTAACCTCTCAATTCAGATTAAATATAAAATGATAAACACCACAAACAATATCTCTATTAAATCAAGAATGTAAAGTTTAACAATCAATTCAAGAGTAATCACTAAAATAAGTTTAGAAATCCAAAGCTAAAACTATATATCGTAATTGATTCATCAGTAACATTCAATAATAATAAGGAAAGAAAATAATATAGTAGAAGTTTGAATTCTGAATGTCTTCTTTTTCTTGTCTTTAAGCTAGAAAAATATGCCATCTTGTTCTTTAGGAATTTCTCTCTTTGATCTCTTCTTTGATATTTCCAACTACCTCTTTTGTGTTTTTCTTTGCCTTTTATACTTCTTGATCCTTATTAGACTCTTTTTAGGATTTCTCCACTTGTTTTGTTCCAAAAATAGCCCTGATTCATCAATAAAAAAATCTCACAACTTGAAAAATTCTATTGCACAATCGTGCACCGACTGCGTCGTGCATGCTCTATCACGATCGTGCAGACCTTACATGATAATGATAAAGAGTTTGCAACTCTCCAACATTGATGCTACACGTCGTGTAGGTGCACAATTGTGACCCATCTCCTTCTCCAGCTTCTTTTTTTTTCTTCAAGTTTCTTGTCTCCACTCATTAACCAAACATATTAAATATCTCCCTAAATATGCATTAAGATTAAATTCTTGCCCCCAATCAACAATAATCAAATAAAATACACAAGAAAACTAACAAAACATAAATCTAAATCCTAAACACATGATTATTGCCTAAGAAAACACTTAAAAACACATTCTAAAGCCTATAAAACACAATACAATCACATATCACGAATTCCTAGAGTTTGATAGAAAGATCCATAATCTTAGGCATGGTTGTACTTAAGTCTATGTCCTTCTGTAGATAGAAGCAAAGAGATTTATTGCCTGTTGAACAACTATGTTTTCTACCAAATTGATGCAGAGTCCTTTTATTTAAAGAGCTAAAATTCTAAGTTTTAGTTTATTTTTTCATCTTAAGTTTTTCTAAGGCTTAGGTGAGATATTGTTTTGACTTTTCTTTATTTCTTATCTCATCCATAGCCTTACATGGCTAATTTTGTATACTTGGTCAAAAAAACTAAATTCTTGAGATGTATAAAATCTTGAGATTTAATTTACTTTCATTATTCAATTTATATTTTAAGTATCAATTGTTTTTATATGTTTATCTTTTATGATTGTTTAATTACTAGGGATACCTACTAGTTTATTACTTATAATAATTTATTACTAGGTTAGACATTAAATACGTAATTTTTTAATCCATCTAATCTTTAGAGCGACTAGGTTTAATGGACTATTGTGTTTCTGGATTCTTAAATTTTAAGAAGGAAATTGACTTAATTGAATACAATCTCATAGGCTATATATGTTATTTTGTTCCATTGATCTCTCAAGTTCTTAATTCTTATAGTTATTACATAATTGAATTTTAGGTATGTTTGTTAAGGTTATTCATAAGTTAACATTAATAAGATTATGGTTTCTTTCTAATTAATTACAATTAACAAGAGATAGAAATTAATTTTAATGGTAAATATTCAAAGTATAAAGTAATTTCCTTTGTATTGACAATCGATATATAATTTCTAAGATAGATGTGGCGTAGAGCAAGGTTCATTTTCTATTTTCTGTTGACTCCTTCATATTTCAATTTGCATTGCCTGTTAGATATATTTTTATATTGCTTTTATCACAACCAAAACTCCCTTACTTGTGTTTTATTTGGAAAGCACATAAAATAAGACTAAGTACTCTCTATGAAATTGATCCTTACTTCTATTACATAAATGTTGAGAGCATGGTATTATTTCTTAGTACAAGAGGTGCCCTTATACTAGTCCAAGAATCCCATGCATTCAAATCAGTCATTACCACTACAAGCTAGTTTGTGTACAAATTCAATGGATACAAATTTCGGGTCACCACAAGCTAGTTTGTGTACAAATTATATAACATCTGTGACATGAACCACTATATCACAATCTTCCAACCCGTATGACCTCCTCATATTATGCACAACTAACAGAAACATATTAGAATGCACACTTTATAAACGTTAAAGTGGTATGGCAGATATTATTAGCTTAAATTTTAGTAGAACGTAAGGTGATTCACACTTTTAATCCGACAACTTATGCCTTCGATGAACCAGTATTAGTAGGCACTTGTTTTTGGTATGCTTTTTCTGTCAAGATTAATTTGTTTCACACTTTCAATTTTTTTAAAAAATTATTCTAAAAAAATAAGCAAAAAAGGCCTATAAACTGGCCATTGCCATCCCTACCCTAAATTTTGTAAGCTCCAAGTATGCCAAATTGAAGCAGTAAGCTACAAGTTGAATAAGCTATTTACAATACTATAACCAATAAATTTCCTTTCATAATCCTTAGATATAACTCCACCTCTTAAATCGTGAATGTTGTTTCTCATCTAAGAAGGCTAAGGCCAATTTCATTTCAATTAAAATCCCATATGGTTGTAAAATATGACAAGTAATATGCTAACCGACATCACCAAATCCATGCCTCACATAATATATATGCTGAGCCCCACGCGGAGAGGCATTGAGATTCCCAGTACTCTACAAGAAGATATTTATGTAACATGAAACAACTATATTTCTGTAAGCCACAAAACAATAAGTTCTGCTTTATCGCCTTATGTCAAAAGCACACACATTGAGTTAAAACTTTAAAGAGAGATTACCGGGGAATTCTCTAAATTCAGACACCTAAGGCATACAATACCCTGTAAAAGCGGGATTTGCGAACATAGAACTTGCAGGTCACATTGGTTCTTTATGTCTCTCTGTGAAGGCACTACACAAAAGGGGGATTAATAACTTTGACATATTCCTTGAGGTGTTGCCAATCATTGAAGAGCGCAAAAGCATTCTCCAGACTCAAACCTGAAACAATAAATTCATCGTCAGAACCTAAAAATTAAGAGATCAAATTAGTAGTTTTGTAGTATGTGCGGTCCTCCGTTTCAGTAAATTTGTTCCAACCCTGTTCCGCCACAATACGACGTCGTTTTAATAAAAACTAATTCTGTTGTGTATCAATCGGCTCTCTTCTAGCTTCAGCGAATTGTGGCAGAACTGAGTTGGAACAGACTTATTCAAACCGAGGATCCACTCCCATCTTTGCTAACCTCTATACATGATTTTTTTAGAACAGACCTCAAAACAAGAAATGATTATATAAAGAAAAATATATTTTAATCAACATTCCATGTCTAAATCAATTTCCAGGATCTGGCATAATTATCTTCTGACAAAATAAGAAGCCATCAGCGGTAAAAACAGCTAAGCATTTGATATTATTCCAATGTAACTAATAATTCCAAGACAGACCAAGAAACAATACTAGCGGAAACTTTGAAGAAACCGGAAACTAACTGCAAGGATAAGAAATACTGATGAAACATACTCATCTATAATACAAATTTTGTTTAACTTGATCCTGAAGGAAGGTCAGTGACTTTCCCCACAGCAATTGTTTTCCCTGTAATAGACAGAATGGTATTAACTAGTCATGATTAAATCATGAATCAAGATAAAATAGCATCCATCTACTTACCTTCAGTGCGAAGAGTGAACCTTCCAAGTTGAGGAAAATCTTGGAATTTCTCAATGCATATTGAGCTATTTACCTGGTAGAACATAATTAAACCCACAGCAATATAAACGCTGAGTTTCAAGTGGAATTTCATTTGAAATGGAAAGCTGAAAATGGTTCAATATGTACCAAATCACATAATAATCAAAACCAAGACTCAAGACAAACTAATCTCAATTTTCGAAGCATTTTAATTACAAAGTCTTGCTCATGTACCTGAATCCGACAGACAACAACAGCACCATTTTTCACAAAAAGGACCTTCTTTTTCAAGGTTTTCCTTGTCTTTGGATCTATTTGCTGTAGCAGCTCAACAATCTCACATTCCTCAACTACAGAATGGATGTGCAATACGGCCTTGTAGCCAGCAGTAAAAATTGCCTAAAGTAGACGTGTTGATGATGTGCACTTCAGAAAATGTAGTGCCAAGAAGCTTAGCATGAAATTACCAAAAATAATACCAGAAGCATACATTTTCAAGAAGTTCGAGTATCTGTAACTGTGCAACAAACTCCATCACTGCTGCTATTGGCTTTGCTGCATAAACAAGAAACAAAACAAATTTTAATCTTGTAGAGGACAAGTAATAAAGCCAGTTAAGGCCTATGAAAATAAAGAAAATCAACTAATTGGAGCAAAAAGTTAGCACTTAAACCCATCAGACACATTCATATTTCATTAAGGATTTCAAGAACAGGACTTCGAGCTTACCAACACTTGACAATACAAAACCAGCCAATATATCCTCATCATCGATTCCAGATAATCTAATTCTTAGATTCTCTCCAGGTCCTGCACACCTTGTCTTGTTTTCATCCATATAAACAGCAACAACTTTGACCGGAGTCTGCATAATCATTTTATCACTTTTACCCCTTGATTATGAGAAGATGAGGAGAAGGAATACAGTGAAGCAAGAAGAAATAGTGTAGAGTCAAAGGAACAGGTGATTCACCTTATTTGGCATGACCAACAATGAATCACCCTCAGTCACAGTACCAGATTCTACTTTGCCCATAACAACTGTTCCCATATCTTTAAACTTGTCAATGATAGGCATCCTACAAGTTAAATATTAAGTTCAACAGTATGTCATGGAGGTGAAAAGCAGTCCAAAAAAAAAAAAAAACTCAAGTTGCTAGAAATCAAAACACTCTGAGATTTGAAGAGCAAACTATATTGTGGTTCCATGATCCTTACAGAATAACTAGCACTAATATGTTAGCTTAAAAGCTACTAGGATACCAACTATTCCAAGATCAAGAATGAAAATTCAAGTCAGATTGAAATGGATAGCAAAATTTTCAATTATTGCATGAATCATGACCTAAACATAAAAGGACCAAACACCACAAATCCAGTTTAAATACAAAATTCACATTGAGCAAAATAAATTTTGATAGGACAGGTACAATAAATGAATTGATTGCCATAAGAGTGTAAATATTACCTAAAAGGCCCCTTTGGGTCTCGTGGAGGAACTTCAACAGCATCAAGAGCTTCAAAAAGGCAGGGGCCATCCCACCATGGACATACACTTTTGTCCACTCTTGATTTCATGTTAGAACCAACAAGACCAGATATTGGTAGGAATAACACATCTGTAAATTGAAGAACACTGTACATAAGGAGGAAGAGGACTTCAAAGCAAATATAAAATTATAATGCAATAAGATCACGCCAAATTTTACTAGTAACTTTCTGATGCAGAAGAACTTAAAGTCTATAGAAGAAATAAAAGAAGAAAAATTGTCAACCACAAGCCTTAATTTGATGAGATGAAGGATGAGAATTGAGTTGACAGCAAAGATAATAAGGGCAGAAATTTAAATTATGATAAGAATCCTTATTAGATAAGAAATAGTAGTAAATTAAATATATTATTCTAATTTTAGATATGTTATTCTAGTTATTTAGGACTTACAAAATTTTTATTAGAATAAGATTTAAATTTGTTAGAAACCCTTTCATACTAGAATAAGGTTCTAAGAAATTCTCTACAAATATGTGTATACTTAGCCCTTCAGTAACAAGCTATCTTGAATTTTTTCAACAGACTTGAGAGTTTTCAACCTAAATGGTGAAATACTTTCTTCTAAATGTGATTCTTAGACCCTACGAGTAATTCGTAGATTTCTACCCTCCATTATTTGCGTTCCTCACTAAATTCCAACAATTCTAACTGAAGTTCCACCAACAAAAACCCTAAATTCTAGCCACATCAAACCCAAATTCCAGCTATATTAAACCCTGGACTCCTGGCCTAAATCTCCAGCAATTAAAGCTCAGTTATATAAAAATTTGAAGTTTTAGCATTCCAAGCTAAAATCCAGACCTGATATAGATATTCCAGGAGCCTAATATCAGCTATATTTCCTAGTTTTTGTGAATTTTAGCCATTAGTTAATACTTCTTATAATTGTCCTACATCACTTTCACTTATCATTAGCACCTAAGACATTATTGATAAACAAAAAATTACAAATAGAAAAAAAAATCCATGAAGGACAATGATAAGAATCAGAGTGATGACACCATTTAGGTTTCAATCCTATTCACAAAAAGAAAAGAGAATGAAAAAAATAAAAAAGCAGTATATCAGTAACGTATCAATAAAATACCAAGCTAGTCACTTTCAGTTGTCCAATCTATCAACACCACCTAAATATCATGACCGTACATTTAGTTTGAGGAAGTTTTTAAACTACAACATACACACATTTCAAATATTGTCCGCAGTTTGTGGTAACTAGTGATCAAGCCCTGAAGAAATTCCATATGGGAAAGTTGGACCACATCTCTAAACTCCAAAAGTCAAGAAAAGGGTTTAAGCCAAATTCAAAAAATAACGGAACAGTCAAATGATGACTAACAGCCACACAAACAAAGAATACTAGTCTTACGGTACCTTTCTTAACATTGTAGCCTGATGACTTCAGGAATGGAGTCATCTTTGATTCAATTTCATCATACCTGAAAGAGGTGTAATGAAGCTAGCTCAAGTTGAGTACATATGATGCATGCATAAGAAAACAGAAGCAATCACCCCAATTGTGTGCATTAAAGGAACTGGAATGAACTGCTGCATCAAGGACAAGAATAGGAACCTCTGTTTTGACCAGTTCACCGTTGGCTCATCCATTTTGTTCACAACGACAAGCAGTTTAGCTACGCCTAACGTCTTTGCAAGTTGAACATGCTCACGAGTTTGTCCACCTCTCTCATAACCAGTTTCAAACTCACCTTTTCGAGCAGAAATTACCTAATTGGAAAGGATAAAAGTCATTCTAGAATCAAGAAGCAAGACCTTAAAAGTAAAACAAAACAAACAGTTTTAAAACCTTACAAGTACACCAATATCAGCCTGAGATGCTCCACTGATCATGTTTGGAACATAGCTCTTGTGACCCTGAACAGTCAAACAAACAAAAATTTGGCATAATTTATTAATCATGAAAACAGAACTAACAAAACAAATGACCTATGTTGCCTTGAATTAAGCTGTATGCTATAACACATTACCGTAAGTGCCTCTAAACTCAATCTAGTACCAATTATTAAAATTTATGATTGAACGTACATGTTTACTTAGACAATTAGTTGATGAACAACTCAAGTCCAGAAGACTATCAAAGTATGAGAAACAATTTGACTATCTTATTAACCTTAACCTTGATTTCAAATTTGACTCAGGCTCTATTCAGCATTAACAATATGGTGATTTGACTCGAGACTTATTGAACTACAAGATCGTCAAATGACTGTTAAACAGTGTATAGATGAAAAATCAGAGAATACTGTCCCAAGGGAAAAGGGGTATATGCGTCATCCCAAATCTCATCCCTGCACAGGCACATACACACTCATACACAGCAATGTGCTCGGCAAGATATTACAAGCATGTACATTTCTTCCTGAACTTGATTCCCAAGTGAAATAAATCAATAAAATTATGCCTTCTGATAAGTACTTAATATGCAAATCATAGGTATAAGACACTCAAATGAAGAAAGTTTTTGTGCCTTACAGGTGCATCCAAAATTGTGAATCTAGATGTCTCTGTTTCAAAATGTGCCCTCCCAACTTCTACTGTTTTGCCCTACAGAGAGCAGCAGGAATCCAATATACAAATTGTGAGGTTTGACAATAAATTCTTAGATGGCTGAAATCAGCATCTTCATAACTCTATCAGATGAAGAGTAGAATGGCTAGCAAACAAAAAGATTCACGAAAAGATTCATGGTACAACAGGTAATACCTTAACCCTCTCTTCTTCATTAGTGTCCATAATATAGGCCATGTACCTAGCACACAGAAAACAATTATGACAATTACAGAAAGGTAGCAAGAGAAAACTAAAATTCCCAGCAAATACCCTGATAAACACAGAACCAAATATTTAACAAATTAAGACCGCAACAATGAAGCATTCAATATTCTGAAGTTTACTTTCAATTTTTTTCCCGCTAAAGAGAATAAAAGGAACATTTATGAAGGGCACAACCAAACATACTACAAGAAGTTCAAGAGAACTAAACTTGATCACTTATAAGAATCATGCATGCTCTCAATAGGCACTCTCAAAAAATTCAAGGACTGACGATACTAGGTTCTGAAGATAGAAGTCATTCTGCATATCAATTTCTAGTGGTACATTCTGCATATCAATGTCTAACTCCAAACTGGATCACCAAAGCATTCATGTAGAATAACACAGCTAACAATAGTTTCGTTTTTTATTAGGCTTCTTAGAAGCCAAGCTATTGGTAATTGGATATACTTAACAGAAGTTGTTTAAAGAATACCGGCTAAAAGAAGAAATGAAAATAATATCGGGATATCATTTAAAGCAACAGATATAACTTTAAAAGCAATTATATTGATTCCCTACTAATCTACAATATAATTTGGTAACTATGAGCCAGCATTTAAGGGGCATCTTGGTCTGCAGCTCATGTCAAGTATGGCAGACAATGCTCAAATGACAGCTGTAGCAATTGACAGAATGATGGCTATTGTAGCATGGGTGTTTTCTCCAGGGAATGTTGCGCAATTTAATACCTCTGATCATCCATGGGAGGTACATCATGAGCTCTCTCTCTCTCAGGGGCCCTGCATACACATAAGTCTTTTCTGTTGTGAAATATTTTTAACATTTTATGTTTATGAAAACAGATGTATGCAGGGCCCCTCATCCACAGTTTGTTGTACCCTTCCAAAAGTATATCAAAAGCATAAGGAATCCCGTCTGTATTGGAACAAGATTCAAAATGAGATTTGCGATGGATGA
>JANKOE010000007.1:20047313-20074175 GCA_026284465.1 Erythroxylum citrifolium | reverse complement strand
AAAGTAAAATCATAAATATAAATAAAAAGTCACAAACGACACTTATTTTTAATAATTAAAATTTCTCTAAAACGACACTTATTTTAAATAGGAGGGAGTAAATCTTAACCAAAAACAGAAAAGGATCCCATCAAACTCGAACAGTCATTCCAATAAACTTGGCACATTAATATATGGACATGCTGCATAGAAAGGCTTGTAAAAGTAGACAACCCATAATTGGAGGCCCATCTCCAGACTTATACCCTAAAACTCTAATAACCCTCAAAACCCTAGCTTTCACCTTTCCACTATATATACAGCCTCGCATTGCGGCCTCTTACTTTGTTCTCCGCCTAAACTTTAGCCACTATCACCCCAATTCTCCGTTTGTTCAGCAATGGCAGATGGCCTGGTACTTCGGGGCACCATGAGGGCTCACACCGACCAGGTGACGGCCATCGCCACCCCTATCGATAACTCCGACATGATCGTTACGTCTTCTCGTGACAAATCCATCATTCTCTGGCAGCTCACCAAGGAGGACAAGACATACGGCGTCCCACGCCGCCGCCTCACTGGCCACTCCCATTTCGTTCAGGATGTTGTCCTTTCCTCCGATGGCCAATTTGCCCTCTCCGGCTCTTGGGACGGCGAGCTCCGCCTGTGGGACCTCGCCGCCGGAGTCTCTGCCCGCCGCTTCGTCGGCCACACCAAGGACGTTCTATCCGTTGCCTTTTCCATCGACAACCGTCAGATCGTCTCCGCCTCTCGTGACCGTACCATCAAGCTCTGGAACACTCTGGGCGAGTGCAAGTACACCATTCAAGACGGTGATGCTCACTCCGATTGGGTCAGTTGCGTGCGTTTTAGTCCAAATACCCTCCACCCCACAATTGTGTCTGCTTCATGGGACCGTACTGTTAAAGTATGGAACTTGACCAATTGCAAGCTGAGGAATACCTTGGCCGGACATGGGGGTTATGTGAACACCGTTGCTGTATCCCCTGATGGATCGTTGTGTGCGAGCGGAGGCAAAGACGGGGTTATTTTACTTTGGGATTTGGCTGAGGGAAAAAGGCTTTATAGTCTTGATGCAGGTGCTGTTATTCATGCGCTTTGCTTCAGTCCCAACAGGTATTGGCTTTGTGCTGCAACCGAGCAAAGCATTAAGATTTGGGATCTGGAGAGTAAGAGTATTGTTGAGGACTTGAAGGTTGATCTCAAGGCTGAGGCTGAGAAATCTGAGGGAACTGCTGCTACTACTGGTACCAAGAAGAAGGTATTCTACGGTTATACGAGTCTAAGAAAAGCGAAAACAATAGCTTTACTATTTGTTACTGTTTCCTAAATGAGCTCTAAGACCATATATAATGTTAGCTTATTCTTATACTTGATTTGTTGTTTTAATCGTTAGCTGCTTTCTTGTTTGTAACTTATTTTATGTTGGTTGTTATGTTTATTGCTCTTTTTCATCTGTGGATAATCTGCAGTCTGAGTTTAGCTATTTCTGTTAGATGACCTTTTAAACGGGTGAATGTTGAGTTCATTTGATATCTATACCATGCTTATTTCAATTGTGAACATTATGTTGTTAAGAACTCTCATTTCTTCATTTCTTTTAATTGCAAGTCATGGATTGCCCTTAGCCTCGTAGTGGTGAATCTTTGTATCATGTTCTTTCCTACTCATCTTGTGTACTTAAATTATGTTGAGAAATGACTTTAGATGATGTAAATTCTGTTGTGTTATATAGGGAGGCAGGTTTTTAGCTTGTTTCTTAGAATTTAGGATTTAATGCCATGTGCTGATACTGTATTGATTTGCCATGGTTTTGCAGAACATCTACTGCACAAGCTTGAACTGGAGTGCTGACGGAAGCACTTTGTTTAGTGGTTATACTGATGGTGTAGTCAGAGTCTGGGGAATTGGTCGCTACTAAGGATTCTTGATTAGTTCGCAGATGACTTCATTTTCGTCAATTACAAAAACCAAATGCTTCTGTTTAGTAATTCGAGACATAGTATTAAGATTTTGTTGAATTGTTGGATCGTTAGTTGTCTTTTTAATTTTGGCAATGAGATTTGGCTTTGAGGCGTACTGGCTACTGCTAAACATGTTTCGATTTTGAATGCCATGTTAAATATTTAAAATGACCTCAAGATGTTTCTGTTTGAATTGTTTTCTTTTTCTTGTTGGGAACATGCAGAATGGAGCTACTATTGTTCGAGTTAGGATCATTAAGCAAAACTTTCGATACCTTTTGAGTGATACAATAGTGGGGATGTTTGGAATTAGCGCGAAAGAAAGTTTGCAATAGCCAAGAGTCAGCCGTACGTCGGTCTAGTTGTATTGAGTTGCATATTGGAAAACCCGAAGCAGATGTATTTAGTTGTGTAAATGTAGGCTTTTCAAGAACTGTAAATGCCAATTGTGGCTAAAACTCCGTTCGAGAGGTCATCTAGTTATGAGAGTCGTATGATTTAGTCATCTAGGCTTCCAATTTGTACGATCGCGAACCTGGAAAAAGGCTCCCTAAACTGAACATGTGTTGTCAGGTCCAAAGTATATGTACTCTTTTTAACATCCACAAGCGAAGCTTTTTGGCATATAGAACACATCCGCAAGTTACGGGGGTGCATAATACTATTTCAGATTCTGATTTTGACTTTTAATTTTGTTGCAAAATTTTCTTACTTGAATATATGCTTTTAATTTTTAATTTTGATTTCTTTTTGTTTTATGTGAACGATGATAATTGTCTTTACGAATTAAAAATAGAAGAATGCAGACAAGATCCCAGCAGAAATTGAAGCTTTGAAATGTAGAAAGTATGCACGGTTGTGCACATGGCTGTGCACTTTTCCGAGCTTGTGCATCTTCACGATTTTTGTAATTTTCAGATCGTACATCTCCTTAGAACCCTAAATTTTGTTATAAAGAGAGTTTGAAAGGCAAAAAAAGAGGGCAGTTGGTAAGGAGTTAAAGAGTAGACGAAGGGAGAAGATTCTAGACGTCGAACTTGTTCTATAGGTGCAATTTTGGTCCAAACAAGTGTAAAATAAGATCTACCGAAATATAAGATCAAACATTTACATCGCAAGAACATTCGATAGAAGACAACTAGAGAGATTTAAAATTATAAACTCGTTGTTTTCGATTCGTATTTCTCATTATATATGTTTAATTTCATTTTATATTATAGGTAACTAAACGTCGAGTTAGTATTTACTATTTAGGTTAGATGAACCTTATGTTAATACTTTAACATGATTGATTTTTTTTCTTAATGCTATTGGTTTGATTGTTATATTAGCTCCGATTATGTATTTTATTTATAATCTGATTTCATATATAGTGATTGAGAAATCCTAGGTTGAATAGATCAACTGTAATTGGAAGAAGTTGATTGCAACCCTAAAAATAGAATGACATAAATCTTCTGGATTAAGGTCAAACATGGTAGAAAGACTTATAAATCAGTAACGCAATCCTATAAAATTTAACCTCAGTAATTTGGTTAGAAACCTTAGGATTAGTTGTTAGTAGACTCAAGATTAGCTATTAGCATACTATAGGAGCCTTCATGGTTCAATAAATCATCAAACAATTGTATGATAAAAGGTCAATATGTTAAGGGTTTAGTGGATTCGAAACCTAGATACTAATTATTAGATATTGATAATTTCCTAGTGCTTCCTGAATTCTCTATTCAATTTCATTACTTATTTTATTTTATTTGCTAAGTTTTATTTTCTTTATTAAAAATTAAAATCAATCCTTAAGCTAGATAATAGGGAAAGAGTAATTACTAGTATTCATTGTCTTCGTGGGATCGACCTGTACTTGGCGATACTAGCTACAGCTACGTTGTATAATTGTGGTTATTACAATATTGACTACTCAAAATCAGTCAATCACTGATCCTTTGGAATCAATATGATATTCCCAGTTCTCTACTTTGTGATCTAGATCTGCCTGAGTTTATGATGTAGATGTAGTTATAACTTTGACGGTCCAGGTTGAAGATTTGGGCAAAAATATTGATGGATTGACAATGAATTCTTGAATAGTCTAAGTGACGTAATGCAATTTGTGCGGGCTAGGGCATGCAATTCAAGAATTTCATGCGGTGAAGGCTATGACAAAGCTTGAGTATATGGAATACATAACGAATGCTCTTAAAACCCAAAATAATCCTTACAACAATACATATAATCTAGGATTGAGGAATCACCGTAATTTCTTTTTAGAGAATCAAGGAGAGAAAAAGAACAAACCTCCATTAAGATTTCAATAACATCCACCTTAAGAAAAGAAGCTAAGATTTAAAGATCCCATTACTAAATTTATCTAGACTTTAGAGGTGAGATTTCAAACTACTGAAACTTCATTAAGGAATCAAGGGGCTTCTATCTATAAATTGGAGAACTAAATTGGCCAACTTGCAAAACTAGTTTTTTAAAGACAATAACGGAGTCTGCCTAGTAGCACAAAGGAAAATCTTAATGAACACATGAAGAAAGTCACCTTTAAGAGTGGAAAGAAATTCCAAGTTGAAAACTTGCCCTGGAGTATAGGGTAGAGTAGCAAAAAGAGTCAAGAGAAAGCTAAAGACAAAGAGCATTTGCCAAAAGCCAAGATGCTAAGTTGAAGAAAGATCACAAGATAAGTTGTTTGGTAGATTTATTAAACTTTTTAAATAACTCCATATTAACTTACTTTTTGTTAAGCCACTTTACAGATACCAAAGTATGCTAAAATTCTTGAAGGAATTATCATCTAACAAAATGAAGTTAGAGTCAGTGGCTATAGTGACATTGATCGACCAGTGCTCGATTATTCTACAAAATAAGCTACAAAGAACCTTAAAAATCCAAAGAGTTTTATTATCCGTTGTTTAATTGGTTGTTTGTTAGTGGAAAAAAGCTTTGGCTGATTTGAGGGCTAGTATTAACTTATGCCTTATAATTTTTTTTAAAAATTGGAATTAAAGAAACCAAAACTCACTATGATAAACGCACTAGGAAGATCATTCAGTTAGCTGATAGATCGATTAAGAATCTTAAGGGAGTTTGTAAGGATGTGGTTATGAAAGTTTATAAATTTATTTTCATAGTTGATTTTTTGATGTTAGATATTAGTGAGGCTATAGGGGTACCCTTGATTTTCGGTCAACCCTTCTAAGCCATTTCTTGAGCTGTTATTGATGTTAGTAATGGCAAAAAAATTCTTAAGGTTAGGGAAGAAAAGATTACTTTTAAAATATTTAATATCATAAGACACTCCCTTGAACATGATGATACTTGCCATTTTGTTAATACTATTGATTTTGCAATTTTACATGTTGACAAAATTTTGTTTATAAAGGCCCATTAGAGTTGTATCATGTTAAAGGTGAGGAGGAAGATAGGGATAACAGTAGCCTATTTAGAGGCTAATGAACCCATGGTGATGAATGAGTTCGAGAAGATTGAAAGAAGCAAGGAGAAGAGATTAAAACCCTTCATTGAAGAACCACTAGAGTTGGAGTTAAAGAATTTGCCTGATCACTTGGAATATGCATTTCTAAAGAAGATTTCAAAGCTTCCACTAATTATTGCTTCAAATTTAAATGCGGGTCAAAGGGAGAAGTTGTTAATTGTTCTTAAGGAGCCTAAGAGGGTCATTTCTTGGAAGATTTATGACATTAGAGGAATTAGCCCGTCCTTTTACAGTCACAAGTTTCTTATAGAGGTTGATTTCAAGCTAGTACTGCAACTCCAAAGGAGGTTTATTCCTAATATGAAGCAAGTAGTAAAGGAAGAGATTATTAAACTCCTAGATTATAGTGTGATTAACCCTATTTCTAATAGTTTTTACATGATTCCAGTGAAAATTGTACCAAAGAAGGGAGGAATGATGAGAGTAACCAATGAGAAGAAGGAATTGATTCCTATAAGAACCATTATTGTGTGGAGAGTATGCATCAATTATAAAAAGATGAATGATGCTACCAAAAAAGATCACTTTCTTTTGCTTTTTGTGTACCAAATGTTGGAGTAGCTAGCCATTCATATGCACTATTGCTTTTTGGATGGACTTTGGGGCTACTTCTAGATTCTTTTTACTTTAGAAGATTAGGAGAAAACAATATTCACATATCCGTTTAATATGATTGCTTATAAGAGGATGTCCTTTGGGTTGTGCAATGCACATGCTACATTTTAAAAGTGCACGGTGGCCTTTTTTATGATTAATTGAGGACATCATTGATGTATTTATGGATTGTTTTCTATTTTTGGCAATTGTTGACAATTTTATATAAAAACCTCAATACTGCAAGTATACGGATTGTAACTCATAGTATAAAAGGTATCATTTTTACGAGGATTAATTAGTCACCTAAAAACTTTAATAAAACTTTATTTGAAGTAATAAAAGATTGATTGGATTAAATTAAATTACATAAATTGAAATAAACTAATAAAACGAAATAATTAGTTAAGTGAATAATTGGGCTAGCAATAAGAATAAAGTTAATCAATGATGGAGACTTAGGAATTATTATATCATTTTTTGTCTTCCCTTTATCTTGTTTATTCAATTTATGCTTGATCCTAGGTATCCTAAAGTTTTTGATTACCCTCTCGCAAGATCTAATCAAGTAATCCCATTTGAAATTAATAATAATATAATTGTAATCTCTCAATTTTCAAACCTACTCCTAACTTTTCAATTAGATTTGTAGCAATCCTAAGGATAATTAATTCATAATTAAGATCTCTCTTCAATTGTTTAGTAATATGATATTTGTAGGTCTATTAAGCTACCAACTCTCATTGCGCACCTGAACACAAATAACTTGATTCAATCTCTTGATTTATTACTAAGAACAAGCATAAAAATATCACAAGCATTCATGTATGTATTGAATTCAACAAGAATAAAGCTTAACAAAACAAATCAAGAATAATCCTTAATATGAATTTAGAAACTCATAATCATGTTTCACATCCTAATAATCCAAATCAACATACAAGACAATGAAATATATGAAGAGAAAAGAAAAAAAAGTTTAGAGTCTTGATTTAGGAATTTAGAAAATCTGGAGTTGCTCTTGATGTCTCTTTTTTGATCTCTTTGAATTTGATGTACAACTTAGTTTCTGGTGTTTTTCTTTTCCTTAAATACTTCTTGAGGCTTCTAGGGTTATTTTTAGGATTTCTCCACTTAATTTGGTTCAAAAAATAACTCTAAAATTTCAAGAATACAAAAATTTTGAGTGTTAGAAAACACGCTACCACGATTGTGGCGTGCCTAGTTCATACCCTTTGTCACGATAGTGGCATTATGCACAATTGTGGCTTCTTCCCTTCTCCAAATTCTTCCTCACTAACAAACACATCAAACACCTCTTGAAATATAAAATTAAGATCAAATTCTTGCTTTAAACTAATCAAACAACTAAAACACATAAAAACACTTAACAAGAACACAATTCTAAGTCTTAAACACATGATTATCATCTAATAAAAAACTTTTAAAACACACTCAAACACCTAGAAAACATACTATAATATACCTCTATTAACATCCCCACAATTAAATCTTTTCTTTTCCTTAAGCAAAGTTAAAAACACAATCAAAACACGTAACACATAACCACACAATCATGCATAATGCAATAATGGTACAATGACATCAAATCTTATAGAATTAACTTAACTTAAAATATCAACTACTTAAAAAGTTCCAATATATTGACTTATTACTTTCATGTTTAAGTGACTTGATTTGAATATACATGTCAATCAAAATATCAATATCTTGTTCATATACTTATGACACTTGTACGCATGCGCGTATTATTATCAACAATTAAAAAGGTAGAATATCACTAAGTAACCCTTCATGAAAATTCTTACTAATTTTAAAAGATCAAAGGTTTAATTTTATTGCAAAAGATCAAAGGTTTAATTTTATTGCATGCACCATCTTTTTAGATTTTCTTCAATGATCACTTAGTGTTTTGACGTATAGGCAAATTTGTCATGAATATCCCCCAATTACTTAACTAGGTTTCATTTTTTTTATTTAGCTTGATTGGAGTTTCATTATAGCTTTTTGACATGAAGACAAAAATTTTCTCATAAGTTCCCCTAATTACTCAGTTATATCACAACTCTCAATTGGCTACTAACTCTATTCTTAACTTAAGTTCCTTAAAAAGGGCCATAAGAATAGTAATTTTATTTAATACCTTTTTTATCATTTAATTTCTTTACCTACCTCATTTCTTCTTAATAAATCACTCTCATGAAAGGATACTAATAATGCTAACCAATTTAAATGAGTATAATTATAAAAGTATCTAATCAAGTGTCATAAAGTGAAAGAATAGGTATCATATCCTAATTAACATACATATTCATCCTAAAGATAAAACACAAAATTTATAAGTTACTATGCCTTTACAAATTAAACAAACATGTTCAAAGTAAGCCAATTCCATTCAATTCATGTCATTGACACATTCATCAATGCACACATCGAGCAATAAAATGTTCATAATATGCTAATGTAATCAAAACTAACACAATGTAAATACCAATTTTACACACAAATGATCTGAAAATGCATAAACACCCCTACATTTGAACAACACATTATCCTCATTATGGAAACCAAAACAATACAAATAAAGAGAAATAACAATAAGTAAAAAGTAAGAGCAAGGAAATTTATGGTGATCTTGGTGGTGATAGTGTTGCGATGGAACTTAGATACACTTCATGTCATGAGCATCCATCAATTCAACTCTTTACAAAATAAACATAAAGCATAAAAAATAACAAAGTACTAAAAAATAAAAAAGAAAATAAAAATGAAAGTTATCATAATTCTTAGGTTGCCTCTCAAGTGGCGCTTGTTTAACGTCGTTAGCTCGATATATCCTTCACTTCTATCATCAACCTGGGTCTTAAATTAGTGGCTTGCTTTTATCAGTTTCTACACTTAATAGGTTAATGTCCTAAGAACAAGCCACAAATTGTAAGATAATAACAAAGACATAATGTATGAAATTAATTAAACCAGTTGACTTCATCAATGCCTTTATAGATAACAAGTTGTTACTAAAACAAGGAATAATGAACTCCTTGAATCTTCGGTTGAATGAAACAACTTGTACTGTGAAGGCAAAAACTATACTTAAAGCAACTACCAATACTTCATCAATAGTTTTCAAAATTGGCTCCTACTCTTGCTCCTTTAAAGATTCAACTACATCATGTACGAGCTGGCCTCCTTCGAATTCTTTAATACCTTATTCATATTGAATTTTACTTGTTTATCATCAATCCGAAGGATGAGGTTGCCTTCATGGAAATCTATCAAAGCTCTTCTAGTGTTTAAAAAGGGTCTACCAAGAATTAATGGACAGTTTCAATAATCTTCAAAATCTAGCACAACGAAATCCACAAAAATAATAAACTTATGCACATTTATAGGCATATCCTACATCATTGCAAATAGTTTATTTATAGATTGATATGCCAACTAAATAAGCATGAAAGTTAACTTTACATCTTTTAGCCCCAATTTCTTGAAAATAGACAAAGGCATAAGATTAATACTTACACCTAAGTCATGTAAACATTTACAAAATTCTAAATTACTAACAAAATATGGTACAATAAAACTCCCCGAGTCTTTCAACTTTGAAGACATGCGGTTGGTAATTATGGAGCTACAGTTTTTTGTCATGAAGATTGTTTGGTTGTCATCCCAAATCAGCTTGTTTCATAAGATGGCTTTGAAAAACTCTGCTTACTTGGTTATGCTCTCTAAAGTTTCCACAAAGGGTAAAGTAATATGTAATTTCTTCAACTTTTCCACAAATCTTAAAAATTGCATATCCATTTTATTCTTCTGTAGCCTTTTGGAAATGGGATCTTTGGTTTATATAAAGGAGGAGGAACGTAAGAAGTCTTAGTTTTCTTTTTTTTTCATCCATGTTCTTTTTCTCTTGGTCATCTACTTGGTGGGATTCAATTTGTTTTTCAAATAGTTTTCCAACTTTTTCCCACTTTTAAATGTGATGGCTTTTAGTTGTTCCCTTAGATTTGATTATGTGTTGCTTAAGAGACTCCCCACACTTTGTGTAGATAATGCATCAGGTAGTTGACCCCTTTTAACCTCTAGATTGTGAATGGAAGAGGTATAATTCTTCACAGTTTGGTCAAATTTAGCTTCCATCATCTTTCGATTCTCATTTTGGCTCGTGAACTTGGAATTTAATGCATCCATTAGTTTATCCATCTTCGTTTTCAATGAACTAAGCCTATTTTGTTAGAATCTGGGTGGACCTTAAGTTCTCATTTGAGACCTTAGATTGCTAGACAAAGAGAAATTTGGGTACTTCTTCCACCTAGGATTATAAGTATTCCAAAAAGGATTATTAACTCCTGACCATATTATGCTCTGATGAAGTTAAGTTGCTACACATTGTTGTTTCCCACTAGGAAGCAATCAATCGTGATATGGCTCTCTTTTCCACATAGCTCGCATCCATGCTGAATTGCTTTGAGTGGAGAGGGAGAGGTAGCTTTCATGATGTTCAATCGTTTGGTTATATTTGCAACCTCAGCTTACAATGCTGTCATCGAATTAGCAATCAACAATCCCTTTTAATCCCGAAAGGTTGCTTTCTGTCTACTTCTTTTTTATGTTTAAAGATAGTCATCTCCTCTAATAAATCATGGGCCTCCTTAATTGTTTTTTGCATTAATGATCTTCCAGTTGCTGCATCAATAATGCCTTATGTAAGTGGATTAACTTCGTTATAAAACATTTGCAAGAGGAACTTCTTTGGCCAGTTGTGAAGCAGACAACTCCTTTGCAACTCCTTAAATCACTCCCATGCTTCATATAAAGACTCCCCTTCATTATGCTAATTTAGAAATTTGTAATTTCCTTTATAAGCTTTATTATCTTAGTCAAAGGGAAGTATTTAGCCAAAAAGGTTTGCACCAACTGCTTCCATATTGTAATGTTTGTTGGGTTGAGTGAGTTTACCTACGCCTTAACCCTATCTTTCAGTGTAAAAGGGAAGAGCTTCATTTTGACTATATCTTCCATTATAATAAGTTTTGGAAATTTTAGTAATTAAATTAAATTAAATTCTACTAAGGGAGCTAGCACTCCTTGCCTAAACCTCTCTGTAATAATTACAAAGTTTTCTTAACTTATTTTGTGAATATTATTAGAGGTTGAACAATTGTGTGACTATAGTGGTTATGATGAGTTAGTTTTAAAAACAGTTTGAGAGATACAACAAAATAATTATGCTAAAATAAAACTCAATATCTCATATTGATCCCTTATTTATTAATTATCTTATATTTAATCATAATGTCCCTCAAACTTTTTTTTTGGAAAAAAGTCCCTCAAAAATTACATTCAAGTTCAACTTGATTAAAACATCTTTTCTTTCTTCAATTCGTTCTTTATATGTGACCCATTAAGTTCTCAAATATGTTAGCAATGAATATAAATTATAACCCTAAATCATATTTAGAAATAGATAGATTAAACTCATTTAATTTATCTTTAATTCTTTAATTAAACAATTGATATCCATATATCAAAATTGACATCTAGTAACTCATCACGACCATCTAAATATTTAAAAATGTCAAAGTGATTTTAACTATGCTTTCCTTATATGATTTTTTTGCATAATTCAATCATTTTATTATACAATATTCTCATAAGATATATAATATGAAATTAATGTCTATTCAATTTTGAGTTCAATCATGATAGTTCTTCACTATTGGCTAATGATTCTATTAATAACATATATAAACTATTTACAAAGCGTCATTCCAACTTAGCCAAGGATTTACCGAATCAATACTAATTGAGAATTATGGAACATTATCTCTAATTACTTTTAGGGTGATGAATCATGTATTGACCACTTAAATACTTCCATATAATTTATACTATATCTAGTGGCTACCGACTGAACTACTTGTGATTAGAATATGTTTTATGTAGAATTAAAACATAACATCTCTATACAAGATAACTGTGAAGATCTCAAATCAAACAATCACTTATACTATCATTACAATGATAATTTTCATAGATATACAATTAATGTTCTAAATAAAATTCTCATATGGGATCAATTAAGTGAACTTGTTTTTTTAATAAGAATCCACACGTTTATTTATGTATCTTTATATTTTAGTCTATGGGATTGACTACTTTTTTAATAACGAAAAATATAACGTATACTAGTATTTTTACATTCTATTAATGTTCAATCTTAATAGAATAATAACTAGGAACAATTTAGAAATAATACATAAATGTAATATAAATATCATAATTTTATTTGCAATATATAATTATTCTATAACCTTATTTTATACATCTAAATGTCTACAAGATAAAGACTGTATTTAAATTATTTTGTTACTAAACGAAAACCAATGGATTAGCTTAAACCAACATTATTCGCTAAAAACAAGCCACGATCCAATTCACACTCATTCCTACGTCTCAATCATGCATATATAAATGCACCACCCTTAAAGCCTCATACCTAGGCTCGAAATTCATTCCCTGTAATGTCAGGAAAAGGGTTTCCTTAGATTTCTTCATTACTGAAAGCTTGAATAGAAAAACATGGCATTTTTCTCTTTATCTTCCTTCTCATTCGTCCATCCTCAATTACGACGTATCGTTGCCAAAATGTCTCTCCTTGACACTTTACTGTTTTATGTGAGACCCCTTTCTCTCTCCTGTTAATTTTCTTGTCATCTTTGTTTCTACGACTTAAAACTATCTTGTGTTTTGTTTTTTCGTGCCACAGGTTATACATTTGGTAGACAAGCTGGGGTTATGGCATCGATTGCCGGTACTTGGGGGACTCGTTTATTTGGGTATTCGAAGACACTTACACCAACGTTATAATCTGTTGCATGTTGGAGGAACCACCGGTAAGAAGTATGATACCAACAAAGTCAGTTACCGAACAGCTGATGGCAAATGCAACCACCCCATAGACGACTCTGTGGGGAGCTACGGCACAGTTTTCGGTCGCAATATGCTTCCTGCAACTTCAGCTTATGAGGTATGTAACTGCTCTTGCTTTCTTTTCCATTTTTTCGTTGTATCAGCTGGAACGTGACGCGACAGAGCTAAAAATTATCAGTTAACGTCATTCATAGTCCGAATTGTCAGTAAAAAAAAGCACATTAAAGTTTGTTGAACTTAAGATTGGAGGGTTCAACTAAATTTGTTTACTTGTGCTGCCTCCGAAACTGTCTTACAAGTGATATTTACGAGTCTACATGGACTTGCCATCTGAAGTTGGTCATTTCGTTTATACACTTGGTAGACTGTGGCAGGTGCCAGAAGTGTCTATTTGATTAGTTATGTTAATCGCGGAGAGGTTGCTGACACGTTTTTTCATATATAAATCGCGTGATTCAGCATATTTGAGGTCCTAGGGAAGATTGCCCAACTGAAAAGAGTTTCGTAGGGCACCTGTATATGCGGAAGTCATGATATATAAATGCATACACATTCCGTTCTGATGAATATATCGATTTGCGTTTTTAATTAGTGATCTATGCACTGCCATGCGCCATAAAAAGAGTTACGGCAGGACGTCCGCTTCGTATCCAGCACGCCTCTTGTACTTTATCATCTTCTAAGCAAACCAGCCCCCTCGTACATTAGAGTGAAGAACTGTTATATTGTTACAAATATGAGCACATGGTATCTGATATCTGGTTTATAATTTTAACTATAAGTTTTATAGCTGAGTGAGTAAAAATTGTACCCTACTTGCCTCATTTGGCCCACGTAAATACGATACTATTAAATAGTTATACTAAAGAAATGTCAATACGATATTATATGCTCATACTATATCATGTGAAGATGTTTATGTAAATGTTAAATTTGTGCAGTTATTAGATCCTCACCCAACTTTAGTAGCCAATAAGCTATTGGGACGGAAGAAATTCATAGACAGTGGGAAGCAACTCAACGTGATAGCGTGCTCTTGGATCCAATTCATGATTCATGACTGGATTGACCATATGGAAGATACCCAGCAGGTATCCTTCTCTTTTCTTTTTTCCTCTTAATAAGCTTATGAGATATATGATAAATAGCCTTTACTCAAATCAATTTTATCACCATTAAGGCTTGTGTGATAAATAGCATATAGCATAAGTTGTTCCATATCCACATTAGTAAAAGTAATCTTCGCAATTATTTTCGTAGAAGGTGGAAATCAAAGCACCAGAAGAATTAGAAGATGGCTGTCCATTGAAGTCATTCAAGTTTTTTGAGACAAAGAAAGTGTCCACAGGTTCACCTTGTTCGGAGATAGGATTTCTGAATACCAGAACTCCCTGGTGGTAAGTACTGCATAATTAATTACCTCCTTCACAAGTTTTCTGTTGCTTTGTAACTAAACATATTTCTTAGTATTAGGTGTAAATATACATTTTGCTTAACTGTTATGTTAAATGGTCATAAGTCATAACTTCAACTATCTCAACAGCTAGGAAAATTTTTGATCAGTATTTGATAACACTTTTCCACAACTAGCAAACGACTCTGATTCTTCATCTCCAAAGAACATCAATGGCACATATTTGATCGTGTGGTTTACTGTGTCCTCACTACCTCACTCTCCAGCTCTGTCGTGCATCTTGCTCTCGGTTGTGTCACAACTCACTATCTCTGAGTTGCACTTAAATGACACTTTCTGCAACAATTATCCTCCTAATTATTTCTCATTTGTTGACAACTTTATACACTCAAGAAGGTGCCTCCTCAATCGTTGATTTCTTGAGTGCTGTATCCATCCTTACTAATGAATTTATACACTCAAGAAGGGTGCCTCCTCTATCTACTCCACGTGTTTTTCTTGACTGTTTCTCTCAATACAAAAGATATCATTGTTTTGATCCTATAACTTCTAAACTTTATATGTCTTGTCATGTTCGCTTCCTTGAGCATAAATTTCCTTACGCCAACGGTTCTCATAATATTTCACGTCCCTCTCCTTGCTGCCTCATATCCTTACCTTTACATTTAAACTATCTTCCTCTAATACTCCTTTTGTTTCCTCACCAACCCCTTTGCCTTCACGATTACATCCTATGATCATACATACTTGTGATCACACACGCATTCGTCAAAGCTTTTTTTTTTTTTTGACTATGTCACTTAATCTACCGTTTCTAGCACCCCTCGTGACAATGATCCCATATCCTTTAATCAAGCCAATAAGTTTTCGCACTAGTACCAAGCCAAGCTTAATGAGTTCAATAAGTTTCACTAGTACCAAGCCAAGCTTAATAAGTTCAATTCTTTTTATGACAACATATGGACTCTTATTCCTCCATCATCTAATATCAATATCGTTGGTTGTAAACAGGTGTTTCACTGTAAAAGAAACCCAGATGGCTCTATTTAGCGATATAAAGTATGTCTTTTTGTCAAGGGATATCACCAAGCTCTAGGAATTGATTACACTGAAACATTTAGCATTATTATCAAACCCACCACCATTCATATTATTCTCACTCTTGCTCTTTAGATTAGCACAATTGGTTCGTTCATTAACTTCGTGTCAATAATGCCTTTTTTCAAGGTCATCTCTACAAACCAGTTTGATGTATCTCAATCTCTTAGTTTTACAGATCCTCACCATCCCACTTATGTTTTTTATCTTCACAAAACTCTCTGTGGTCTCAAACAAGCTCCTCAGACTTGGTTCCATTGATTGAGTTAGAAGCTACTTCGGCTTAACTTTGTCTCTTCCAAGTCTTACACCTCTTTGTTTCTTCACATCACCCCTCTCACACCATGTTTCTTTTGGTTCATGTGGATGATATCTTGGTTTCAGGTTCTTCATAATCCTTCATTACCTCTCTCATTCATGATCTTAACTCTACCTTTCCTATTAAAGATTTGTGACCCATTCATCACTTCCTTAGAATCAAAGATATTACCACACCTTATGATTTTCTGTACCCAAACCAAATACAATAAGGACCCCCTTCTTTGTATAGGCCTTGACAAATCCTAGCCTACCACTACACCCATTATCCCCACCTTTCATCCATCTAAAAACCATGGCCATCTACTCCCTGATCCTACTCAATATCATAACACTAATCATAACACTACTAAAGCCCTACAGTACCTTTGCCTTGCTCGTTTTAATATTTAATTCCCTCACTGACACTCACTGGACTATTGTTAAACAAATTCTACAATATCTTTGCTCTACTCATTTTTATGGCATTTTCTTAACCAAATCCTTGTCCCTTACCTTATATGTTATTGGGATACTGACTGGGCTGGTTTTCATGATGATCGTAATGTAATGAAAAACTCTACACAGTCTTCTTACACTATACAAATTCAACGAGAGCACCTTCATTCACAAAACAAACTTATGAAACGAGTTGACTCCACTTCAGTCTTTTTCCATGAGAAAACAAGAATGCTTAGGATTGTGTTAACATAATATGACTACTAAAAGAATGCTTAGGACTCTATTAACATAATATGACTTTATTTTATGCACAACTTTTGAACTTATTTTTTTTCAATTTAAGTAGGGATGGCAGTGTAATTTACGGGAATAATGAGGATGGCATGAGAAGGGTGAGGACCTTCAAAGATGGAAAGTTAAAGATTGCCGGGGATGGTCTTCTTGAGCATGACGAGAAAGGGATTCCAATCTCTGGCGATGTTAGGAATTATTGGGCAGGCTTTTCCCTATTGCAGGCCTTATTTGTCAAAGAACACAATGCCGTATGCGATATGCTCAAAGTAAGTATGGATTTTCCTTCTTTTTCCTTATTCCACGGCATTGATTTTTCAAGAAATTTGAGCCCCAAAGTTCAACAGATATCTACAAGGAATTTGGATATAAGAGACTTTTCTTTAGCATTTGCTTGTTAATGTATCTCATATGCACATCAGATTTATCAGAATTTGAGCTAGAAGTTCTATTCATTTTGCTAGGATCCTCTGTTATAATAAGAAAAGAGAGGGGGAAAAAATCTTCTACTCTTGTAGGCTTGTCAAAATAGGGTTTAACTTGTTATTAGTAATATAGAAAGTTATTTATGTTGGTAAAATGAGAAATGACATTAGTAGTGGGTACCATGAAAGATGATAATTATGTGATCATTTTACTTGTAGGAATATTATCCTGATCTTGATGATGAGAAGCTCTACCGGTATGCAAGGTTGGTAACTTCTGCTGTCATTGCTAAGATTCACACTATCGACTGGACAATCGAACTCTTGAAGACTGATACTCTCCTTGCAGGGATGAGGATCAGCTGGTAAGGCAATGCTTCACTTAAAAATTACATAATATAATTGATCAAGTTCATCCTGAAAATTACTTACTGGATCGTATCGGACAAATTTCAAGGTTGTTTAGTCTGGGAACAACTGCAAGCAAGTCGAGAAAATTAAGCATTTTGAATTTCAGACATTATGTTGACTGTCTGCCTTGTGAACTACTTGGTTACAGGTATGGATTTCTTGGAAAGAAAATTAAAGATCTATTCGGCCATTTCGCTGGACCATTGCTTAGTGGATTGGTCGGGCTTAGAAAGCCAAGAGATCATGGAGTTCCCTATTCATTAACTGAAGAGTTCGTAAGCGTCTACAGAATGCACTCACTTCTACCGGATAAACTCGTCCTAAGGGACATCAAAGGCACTACTTCAGGTTTCGAATGTGGTCCAGTAATACAAGAGTAATACTTCTCATCCCTCCTCACATTCTGAATAAGGAAAAATATAGAACCTCATTCATTCTTCATTCAAATGGCATAGCATCTCCAACTTTGATAAAAATAGAAGGAGATGCTAAAAATTGCCAAATGATGGTTTTCATCACTTATCAAGCATTAATCATGCAACGCTTGAAGTTTTCCAGAACACTAATCAAATACACTATTGGTTTTATAGGGTGCCTATGGTAGAAATGGTAGGAAAAGAGGGCGAGAAAAGGCTTTCCAGACTTGGAATGGAGCAGATGCTCGTGTCCATGGGTCATCAAGCATGTGGAGCTCTGACATTATGGAATTATCCATCGTGGATGAGAAACCTTGTAGCACATGACGTTAATGGAGAAGATAGATCTGATCCAGTTGATATGGCCGTCATGGAAAGTAATTTTCTTAGCCCTCAAACGGTTAAACCATTAAGTTACACTTGCTTTTTAAATTATCAGTTACCTTTTTGTTTAACCTTTCAGATATAACATTGCGTATTGGTTTTTCAGTTTACAGAGATAGAGAGAGAGGAGTTGCTAGGTATAATGAATTTCGGAGAAACTTACTGATGATTCCTATTAGGAAATGGGAAGAACTAACAGATGATGAAGAGGTTATACAAGCTCTTTACGAAGTGTATGGAAATGACGTTGAGAAGTTAGATTTGCAAATAGGCTTACATGCTGAAAAGAAAATCAAAGGCTTTGCCATAAGTGAGACAGCTTTCTTCATCTTTTTGCTTATTGCATCAAGGTAACTGGTGCTTCATTACATGACATTTGCTATGACAAGTTAGAATAATTTTCACTGCTGCTAGTTCTTGCTTCTAATTAAAGGATAAACAATCTACAGGAGGCTAGAAGCTGATCGTTTCTTCACTACCAACTTCAACTCCCAGACATACACACAGAAAGGTCTGGAGTGGGTTAACAAGACTGAGACCCTGAAAGATGTGGTAGATCGCCATTTCCATGGTCTGACAAAGAAATGGATGAGAGGTTCAAGTGCATTCTCAGTTTGGGATTCAGAGCCTAATAAAACAAATTATATTCCACTTTACCTGAGACCAGCCGCCCCTTGAATTTTTTCATCTGACAAGTACAGAACTATGATGCAGCTAGCAAGCACATCAGACTACTATCATGCAAATAATTGATCTCATACATACTTCAAACTTTTCTGTAGTTATAAGAAATGATATTCTAAGAAAGGATAATCACATACAAAAGATGGAACAGCGGAATTGCGTTTGTCATTCATAGACAGCAGGGTAGGCAGTTCTGTTTGTTTTACAATGTACTTGTCAAGAGTAGTTTAACATTGTCAGTACGCAAGTTATGCTTTTGTTTCGTGTATCGTGTTTTATAGATCTATTAGGACTATTATGACACTAGATATTGCTGGCCAAATCCCTCCAAGTCCGAGGTCGTAATTAGACCTTGAGGTTATGGGTTTGGAGTATCGTTTCACTAAACTGGACTAAATCGTAGATGGTTTGATCATCTAAACACTTATCAAAAAGTCCATATAAGCTTATTATATATGACGTATCGTATGAGCCAGGAACAGTATAAGTCTAGGAAATTATTTTACTTACACAACTCCTTATTTGAACGCCAACCAAGTTTAGGAATACAGAGTTTGAGAAGTCGAGAGAGAAAGTTCACATCCCTGCGGAGATTTTGTTCTGATATACTAACGATAACAAGAACAGTTGCTATTCCAAGCATAACACAATCCAAGTGTTAGATTCTTTTTAGCGTCTGTCACACAATCCTTCAGATTACCAATGCTATACGCTTGAAGTCCTAGACTCCTAGCCAACTATATCCCTTTGCGTGGAGCTTATTGTGGGTTTTTTTCTCTACTCTTTTAAGTTTTTCTATTACTAATCTATCACCTACAACTAAGGAAATTGCATCTATCATTGATAAGCAATATAATGGTAGGGGTTAATCCATCGAGGAAGCATGTAGATCTAAAATTTTTTAAAACTATTAACTAAACTAAAATAAATAATAAAAGAGACTTGTGATGCATATGAATAATTTCTTTTGGAAATTAAATAATGACATATATTACCAAAAGACAGGCCGGATCTACAATGGGAACAAGTGAGGGCACTTGCCCCCATTGAATTCGATAGATTTCTTACAAAAAAATTATTATTTTAAGTTTTGTCTTATAAAAAAAATAAAATTTTACTTCCATTAAAAATTTGTGCCCATTAAAAATAAAATTATATCCTTATTAAAATTTCCCCCCACTTAAAAAAATTTCTGGATCCACCCCTGCCAAAAGAAGAGTGTAAGTTTACACAAGTTATACTAAGAGTGGTCGCATACAAATTGAGATAGATACTTAAGCTCTATATCTGTGGTTGAGTTTATATCACTAGAAGTAAGGGTAAAACATAAAAATTTAAAACCACTCATGACATATAAGTGTAAGTGGAAAGAAAACTAAGTTTTTGACCAAGAAGTTGCCTGAATTGGGGAGATCATCAACTTTCTGGTTTAACTATTAGTGCATAATTCTCCAAGAAGAAGCTAACTTAGTACTACAAATTAAATGGATATGATTGATTGCCATTTTCTCTTTAATCCCTGAAATTAACTCTTTAAGCACCTAGTCGTTGGTTCTTTCCTTACCTTGAAATAGCCTTAAATTATTTTCTCTGAAAGTTAAAAACATAGTTCTACGCTGTAAGCTATTATATCTCCTTTGTTCATTCTTCTTTCTCTATTAAGCCATTTAAGAAATTTTGAGACATATAGGTTTGCCTTAGTTTGTATAGGCATTATATTATGCTCCATATGTAAGTGAAAATGTCATATGAGAAAAACGTGTGTTGCAACTTGATGTTGCTATCTTGTTGAATGTTATAAAAAATCAACACAGAGATAGTCTCCGTATAAAGGACAAAGAAATAAGGAGACAAGGACCTCATCGTCCTAGCCCTTTGCCACCTCTAAACAAATTTGTAGGCACACAATTAACCAAAATAAAAAAGGAGTTGGTTGATATATATTGGTCAAACTAATTGATAAACATGTTTGGAACCCAAATGCTTTAAGAATATCTAGAATGAAGTTCCAATTTATTGCATCAAAGGCTTTATTAAAGTCCACTTTAATTGCACAAATATTTTTTGAGCTCTTTCTGCTACAGGAGTTGAATAATTCATAAGGCATTAATAAGTTATCCCCAATCAACATATCTTAGATGAAAGCCACTTTAGATTCTTTTTTCATGAAAGAATTTAGATTAAGCTTTAGCGTAGAAGCAATAAGCTTAGTATGATCTTATAAATTATGTTATAACAAGATGTAGACATGTAATCTTTAAGTGGGCAATGATCTGATAAGGCTAATATAGGTTTTATTGATCTCTTTAAGCATTTTTTCTTTTTCAAAAATTCTAAGATTGTCACAATTATAACATCTTTGATGAGAGTAAATGGACAAATTTTGATAACATGGTGTCGAATTTTCTCTATTTCTCTCTACACTAAATTATGGAAGCTCCTTCATTCTATGATTCCTCCAACTAGTTACTACTCCTTATCCTCTTGATTTGGTCTCCTCCTCTTTATTTTTCTTCTTACTCTTCAAAGATCCCATCTCCCAGTCTAAACCAAGTTCTTTGCTATTTTTGATAGCCCGCCTAATTTTCCCTCATCCTAAGTCCTGACAGTTTACAATTAATGTTAAAATATCATTTGATTCCTCCAGCACTTCCCTAAACCAGGTTGAGGAGTTCCCTCCTCTTCCAACTCTTCTTCCAACCACTTTGCATACTCACACACCATCCTAGAAGGTAGAAAAGCAATCATGGAGTCGAGTGGTTGGAAACCCTGACTCCTTTTGTAAGTTGCATTTTGTAGACGACATCAAATGAGGACCTATTTCTCCTCCTAAAGCAATATTATAGCAAGGCGCAAATAAGTGGAAAGCATCTTTGTTTGGCTACTTTTTGGAAAAAAGAATGACTTACTCGAGTGTCCAACATTAAGCTAATGTGAACTGGAAAAAATGGGGACTCCAATCTATCTTAATAACCAAGGATGAGCTATTTATCTTTTTGTTTTCATCCGAAGAAATGGCAACCAAGGTGATGGACATGGGACCTTGGCTAATACAATGTAAACCAATTTTTTTGAGGAAATGGGATATGGGTTCAAACTTGATTAGAAAAACTCTTATTCGGGTTAATATGCATAAAGTACCTCTTGAATATTGGTCTTAGAAAGGGATGAGTTACTTGGCTAGTTATATAAGCATTCCTCTAGCTATGGATGTAAATACTGCTAATATTAAAAGGGTAGGTTATGCTAGAGTTTGCATTGAAGTCGAACATAAGAAAACTGTCTAAAAGTATCTCAATCATGAGGTATAACACTAGTGGAGATCTAATTGAAGATAGAGTTCATTTAACTTCCCCTTAGAAACCTTATATGAAACACAATCGAAGTGTGGATTGAAGAGAGTGGAAGAAACGGCATACCAGAAACTTCCAAGTAAGTTGATGAATTACATGTAAATGTTGAAGCTCAAGATCATCAAAAAAATTCCAAACAAGTTGACGGGTTAGATACAAATTCAGAAACTTATGTTCAACAAGATGAACAAGAGAAGGTGAGTGGAAAAGTAAATGTGGAGAATATCCAGTAGTTAATAGGCTGGGCAAAACAAATGGATAGAGAAGAAAACAATAATGAAATCATTGCACTAGTTAGTAAGGAGGAATTAAATGAGGATATTGATGAGGTAGGTGGAACTAAGAAGAAGATGAAGGAATGGCATGAAATTGAATCTAGTAATTGAAAATTGAAGATGAGAACCAAAACCAGACACTTCTAATGGGTTGTACAATATGGAATATAAGAGGAATTAAATGTCTTAATAAATAGTTATCTTTAAAATACTAACTAGGAACTAGACAATCACTTTTTTTCGGTTTGGTGGAAACCAAAATAAAAGAGGATTTGTTTCAGAGAGGGTTGAAATTCCTACCAATAGGGTGGCTTGCCTTAAGCAATCATTATAATTAAACATCCTAATGGTGGAGTTATTATTGCTATATATCCACCTCAACTCCTCATCTAAAATTTGTTTTGTATTGATCAATTGTTCCATAATGAACTAATCATTAAAGTAGGCAATGTTCCAATAGCAATTACAACAGTATATACAACTTATTGGGAATTTCAAAGGGCCAGCTTATAGAGAGACTTACAAGAAATTAATTCAAACACCACACATCCTCGAATGTTTGCTATTGACTATAACTGCTTGCTATCTTTAACTGAATCTATAGAAGGAAGAAACATAACATATGCAAACACCAAAGAGTTTATTGTTTTAACATTTCAGATGGGACTTGTCTCTTTAGAATTTCAAGGGCCTACTTTTATTTAGCGTAATGACCAAATGGGCAGTAGGCTGGTGCAAAGAAAACTAGATAGTTGTTTAGTTAACAATAGTTGGCTTGCTAAATTGACTGATAGTTATGTTAAGTTTAAAGAACCATTATTTTTGAGTCACACACTAGTCAAGGTGGTTATTAACAGCAACTCAAAGAAAAGATGATCACCATTCAGGTTTTTCAACTCCCTTCTGAAGCACTCTCAACTAGATTCAATTATCGCAGATGCTATCAGAAAATAATTTCATGGGTCTAATTCATTTCAATGTCTCTAAATCTTAAAATTTGTCAAAGCTGAAAGTATAAAACTCCTTAAGTGAACGAATGATTCTTTAAAGATAAATACAATGGAACTTTCATTTACTAGAAAATATCTTATGATTAATCCTACAAAATTCCATATTCATTCATAAAAAGAAAGAAAATTTGTCTAAGTATCTACAGGTACTTAAAGAATACAGATCCCAGTTGAAGCAGAATTTGAGGATGTAATGGGCACAACAAGGAGACAGGAATACAAAATATTTCTTCAGTGTGATTCAAGGTAGGAGAAACAACAATAAAATAATGTCTGTGGAGGACAGAAATGGTAGAAGGGTGTATGATCAAGAAGAGTTGAAAGAAATAGCTACAAGTCATTTCAAAAAAATTAATAGAGTGTTTTCATATATTATCTACTTTCCTGAGAATCTGATCAATAAAATATGAGATTCCACAAACGAGATCTAGCATTCTTGACTACTTAAGGAAGTCATAAATGAAGAGGTAAAAGAAGTGCTATTTTCTTTTCATCATGATAAGTCTTCAGACCTAGATGACTTTAATGCAAAGTTTTTTGAAGAAAAATGGAATGTCTTGTAAGCACCAATTGTTAAAGCAGTGCAGGAAATTTTCAGAAGTGGTAGGTTGTTCATTGAGATGAATAAGACTTATCTAGTTTTGGTTCCTAAGTCCCCTGATCCTAAGTGCTTGAATGATTTTATACCAATAACATGTTGTAATGCATTGTACAAAATTATTTTAAAAAAATCATTGCTAATAGGTTGAATGTTACCTTACATAGATTAATCAATTCAAGTCAAGGTGCTTGTGTACTAGGTTGAAGTATAGGTGACAATATAATGTTATCACAAGAATTGCTCAAAGACTACAAGCCTGAGGAACATGTCAACAGTCGTGCTCTTAAAATTGACTTCACTAAAGCATATGACATGGTGGAATGGAGCTTCATCATCAATTCACTGTATGCATTTTGATATCCTACTGAGTTCATTAAATGGATCCACTCTTGTATAACATATGTTTTTTCTACATTATTGATGAATAGAGAACCTACTTAATTTTACAAAGTTGTTAGAGGAATAAGGTAGGAAGATCCACTATCTCCCTAACTATTTTCCATTACAAGGGAAGTGCTTTAAGGAATCACACAACTTTTTATAGCTAAAATTATGAATTACAAATTCCATTATAGATGCAATTGTCTTAATATCATACTACTTCTTTTATAGATGATTTACTCATGCTTAGTGTTAATAATCTTATTTCTGTTGGTGTTCTCTTAACATCCTTGTAGAGATTTCAAGAATTATTTGGGCTCAAATTTAATCCAAGCAAAAGTGCTACTTACCTTACTAGACAAACTAGTGGATTTACTAAGAGTGATTACTGATGCAGGACTCACCATTCATTAATTACCTTTCACATACTTGGGAGTGCCAATCTTTATAAAGAATTTTAAAGAAGCTGAATGCAAATATTGTTGGGCACCGTTACCGGAACCCAACTCTCAAACGAAAACATGAAACCTTAAGCGTGGCAACGACCTCGAAAGGTTCTTTCATTGAACCCTTATTAGACCTGACTAATTCAAATTCATTACTATCTTATAATATCCCAAAAGTTTGATCACTATGCTGGATCTCCATTCTCCTGTTCGCGATCAGAATTTGGAAACCTTCGAACTGAAATTTCAACTTTCCGAAGCCCAACAAAACAAAGATCACAAAAACTACAATTGACTTTTTAAAATGGTAGCCCTCGGTCTCTAGTTTATGTAGAACCAAGAATCACCTAAATCGGAGCTCTATAGCTCGAGATATGCTAAAAATTCTAAACTAAACTCATTACCCGACCAAGCTCTCCAACCCGACCACTCACTTTAAAATAATCAAATTCCTTGAATTTGAAACCAATGACCATGAAATTTTATGGAAAGGTAGGAAAATGAATGTGTGCTTGACCTATTGTATGAATTTGAAACCAATGACCATGAAATTTTCATACTATCGTGAATGTGTGCTTAGAGTTTCACTGCATATATGCTTGACCTATTGTAAACATTTTTGCTCAAAGTTTGTTTCTTTAGCGAGTTTGGACTGATTTTAAACATGCATGCTCAATGTTTGTTGAAATGCCCATGTGGGACTCTTCATATTGTCGTGAAAGTGTTCTTAGAGTTGCCTGTTCACGGGCTATATGCTTGAGCTATTACTTCTTCTAAAATTGCAACATTTAATGTTCTCTGTTACTTCTACCATCTATCCTCTCTTCTGGGTAAGACTCAATATTCTATGCTCACCCTCTTTCACCGTCGTTTCTAGTATAATTTCTTGCGTTTTGGTTAGATAATAGTTCTTTTAGAAGAATGTCTTCTTCCTTTGTCATCTTAAATTTTTCTCTTCTATTCAGTGATCTCTCCTTTTCCATCTTAGGTTTTTGATTACTCAGGTGTATAAACGTTTGCAACTCACACTGGAGTTGGCCAAAAAAGAAATGGAAATTAGCAAGATTCAGGAATCCTTGTTGCTTTTATTAGAAAAATGAGCATTGTTGATGTTTCAAATCTTATATTTTAACTGTTGGCTCTTTCAATTAGGAATCAATTGCAAAAGCAATTGAAGAAAAGATAAGTGGAGAGCAATGTCGCTATTTATTGAATGAACAGCTTAAGGCCATAAAGAAGGTACTTGGTCCTCTTTTTTCTTTCCTCTTTTATCTTGTTCTTATTTGATATTTAGGTCTTATTTTACCACTAAATTTAAATCAGAAATGAAATGTCTTCTAGCTACAAGTATAGTTTACATTTGTAACAACTTAAGGTTAAACATATGTTATTTAGGAGCTAGGGCTGGAGACAGATGACAAGACAGCTCTTTCTGGTTAGTTCTACTTTAATTTGCTTGTCTTAAAGTCATATGGTTGTTGTTTTCTGTTTAATGGCAAACAATGTTTGCTATGGTGACACTTTGTAGAAGATGGTAAAAATGTGCAGTTCCAGCATATTGGATTTGAAGAATATGCTAACCATGTTAGCATATATGTCAGATATGATGCTCAACAATTTTAACTCAAGACGGCCTTTCAAATAATTAAGTCTAAAACTATCCCCATAATTTCATTGGTTGATCACATAAAAGATATCTTTAGTCGTATTGTATGATTGAAAGTATATGTATGAGATGGTTATTTCAGTGTGCGGAAAGAGGATTTAGCAATTAGATTATGAGATAAAAAAGAGTATTGTTGCTTATTTAATTTCCTTAATCTTGCTGTTGTAAATTGCCACATTCTCATGTTTGATTTCTTGCTCCTGCCTTGATATGGACAAAAGAAATCATTAAAATTCT
>JANKOE010000007.1:20030416-20045579 GCA_026284465.1 Erythroxylum citrifolium | reverse complement strand
CATAAAATCAAGTTAAGTCTCAATAATTGAATCAATCAAGAGGAGTAAAAGGGGATAATTAAAACATAAATATTGGACAAATATGCACTTATCAACTTTCCGAACTTAATTTTTAACAGGTTATTCCGGACTTTTGGGCCTGAGTAAAACCTAATTTTTACCCTAAATGGAAAAAAAACTATATAAAAAAAAGAAAGAAACCCCAATGATAGCCTCCATTTGCCATCTTGGGAAAAAAGCTAAGGAAAAGGAAGAAGGAAGAGAGAGAAGAATAAGGATGCTTCAACCTCTAGTCCTCCCAAATTATCTTTTCTTCTTTCCATCTTTTATTTTGTTTATTTGATCTATGAATTGATGATGATGAACCTTGGTTTAAAGATGTTCTAACTTCTTTTAGGGAATTATACTTGATTTAATGTTAATTTAGATGTTTTTGTTGTTAGTGATGTTAGGTGTTGTGATTATTAGTTGTAATTGCATGCTTCGGCAATAAATCGAGAGAGTGAACTAAATGCAAAATGATTAGGTTGGTTAATGAGAGTTAAACGATCTAATAGACTACGCAAATAATCAAATTGGTAATTATACGGAGAGAGGTCTCGTGTGAGGTGGTTGCTTATTGGAACGCTTAAGTACTAATTAGGTTGTGGGTTGTTTTGTTAATAGAGAGATTATATGTTCGATAACTCAACTTAATTAGGGTTTATAATTTAGGACCTAGTGATTACAACTCGAAAGAGACTAATCCACCCTTTGAAAGTCTAGGGCCGACACCGTATTAACAGAAAAGTGACTAAGTTAGCATTGATGATAAGATAAATCTCCTTTCTCATAATTTGTTATTCTTCCTTGTTTGAATTTCAATTGTCAATTGGTGGTACTTAAATTTGATTTCTTGCATTAATTTAGAATTCTCATTTCAATCACTCCATATTTGATTGTTTATTTTTCTGTTTAGTTTTTATTTTCATTTTAATTACAGTTTTAGTCCTTAGAGAAATTAGGATTCGATTAGTTCACTAATTCCTTGTAGGATCGACACCTCATATATTATGCTACGACCCATACACTTGTAGAATATTAAGGATTTTATAAGATTAAAACTTGTACAACAAAAGTCAAATCCAATTATCATTTCGGATAAGCATTTGAACTTTAGTATTGACAAGTGTAGATCCTCGTAAACTTTGAAACTATGGAGTGAGAGATAATGGCGTCAGAGGATGCTAATTGTCGTACCAAAATGTTGTATTGTTACCGTTTCCAATAAAATTATTGACTTAGGTTGCATAAGCTATCTACTCCATATGAATATTCTAATTATTCAATCTTAGGACCTTTTCCATAAGAGGTATTCTAACCATTCCATATGAATTTTCTAATTATTCAATCTTAGGACCTTTTTCATAAGAGGTATTCTGACCATTTTCATAAGAATTTTCTAATTATTCAATCTTAGGACCTTTTCCATAAGAGATATTCTGACCATTAATCCTATGAATTTTCTTATTCAAGATGCCCCTTGACGGTGAGATCAGATAGCCAATAGATGTTGAAGTTGGTAAGGATTGAGGTTCCACCCGAAAATTATTTATTGCTTTATGATAAGATCCTCTTTCTCGGTACAACTTGCTAAGGATTGAGATAGTTAACTACCATCGAAAAGTATTTATTGCTTTATGATAAGATACTCTTCTCAGTAGAAGATATTAGAGGCCTGCATTTTATTTTATTTTATTTTTATTGGTCAAACAAGTTCAAGTTTGCATTTAATTAATTCATTAGTTAAAATAGTGTGAAATAGATGCACTTGTTTACCAAAAATTATTGTGTTGGAGATGATTTTTACGCTAAAGTAGGTTTGCGCTACTTGAAAAAGTCAATTCTCTCAAAGATTTACTAAGCTAAATAATTACGAAAAGATAAATTTATTAAGGAACGTGAACATCAACTAACCCTTTCAGTTTCCTAAATTCGGGGTGATAGCTGATTATCCAATAAGCATGATAGGCCAAATAGAACGTTATTGTGACAAACTATGAACCCTTGGAATTGATTGCATTAATGGAGAAAAACGGACTGGAGTCTTACGTCCTTTGCCTTCAATATTCTTTGGTTGTTACGTACGTGGCCTATTCCGAGTCTTATATTCTTTCGTTTCTTTTTTAAGTTAAAAGAAAATTGTATTAACTATAATAAAAACATAAAACGACATTACAATGAGAGCTACGAAAGAGAGCTAGTGGGATGATGGGACAGAAACTGCAATTACATTACAACCTATTGTCTTCTTGTCACGTAAGCTGATAGTTATGTCTTGTCCAGGCTATAGGTATCACGTTGAAGATGAGTTTGCAAGCTGACAAGTATTTGCATTCACTAACCCTATGGCTATAGGTATCACGTTGAAGATGAGTTTGCAAGCTGACAAGTATTTCCATTCATTAACCCTATGAATAGTAATTTTATAATACATTATTTCCATCTCCTATGTGCTATGGTTATAATGCATTAATATGCCGAAATCTTTTGGACATACGTACACTCATGTCATACCAAAACCTTTCGCCAACAACCTCCAAAATATATCTGGAAGTTCTATAAAACCCCTCCCACAGCACTATGGTCTCTCGTCCATTTCACTGATAAAAGTATCATTTATCGGTATATGAATCATGAATTGCTCCCCCTCATCTCTTCATCCTCAAATGAGGGATATCGTTGCCAAAATGACTTTTCTTGACAGACTGCTTTTCCATGTAAGTACAACTCTCATTTCTCGTTCGTGTTTATCCTGTATCAGTATCACTAGTTATTATTGCCTTACGCGTTCCAATATATTATGTATCGCCTTACTATCTTAATCTGTACAGATTATGCATTCTGCGGACAAGAAGGGGTTATGGCCGAAACTACCGGTTTTTATGGGACTTGCATACTTGGCAATTAGAAGGCACCTGCATCAACGTTATAATCTTTTGAATGTTGGAGATATTAAAGGTCAAACATATGATACCAACAAATTCTCTTACCGGACAGCCGATGGAAGATACAACGACCCTGCAGATGACATTGTTGGGAGCTCTGAAACATTTTTTGGCCGCAATATGCTCCAATCCACTTCAAACTATGCAGTAAGAGACATTTTTTCTTGAAATTTTCAAACATGAAGAAAAACAGCTTACGCTTTGAGGTTATTTATACAATTTCTAATTAAATGTGGCATGTTACGATACATATAGCTAGGGTTAAAGTGGTTCCTTTTGGTGGATTTTGTTTTCTACCATTCTAACCTAATTAACGTTCGTCCCAATTCACAGCTGAAGACGATATAACTTGAGTCATAAAATTATATAAATTTTTTTAATAAAGTTCCGTATATAAATGTTATGAGAAGACATTAGGATGATAATCTTCTCAATATTATGAATTTCTAAATATGCTAGCCTCGACTTTACTCTTCAAAAAATGGTATAAAGTTATTGTATAACATAGAGAATTATTGTATCAAATTGTAATAAGTTGTGCCAATTGTACTGGCTGAAATATCAAATCAAATTTATAAATTAAAAATGAAAAGATTAAATTGAAAAGATATATTTTATATTTCAATTTTTAAATATAAAATACTTTAAGAATAATTATTAAAATATTTATGTTAATTTTAATAAAGAATATTATTAAGCTAAAATTTAAAAATATATTTTTTCAATTTTTAATCATAATAGCAGGATAAATTTTAATTATATAAAATTGAAAATTTATTTTATAATTTTAAAAAATATTTGATAATAACCGATATTGTTACTGTATCGTATAATTAATACTAAAGTTAGTACAGATTCTAATACAACATTCGCAATTTTGAAGTTTTTGTATCACATATAATTAACTTAATGGTCCTATTAGACGATATCTGTACTTTTAATAATTAGTTATGATTTAGGTTATCCAGAAAAGAAATTATGTCATCTTAATTAAATTTTTAAAAAGTTGGCTTAAGCCTCATTTGGTTTTATTTTTATATTAATTTTAAATGTTGTCTCTACAATTTTTGTATTTGTTTTTCATTTTTATAAAAATAAATACTAGTTTGGTTTTACACTTTGCTTACTGTTAATAACCATTTAGTTGTATTTTATTAATAAAATAAATAATATTTAAATTAAATTAATTAATTTTATTTATTATAATTTCTAAAATAGTAATTATAATAGAAATGAGCTATAACCCTTATGTATATATTTATCGGTTATATCCATAAATGTAATCAGATTTTAATATAATATAATAATAATAATAATAAATAATTTTTTATTAATTTTATCTTATAAGAATATTTATTGTAATTTATTTTTTTTTTGACAAAATTGTAATTTATTTAAAAAATTAATTATAATAGTAAATTAATCAATTATGATATACTATTTCTTGATAAAATACAATTTTATTATTAATAAATAGTTGAACATTGCTGAGGTCCAATCCAGCGTTTTTTTCCTCCATTTTGGGTGGCAGTTTTCTTTCTTACTTTTTTTTTTCTTTTTTTCATTCTTTTTTAATTCTTTCTTTCTTTCTTTTGTTATTTAAATAATATTCCAATATTTTCATTATATGTTTATTTAAATAATTATAACTTTATAGTAATTTTATAATTTAGTTTCATATTTATAAATCTTTTCATTATGTGTTTATAACTTTACAATTACTTACTTATAAATAAATAATTTAAAAATATCTATTAGAAAACACAAAATAAGTAAATCACAAATACATTGACATTAATAGCCGAATGACATAATAAATTACAAACAAAAATAAATTAAAACACACATATATAAATATTAATAGTTAAGCAATAGAATTATGTCTATTTTTAGTGGCAATATTATCATTTAATTTTTTGGTGTAAAGAATGTTGTATGCCTGTTTTTTAATGTCAAAATATTTTTGATTTATTAAATTCAATAAAATTTGATGTTTGATATTACTTAATTATATTGTCATTTAATATATTAAAATAAAATGAAATAGTTCAATATGTCTCATATATTATTTCATTTAGTATTATCAAATAACGAATTATAGTTTAATTGAAATTTTATTATTTATTATTTATTAACACAAAATATAACAACAATATGTTGTGAATAAAAATGTATACGAAAAAATAAAGTTTGGTTAATTTTATAAAGTAATTTTCATAATAAAAATAAAAGGCAAAATCAAATTTATTGAGAATATTTCTTTTTGGTGTGAAAAATAGAGTTATAGATTAGAGTAAAGAGTAGTATAGCATCAGCTCCATTTTGGAGGAATGGGTTGGAGATGGCCTGAGTCACTCTTCTCCTTTTGGATTTTTTAATACATTCTTTAATTTTCAAAATATTTTAAATGATTTTAATTTTAATTTTAAATAATATTTATTTATTAAATGTATATTTAGTTATTCAATATTTAGTCATTAAAATATATAACTATGATTTTCAACTGGAAAAATACTTTTAGAATAATTTTTATATTTAAAATATTTATTTTGTAATGTTTTAGTATGATGTTGATAACTTAATCTTGAAATATGATTTAGTTAATAATTCTTAAGAATATTCACAAATATGATTGGTCCCAAGTGATGTAAAAAAAAGTCCTCTTAATTAATGCTTGTATACTTTACAAATTTTTTAGTGCTTCTCTTCTCTTTTTCAATCGTCAAATTGTTGTTCTAATGGAAGTTGCTAGATCCCCATCCAACACTGGTGGCCAGCAAACTTTTGACGAGGACAACTTTCAAAGACTATGGAAAGCAATTCAATATGATAGCGAGCACTTGGGTACAATTCATGATTCATGATTGGGTTGATCATATGGAGGATACCCAACAGGTAACAAGTCCATATTTAGCATATGGTAACTTTATGACTTCACACCTATAACCAGACTTCAATTGATTTCTACCTAACAGGAAGAAATCAAAGTAAGTGATGAAGAAATTGGAACTGGGTGTCCGTTGAATAAGTCTTTCAAGTTCTACAAGACCAAAGAAATTTCCACAGGTTCTTATCCTATTGAGACAGGAGCTCTGAATACGAGAACATCCTGGTGGTAAGTCCTCCATATGGTAAAGATACACATGTTTCGACTAAATATTACATGTATTTGAGCCTCTAAAGATTAAAACAGGGACGGAAGTGTGATTTATGGAAACAATGAACATGGATTGAGAAGGGTGAGAACAGGCAGAGGCGGCAAGTTAAAAATTTCAGGAAACGGTCTCATTGAGCATGATGAACACTGGATTCCTGTCACAGGCGACGTAAAAAATTCATGGGCAGGCTTAACCTTATTGCAGGCTTTGTTTGTCCAAGAGCACAACGCTGTATGTGACATGCTTAAAGTAAGTAAGCCTTCGCATATTTGGTATGGCAAGTCAGGAAGGTAGTCAATCCTTTATAGTTTATCCACTTTACGTACTCAAATCTCAACGCACGCTTCCAGAAAATTAAATTCAAGCTGCACATAAGATATTTTCCAGAAAAAAAAAAGTAGCTGAATTACCAAATTTATTCATTTCCTAGAACTAGAAAAAGAGGGATTGATATATTTAATAATAAGATCATGATGGCATGCATGTATTTGCTACTGTTTTCAGGAAAATTACCCCGACTTTGACGATGATAAGCTGTACCGTCATGCAAGGATGGTAACTTCGGCTGTAATGGCTAAAATTCACACCATTGATTGGACTGTTGAACTATTAAAGACCAATACTCTCCTTGCAGGAATGAGAGCCAACTGGTGAGACACTATTTCATCACATAGAAAAAAGCAAGGGAAATGAATGAACTTAGATTGTTGTTTCGATAGATTGCCCTCGACTAACTTGATTACATTTGCCTTAAATCTCGAAACTAGAGAATATAATACAATTACGGATGCACTGTGCTACAGGTACGGACTTCTAGGGAAGAAGTTCAAGGATTTATTTGGACACATTGGTGGATCAGCCCTAAGTGGCTTCGTGGGTAATAAACAACCAGAAAATCATGGAGTTCCCTATTCACTGACTGAAGAGTTCGTAAGTGTCTACAGGATGCACTCACTTCAACCTGAAACGCTCATCCTAAGGGATATCGAATCTACTAGTACAGAATACCAAACCCCACCAATTCTAGAAGAGTAATGCCTCTACCTGTTCCCCCTTCAAGTGCTTAATCGTGCTCAAAACATAATATGTTGAACTAACGTGCAATATATGTATATCTTTATGTACCTATAACATCCATGCTCCGAATGACGGCGTCAGAAATTGAATTTTGGTAGACAGGATCTTCATTTGTAGCTTTCGACTAGAATTCGTTGATGCTAAGCGTGTTTACAACATTCGTGACTCTCTCTATTGTGAACTTTCCAGGGTGCCTATGCAAGAAATGATAGGGAAAAAAGGGCAGAGAAGGCTGTTAAAAGTTGGAAAGGAACAAATGATGGTATCTATGGGACATCAGGCATGTGGAGCTCTTACATTATGGAACTATCCATCATGGATGAGAAACCTTGTTCCTCAAGATATTAATGGAGAAGATAGACCAGATCCTGTTGATTTGGCAGCTCTAGAAAGTAATCGATCACTTACAAAATTTTCATTTCTGTTTCTTCAACAAATTACTCTTTATCACCATCTTTTACATGCATAACATTAACTGTTTCTTGCATGCCTTGTACTAGTTTATAGGGATAGGGAAAGGGGAGTCCCTCGGTACAATGAGTTCCGTAGGAACATGTTAATGATTCCTATTAATAAGTGGGAAGACCTGACAGATGATGAAGAGGCCATTGAAGCCCTTGGTCAAGTTTATGGACATGATGTCGAAAAATTAGACTTGCTTGTCGGCCTACATGCAGAAAAGAAGATCAAAGGCTTTGCCATTAGCGAGACTGCCTTTTTTATCTTCTTAGTTATGGCATCAAGGTAAGTAAGTTTAATTCGTTGGATCTACTAACCAGACGGAAAAAAAAAACCTATCTATTTATTAGGGGCAAAAAAATCAGTTTGACGTTGTCATTAAATCAGTTTGTGTCTGTATCTGCTGAAATTAAGATGATATTGTTGATAAACAGGAGGCTAGAAGCTGATCGCTTCTTCACTACCAATTTCAACAATGAAACATACACTAAGAAAGGCCTAGAGTGGGTTAACAAGACTGAGAGCTTGAAGGAAGTGATTAATCGCCATTTTCCTGGTATGGCGAAGAAATGGATGAGGTCTTCAAGTGCTTTCTCAGTTTGGGATTCAGAGCCCACACCAAGAAGTTGTATTCCCCTTTATTTGAGACCAGGAGACGAGTAAATTGGTCTGCTATTGTTGTTGAATCTCCCATTTAATTTGTATGCGACACCAAACTAACGTTGTATGGCAACTGATGTTGTCAAATAATGTCTTAATGTTTATTAAGAAAAAAAAATTAAGCAGTTGACGATTGGTGGGTATGGAATGGCTAAACTTCTATATTACCACTTAGTGTTGGTCTGGTTCATTAAACACTCAAGAAAGAACTTACAAGCGTGACAAACAATGCACGAGTTATGCGGTGTTGTTACCTATTCTAGTTGTTTTGTGGCCAATTTATCCTTGGAAGGTTGTAGCATTCTCCAAGTCATTGGTAACTCTTTGTGCATAATTGTAATTTCATTTGGGCATAATAGGATAAAAGGACAACCAATGCAATCACTTCTTGTTTGGCCTTTTATAGTAAAAGCACCGTCTTCAAATACGGAATATATACGAAGATATTTTAATCAAGTACAAGCGGTTACTGAACTTATAATTAGTTACATTCATTTGTCTTATAGACAATGATATTTTTATATGAAATTATATAAATTATTTAATGTTTGTATATTAGTCAAATATATTACAACTTGATTATAATACAATTTAACTGCTGTAATGAATAAGTATAATGCTTTTACGTCCCTGATCTGATGATGTCTGTTTTTGTGATTGAGGAAACAGATCAATTGTTGCACTTGCACTGTTACCTCAAGTACTCTTCATTTCCATTTGAATCCATTGGCTCAAAAAAGGGGACTCCAACATTAAGTTCTTTCATGCTTCCTTGTTAGCCCGTAGAAATTGTTGATAATTAGATAGTAAATGAAATGAATAAGAAATGAATAATAAATAATGCTATATTTTATTAAGGAAGATGAGCCTTTTAAATAGGCATAAACACAAAGAAAAACGGAATCATTGTTGTCCATAAATACTAATTATTGACCAATAAAGCAGAAAGTAACAGTTCCAAAATAATCTCCTAAAGACTAGGCCAGCTTGTTGACTAATTTCAAAACACAATTCAACACTCTGCCTTGATTCGAAATTACATACTCCAAGCAAGGTTCTGAACAAAAGAAATTTCTCCTTTGATAATGACTTTGTCAAGATATCTGCCAACTGATCGTGAGTGCTAATGTATTGGACATCCACAACTCTTCCAGCCACCAAATCTCTGATGAAATGTAGTCGCGTATCTATATGTTTAGTTCGACTATGTAACGCTGGAGTTTTAGTCATGAAAATAGTTGATTTGTTGTCATAGAAAATAACAGTTACTGTTTTTTTGTTGTTGTTGTCAATCATTCAGAACACCTCTCAACCAAACAGCCTGATATGCTGCAAAAGCCACCGCCACGTACTCTGCTTCAGTACTCAAAAGAGCTATTACAGGTTGTTTATTTTAGGTCCATGCAATAGCTCCTGATCCCAAAATGAAAACATGAACATGAGCTGACACACTTCTTCGATCATCAATACAGCTCGCAAAGTCAGAATCCGAGTAACTATATAATTATCCATCACAGTGTACATTAATGTTGGTAGAATACCAAATCCCATAATTTACTGTACTAGCAACATATTGCAAAATCTGTTTTGCAGCTCCAAAATGTACTTGTGATGGCTTCTCCATGAACCTAGAGACGGTGTTAATTGAAATGGCAATGTCAGGCCTTGTATGTGTTAAGTAAATTAACCCTCCAACAAGGCTTCCATACGAGGTTGGATTAGCTGCTCCTTCACCATCTCTACTAACAAATTTATCATGAACATTTAAAGGAGTACTAACCGGTGTACAATATAACATACCGAACTTTCGAAGCAGTTCTTTGGCATAGAGTTCTTGTGACAGAAAGATACCATCAGCTTCTTGCTTTATTTCAAGACTAAGAAAGTATCGTAATGAAACCAAGTCAGTCATCTCAAATTCGTTCATCATCTGACACTTGAACTTATCAATAATAGTTTTTGTTGATTTTGCATAAATCATGTCATCTACATACAAGCAAACCATCATAAAAGCTCCATCGTTTACCTTTTTCACATATAAGGTAGGCTCCCTTTCACTCCTCTCAAAACCATTCTTCAAAAAGTGCTGATCAATATGACTATACCATGCTTATGGTGCCTGTTTAAGCCCGTAAAGGGATTTCTTCAACTTATAAACCTGCTCTTCTTTCCTTTTTTCTGCAAATCCTTCAGGCTGTACAACATAAACCTCCTCATTAAGATTGCCATTAAAAAAGGATAACTTTACATCAAATTGGTAAAATGCCATTGTTGTTGAGCTGCCAAGGTTAAGAATATTCGAACCTTCTCAAATCGAGCCACAGGAGAGAAAGTTTCTTTGAAGTCAATCCCAGCTTGTTGTGCATATCCTTTCACAACAAGTCGTGCTTTGTACTTTTGGATCTTACCATCTAATCCAAGTTTTATTTTAAACACCCACTTGAGTCCAATTGCCTTTTTGTCAGCAGGTAAGTCCCATAAAATTTAGGTTTGATTCTTGTTAATAGTCGTGATCTCCTCTTCCATTGCCTGCAACCACTTCTTCTCTTGATAAGCTTCTTCAAAATTAATGGGATCAGCGGCAACAAGTGCAAAACCACAAGTTTCATATAATTCAACTAAGGATCTGTACTTTCTACGAATAGATGGTGTAGATAATTCTTCTGTAGTAGAGGAGCTGCCTAATTCTGTCTGTGACTGTGGAATTGATGTTGATGAAGGTCTATCTAGTGGTGTGTCCGTCATCATAGTTGTTTGTTAAAGATTGCTGCTATATTCTCTCTGCTGCTCATCATCTTCAATAACTTGATTAGAAGTTATCACAGTATTTTCCTACTAACTCAAACCCTCATCAAATACGTCTCTTCTTATTAAAATTTTATTGCTTGTAGGATCTAACAATATGTATGCTTTTGATTGAGTGCTGTATCCTACAAATATACATTGATGAGACTTTGGATCCAATTTCCTTCTATCCTATGACGTGATCAAACCATAACAAATAGAATCGAAAATTCGCAAGTGACTTACAGAGGGTTTGTACCCATTCCAATCTTCTGTTCCACAACACCGTTTTGTTCTGGAGTGTATGGCGTTGTTAATTCTCTATGTATTCCATACTCTTCGCAAAAAGAGTTGAATTTGTTAGACACAAATTCCCCGCCATTATCAGTGTGCAGAACTTTGATACAATAATCACTTTGCTTTTCCACCAAGGCTTTGAAACTCTTGAATTTTTCAAAAGTCTGATCTTTGTTGTTAAGCAAATACACCTAAGACATTATGATATAATCATCAGTTATTAAAAGAAAGTACTTACTACCTCCAGGAGATGTTGTTTGCATAAGGTCGCATAAGTCAGCTCGAACTAACCGCAATCCCTTAAGATGTAAGTGTCCATGACGGAGATGCCATAATATGGATTCATCATCCTCTCTTTCTGTAAGCACAAAACTCCCCATTTGAGACACATCAAGAGAAAACATTTAGTTCAAAGTCTTTTTGATAGTCACCAAAGTTCTTTCTGTCTGTTTGTCTTTAATGTAGTACTCCTCATTATCAAACAACACCAAATAACCACATGACATTAATTGCCCAACACTGATAAGATTGAAACCCAAAGTAGGCACATATTTGACATTATGTAAACACTTAGTTTTGCCTGAACTTAATTTAAAACTTATAGTCCCTTTGCCTTTCACAAGAAGAGTACTTTCATTCCCTAGTTGCACTTTTTGCGTATCAGTTTCATCAAGATTGGAGAAAAGATGTTTAAAACTAGTTATGTGGTTCGATCATCCACTGTCGGCAAACCAAATTTGATTGTGAGTGTCTTCACTTGATTTACTGTGAGTCATAAACAATTTCTCTTTGTCTTCTATATATACATCATCACTCTCGTCTCCAGTTGTGAAATTCGCTTGCTCCTCTCTAGACCAACAATTTGCTCACATATGTCCATAGTTCCTGCAGTTATAACACTGTATGTTATTCATATGTTGTCGCTGGTCATCATTACGGCCTTTACTAGGTCCAGCTGATCGTTCGCGCCCTAGACCTCTGCGACCACATCCTCGTCTACTGATATTATTATCATGCATTTGAAAAGCTTTGTCTTCCACTTTGTCGATATTTCTATTGATTTTAACTTCATGGGCTTGTAAGGAACCCATAAGTTCATCAAAAGAAAACACAGACAAATCCTTGGACTCCTCTATAGTAGCGACAACATGATCGAATTTAGAACTGAGACTACGAAGTACCTTTTTGAAAATTGTTTGATAAGTAATTTTGACGCCATATGTGTGCATTTGACTGACGATAGTAGCACCTTTAGCCAAAAATTCTGATACAGTCTTGTTGTTCCTCATCTAAAGCATCTCAAAATCTCTGCGGAGAGATTGAAGTCGAACCACCATCACTTTAGTATCTCCTTGAAATTCTTTCTGCAGTACGGTCCATGCTTTTTTTGATGTAGTTGCTGCTGCAATTCTTGAAAACACGTTATCATGAACGACTTGCTGAATAATCACCAGTGCCTTTGTATCCTTCTTCCTTATTTCTTTGAGTCTGGTTTGTGCCTCTGTTGTGAGGAATGTCTATGCATCAGGTTTCGCATAACCATTCTCCATATAATCCCAGACATCCTGAGATTTGAGTAGTGTCTTCAGTCTTATAGACCAGAAGTCATAATTCTCCCCTTTGAAAATTAGAATAAGAGGCTTTGTAGCCCCATTGCCACTATTTGACATGAGTAATCCCTAATTATCTACAAATTTCACTTACTAGTGGCTCTGATTCCACAATGTTGATAATTAGATAGTAAATGAAATGAATAAGAGAAGAATGCTACTGTAATGCTACATTTTATTAAAGAAGAGGAGCCTTTTAAATAGGCATAAACACAAAGAAAAAACAGAATCACTGCTGTCCATAAATACAAATTATTGACCAATAAAGCAGAAAGTAATAGTTCCAAAATAATCTCCTAAAGACTAGGCCAACTTGTTGACTAATTATGATTCACAATTCAACATAAATGTATATAAAATATCCACACTTCAAGACATGATGAATATTATAGAGATAGCCAAGATATACTTCCTCACTCTCATGGGGACAGCCGACTCATCCTTACCAAGTCTTAATATCTTTCAAATTTTTTTTAAGTAATATAGACCAAAGCCTCAAAAAGCTACTCATTTCTCCATTTACTACATAGGATGTCAAACGAATCCAGTCTCTTGGTCTTGATGACTTCACTGCTTTACTCTTTCAACGCACATAGGATATTACGGGCCAACTCTTCACCAAAGAGGTATTAGATTTTTTTTCATTCTACACGAATGCTTCAGATTATAAATCATACTTTCATTTGTTTGGTGCTTAAAAAACCTAACCCCCGCTCAATGAGTGACTTCGGACCCATTTCTTGTTGTAATACCATCTACAAGGTAATATCTAAACTTCTCGCGGAAAGACTGAAGTTGGTGCTTTCATCTCTGATTAATTCAGCACAGGGTGCTTTTATTCTAGAACGTAATATTGGTGACAACATTATGCTATTGCAGGAGTTATTGAACGAATATCCCTCGGGTAAGAAACTTAACAGTCGCATGATTAAGATTGACTTTTTTAAAGCCTTCGATACTGTTAGTTGGCAGTTTATTAAACTATGCCTCAAAGCACTCCATCTCTTGATATATTCGTGCAATGAATCATAGCTTGTGTAAGCACTTCCTCTTTCAGTGTGCTCATTAGTGGTACTCCTACTTCTCCAATTTGTTATGGAGGGGTTATCCCGATTATTAAGCAGACTCACCCTATGCAATGGAGATTTCCAATTTCATTATCAATTTATAGAGCTTAGGCTTACACACCTACTATATGGGGATGGCCTGGTTCTCTTATATGGAGCTAAGCCTCGCTCTCTCAATATCCTGCTACAAGTCCTTGGGTTGTTTGCGAATTAGTCTGGATTAAAGTATAACCCCAAGAAAAGCTAGTTTTGGTCTCTAATGATGTAAGGATACATGTGGACATTAATCAAATCACTGGGCTCTGTAATAGTTCAATGCATTTTAAATATTTGGGCATCCCTATCATGGCATCTAAGCCTAAATTCAGGGATTGACTTTCGATTATTGAAAGATTGAAGTCCCGGACCATGGCTTGGCAAAACCACTTCCTCTCTTATGGAGCTCGACTTTCATTAATCATTTCATTCCTTAATAGTCTACATACTCTGTAACGCCAAACTTTTTGAGCCCTTTGGTGATTGTTCTATATTTGGAGATACTACTGTATATTGATATATACATGGTTGTATATGAGTTCAAAGATGAATTGGAATGCTTTTGGCACTTATGCCAATGATTTATAATGTTATATGCCCTTACATGAACTTAGAATTCATTGGTATGTGAAATCTTGGAGATTTCCGACATATAAGCTTTTAAGTGTGAAAAACTGAGTCCATTGGATGGATATGACTATGGAGGCTAAGTTAAATGTGTTCTAATACCTTAGAGGTGATTAGACATGATTTATAGACTTATTGGACACTTATAAAGCTTAATTGGAAAAGTTGATATACATAAGGGCTTATTTGTAAATTGTTAAAAGTTAAAGGACTTAATTGTAATTTTTCAATTCTTAGAGGACCAATTTGTAATTCTATAAAGTTAAGGGGCTTAATTATAATTTTCAAAAGTCCAAGGACCAAAATAAAAATAAAAGTTTTGGTGATTCCCAAATTTTGGGCTTAATTGCAAATTTAGGAAAAGTTTGGAGGGTAAAATGGTAATTTCACATAACCTAAGG
>JANKOE010000007.1:19953957-19966872 GCA_026284465.1 Erythroxylum citrifolium | reverse complement strand
TGAATGCAATGAAATCTATCAGTCTAACCCAATATTACCATAATACCCTTTGCTACCAGTAACGGGATGTTACATGTATGCTGCATGTTTTTGTTCTCTTTTGGCTTAGAGCCATGATAAAGTTTCATTTTATCGATTAGACCGATAAATAAAGGCATAGTGCTTTACTTGACTTTTTTTCTTAATATTTGTATATGATTTATTTTGAGATTGGTGAGAAAACGATTGGCCAATCGTGTGCTAGGCATAACTGATTAAGTGACTCTCGTACCCTTGACGCTAGTACATCAAAGTCGAGTTGCCACATCGACACCTTTCTACGAGACTTATGGGTGATTTCACACCTAGGGTCTAGACACTGACGAGGTCATCACCTAGGGTTATGATGCTCTTGTCGACTGTAATCACGGATGAAAGTCGAGCCAACACCGAGTATCGGTGGGTGTGCACATTAGTTTGGCCAACTTGTGGCATCACACATAATTGTTTTGGCTTATCCTGATATTGGTTTTTACACATGATTGTTTTGACTTATCCTGATATTGGTTTTCCTATCGAGATTTTATTGATACAGATGATGTTTTTATGCTTTTGTGTACTGGGACTGGGACCTATATTCACTGGATGAGTGAGTTAATAGGCTAGGCCTATATGGTTCCTAACCAGTATACGATGAGTCATAGGCTGGGCCTATATGTTTTCTATGTGCTATATATTCACTTTACAGGTTATTTATACCGTCTTGGTATGAATCGAATTCTATTTGAGATATATGTTTTTCCTGCTCACTGAGTACCTAGTGTACTCACCCCCTCCTCTTTCCAATCATGCAGGTTAATTTAGTAAGTTTGAAGCTTTAAGTGGATCGTGCGGTCTTTTGACATTTTTGAGGTATTACCACATATGGGTAGTTTCCTATTTTGTACTTTAGTTGCATAATTTCTTATGAACTATTTTACTATTTTGATTAGATGGGTTATGCTGATACACTTTATGACTATATAAATTTAACTCTTGACTGTTTTGTTGTTGTAAAAGACCTTATGTATATACTTTTGATATTGTTATTGAGATTGCTTTAAGTGGACTTTAAAGTCCTGAAGTTATGGCTGGATGTGAATATAGAAGTGTGTTTGAAATTGTTTACAGGCTTTGGGATTTTTAAAATATAGCTGTTGTGCTGCCCAAATTTTTCAAAAAAAGAAGAAGAAGAGAGATACTCAGTTAGCCTTGCATAGTCAGATTAAGGGTACTGTGAGTGTCCTTAGCCCGGGTATGTGGCGGTTGTCATGGGCCCAATGTGGTACCTAATCGTGGCATACTCATTGGGCTGCTCATATTGCCTTACCTCGAAAAGTCATTAAGGAGCTGGAAAAAATCATGAAAACCTTTCTTTGGATGGGACAATTAGGAAATACTAGAAAAGCGAGAGTGAAATGGTAAGAGGTTACAATGCCGAAACAACAAGGTGGTCATGGGATTATACCAATCTCTAATATACAAAAAGTTGCAATGTGTAAAAAGACTATGGAAGCTATACATTGATAGTACCGCCTTATTGACAAAGTGGATCCATGAAATATAATTGTGCAACTCCAAGTTTTGGCAGATCGATTACTTTCGACAAGGATCCTGGATATTACAACCAATGATGCAGCTACATCCTACATTATCCACGTATCTAACATATAATCAGAAATGGGAACAAAAAACATTTGTGTGGTTTGATAATTGGCTGGACATCAGTCCACTCATTTCATCTCTAGATTTTTAGTGGTTGTGCCACAGACTACCATCTCAAAGTTTCTTCTTTGTTGAATAACAGTGAATGACACGTGAATTTTTGAGGCTCCACACCATTTATGACTCACTTCCCCAACCTGCCTAATAAAGTTGAGGAGGATTGTATAACTTGGAAGCTTACAACAGATGGTTGTTTTGTTTAACAAATCATGTTATAATCTCTTTACTCATTCTGCTATAGTTGTCCTGTGATATTCCCTTTTATGGAATAACACCATAAGCCCTAAAGAAGCTTTCATAATATGGTTAGCCATCAAGATCTACCTCCTAACACTGAATCATTGGCAAGGTACTGTTGATGATCTATGTGTTCTGTGTAACTTGGCTTTTGAATATCGAGATCATCTTTTCTTTTAGTGTAATTATTCTAAAGCTATTTGGAGTTGTATTTTGCACTTGCTTCTGGCACAATCTGGCCGCTATGACTGGGAGTTTGTATTGCAGTTGGTAATTGCCAAATCAAGGAAAGGAGCTCCAAATACAACTTCGTTATCTTCTGCCTTCGAACAGTCTAAATATTGCATTTGGAAAGAAAGGAATAGACGTAGATTCACAAATGCAACCGAAGAGAAATACCAACTAGCAGATAAAACTATCAACCTCATTCGAGCTACCATTTTTTCCAAAGGTGCATACAGTCCCTTACTACTGACATCAAGCGACAATGGCAATTTTAATAGTTACTAAAGCTTACGTTTTGATCTGTTTGTCTTACTAATTTTTCAGTTATGTTTTGTAACATAGAATAGCTTCCATTTTTGTTTTTGAACTCAATGTAATGGTGTTATAGTTTCATCTATCGTAATTTATCATTCATTTACTAAAAAAAGGTATGTCGATCATCATCGATAACTACTAGGATTTAATGTGAGAAAAAAGAACTTGTAGGAGATTGATACCTAAACATGATGCTTGCTTTGAAGTTTCAAAGAAATTCAGTAATATGGTATAATATTTAAAGCTATAAGAAAGGTTAAAATTTTACTCCACCTTGTATGTTACCTTTTTGTGTAGGTTCTTAAAGATAGCCAATAAATAAAAAGGAGTAAGTCTAAACATGATCCTAAAAAGGTGAAAAATAGTTCAACGATGAAATAGAAATACACTTAATCGTCATTTATTGGGATAACATAAGAAGAATTGATATAATTTTTTATGTAATGGAAAAAGAAGGATGTAGCAAAATCAACATAGGAGAAAGATATTTATGACAATTTAGAGACAAAATAAAAGTATATCTTGAAAAATCTCTAAACAAGGACATCAACTTCTTTAGGTGGGGGAGATCTATGACCCCTTATGCTTCACTCTAAATTGGTAAAATAATTATTGACCCTTATTTGTTTCTAGCCAATAAGATATGGCATAATGGTGGCATGCCTACTAAGGAACATTAACTATTACTGATTTTTTTGTAAATGGTCTTTGGTAGCTCGGTAAAGGTGTACTTAGACATGCAATAAACATTAGACGTCAATGATTTGTGCACAAATTTGTCAATATAATGGAAGTGTAAGTAGTTCTAGACAACCTAAAATATCCTTTAGCTTTATCATTTACATTCACATTTTGACAATAAAATAATAAGAAATTAGTGCTAAGAAGGTGCTTGATGAATATAGGACAAAATCGAACTCAGGCTTCAAGACTTGGTTTGGCTTAAAGTTTAAACTCCTCATAACACAAGTCAATGTTATTTTGTGAATGAAAACCCAAAATTCTATCTTTATTATTCTAGCTCTCTTTCCTATTGCTCTCTCTTGTTTGGCCTCCACCTATTGTTGCTCTCATCTCCAACCTACTTTATTCTCATGTCTCTGATTGGACTTTTCTATACTTAAGGGAAATGTTGAATTAGTCACAAATTCGCAAATTCACGACATGGTTGTAGTTAGTACTGGAAAGTACCGGTCAATCTCATGAAGACAATGATTATTAGTAATTACTTTTCTCTTATTATCTAGCCTACTAATTAGATTTTGGTTTTTAATTAAGAAAATAAAAATTAACAATTAAAACAAAATAGGCAATAACATTGAACACATAAAAGAAAGAAATCGCTTAGAAAATAATCAATATCAACAATTAGTTTCTAGTTAATGAATCCCCCTAAATCCATTAAATAATTAACTTTTTATTATGCAATTGTTTTATTGCTTATTGGACCATAAAAATTCCTATTGTATGCTAGTAACTCACTTGAGACTAATAACTAATCTTAGAATTATCAATCAATATTATTCAGGTTAAACGTACTAAGATTGCTTTACCAATTTGTAAATTTTTCTATAAGATTTGACCATAATTAGAGGATTTATGTTGACCTATCTCTAGGTTTGCAATTTCCTCTTTTCAACTACAACAGATTTATTCATCTACAGAATTTCTCAATCTCTATCTTATGAAATCAAATTATGTACTAATATTTTGGATCTATTAGAACATATTAAACACATAATTGAATCACAATAAATCAATCAAAATAATTGCATTAGATAAAATAATCAAAACATGTTATCGTATAAACTAGCTAAGGTTCATCTCACCTAGACACTAAAGATTTAGTTACACATAATAGAAAATGAAATCAAGCATAAATTGGAAGAAAAATGATTTAAAAAATGAGTTAATAATACTAAATCTCCCTTTCTCTTCTATCGAATGTTCTTGCAAGTTTGAGGATGTTGTAATCTATTGGATCTTTTGATGATTTTTTCATGTTTTCCACGTCCCTTTTGGACATTCTCTATGTATGGAATTGTCTCCAAAAGTCTACTCCCTCAATTTTTCTATGCTCATATCGTTTTATAGTAATTTCTAAGGTTTTTGGGACATACACAATTTGGTACATAGTTGTGTATTAAACCATGTATTTGAAAAAACATTTAAAATTGTGATTGTACATATTCTGAAAGACTTACACAGTCATATACATGACCAGGTATCTCCTAATTGCTTCAAATCTTTGATTTATGCCACGATTTTAGTCAAATTTGTCTCCTTTTGGTCTATGAAGGCAATTATAATCTATGAATGCACTTGGAGTGAATTAAGTACCAAATATATAACAAAATTACAAAATATTAAACAAAATACATCAAATATGGGTGTCTAAATATGGTCTAATATGCATCTATCAAACATTCCCATACTTAAGCATTTGCTTGTCCTCAAGAAAACCATAATCAAAATTATAAATCTTACAACTCCAACCTTCATTAATCTTGGTCTTTCTATTCATGCCGTAAATCATCCTGTCATATTGAGTCAAATTAACATACAATTAAAAATAAGTTATCCTAAAATTACGTTCCTTAGTCAATATTAATAGTAATCACATTGATAATCTTATTGAAATCAAAAGCATATACCATTACACCCTCACCAAGATTTCACTCAATGCACACAAGTGTTTAGGATGAAAAATATCAAACTCTCAATCAATGCATAGGAAAACTCTTACTATAGGCTTGTAATATAGGCATGTCTCCACCACTTATGTATAAACTAAAAACAAAAATCAAAAGATCTTTATAAGGATTGTAATAGGGCTTAGGTAGAATATGATTGGGATCATAAAAAAGGTGAAGTGAAGGAAATTTACAAAAGAGACATTACATGAAACTTGTTCATAATACACAAAGATTCATTCATTATAAAACCAACGGTACTATATAATTTTCTTCTTTTCTTTTTCTATGCTAGTTTTTTTAATTTTGAGTCACAACAATTTTCCAAGCATTCAGTACCACAATTAAAGAAATAATGGAATTTTCAAATTTTCAAGTTTCAAACAACAAAATAATGTGAATAACCTTCAGGGTTCAAAACAATAAAAGGGCTTCAAAGGAAAATAGGGTAAATAAAGGTTATTGATTGGTTATAATCAATGAAATAGACAGGATCAACTTGGTTATTTCTAAAGATAAATTTTAGGTAAGGTAATTATCAAAGAAATAGGCTAAAACAAACTATTGAATCTAAATGTATTTATCACTTCCATGGTTCTAATTGAACAAATATTGTCTCAATATGTATAATTAAAACAAGTTCTAGAATAATCCAACTATGCATGATAAAACACGTGAAAGGAATAAAAGAGCTTATTTTTTTTTTTCAAAATTTGCCCTTAAGATCAAAAGCTTGCAAAAAAGATGGGTTAATATATGTAAATAGTATGCAATTTTCATTTAATTTGACTATCTCAATGATTACTAAAAATATGACTTATAAAAGCAATTTAATTATAACTATCATCCTTTCACATACTAATTCAAATCAATATTCAATAATGAAGTAAAGTATTGATGGACATATTTTAATTAATTCATAATATCAGCTAATAAAATTTAATATCAAAGATTATAATAGATTATAATGTACAACTTTAAGTGTAGGGAAGAGGCTAAACATTTTCCTAACTTTCTTAAGCCTATTATAATCTCTGTTATTAAAAATTTCCAGAATATGACGATTTTTCTAATTTATGATCCATCCAATATTAAACTAGCATCCTTGCAAAATAAAAAGAAAAGGGAATAAAAATAATAAAATAAAATAAATACTAAATATGAAAATAAAAATAACATAAAATTTAAAATAAAAGTAGAATAATTCATGGTATGCCTCCCATGCAACGCTTGTTTAACTTCGGTAGCTCGACCTACCCTACACATTATCGTCATCCTGGATCTATGATCAGTGGCTTGCTTCCACTCGTTTCTCCACAAGGTAGTTGCAAGATAATCATTAGGACATAATTTATATTAATCATTAAGCATTACTACCCTTTTTAATGAAAAAACTGTTAATAAAATAATGGATAACAAAACTCCTTGAATCATCGACTAACTCAAACAATTTGTCTTTGAGGAAGTAGGGACGTAACTACCAATGACTCTTCTTCTTTCTCTTTTGGACAAAGGATTCTAGCTCTTCTTCTTCTCCAATTATCATTTTCCAGTCCTCTACTTCCTCTTCTTTGATGGAGACTTCCTCTTCTTCTACATCTGCTACCTTTTTCATATCTTCTTCATCCTTTACAATAGCATTACTTACCTTCTCAACTTTTTGGAATGCTACTTCATCCATGAAGCCATCTTGTTGGATATTATCTTTGCTAGTTGATCAATCCGATTAACCTTATTTCGTATATGAGCCTCAATTTCCTAATATCTCATGATTGATTTTTGAATAAAATCGGCCATCATATTTTCCAAAGTTGGCTCCTTAATTTGAGGTGCTTGGTGTTATAAATATTCAGTTGGAGCGTAATTATTCTATCCATAAGTATAAGAGTCGCTCCATTTTGAATTATAACCATTTTCGTATAGTGCACCTTAAGATTGATTGTACACGCTCGTTACTCCCATATATGGATTGTGCTCGACATTCATGATTATATCGGTTACTCCCACAAATGGCATAATACAGCATGGATGTCCGTTAAGCCTCCGAAACCATACGAGGAAACCTCTCTTTCCTATATGGTGATGTTATATATTGTGAAGACACATCGTAGCTCATATAAGAGTACTATCTGTTTCATCCTTCCATTATGAGTTGTAATGATGACGTTAAATCTCAAATCCTAAAATAAACTACAAATACATTGTTAATGTAGAGAAGTTCAAAAGATAATTAAATGAATAAGCCAAAAATACAACAAGATACAATAAAAAAATAAATTTAAATAAAATAAATATAAAAATAATGACTAGAGCAATAGCATTAAGGTGTTTCTAATATCAATGTCCTCATTAATGGTGACAAAAATTAACTGTAAGTACACAGCGTTGCTGTAGCTAGTACCGATAAGTATGAGTCGATCCCATGAAGATAATAATTGCTAGTAATTACCATTCTTCTATTAGCCAACTTACAAATTAGATTTTGGATTTTAATTAAGAAAATAAAACTTAACAATTGAAATAAAATAAGCAACAATATTGAACATAGAAATGAAATAGATCACTTAGAAAACAATCAATATTAGGAATTAGTATTTAGGTAATAAATCCCCCTAAAACTATTAAATAATTAACCTTTTATTATGCAATTGTTTTATTAATTATTGGATTGTGAAAATTCCTATTGTATGCTAATAACCCACTTGACACTACTGACAACTAATCTTAGAATTATCAACTGATATTATTCAAGTCAAGGGTACTAAGATTGTTTTATTGATTTGTGAATTTCGCTATTAAGTTTGATCCTAATCTAGATGATTTATGTTGACCTATCTTTAGGTTTGCAATCAACTCTTTTCAATTACGGTAGATCTATTCATACATAGGATTTCTTAATCTCTATCTTATGCAATTAGATTATGTACTAATATTTTGGATCTATTAGAACATATGTTAAACATATAATTGAATCACAATAGATCAATTAAAATAATTACATTAGATTTAAAATAATCAAAATATGTTATAGCACAAACTAGGGCTCATCTCTCCTAGACACTAAAGATGTTTTGTTATACATAATAGAAAATGAAATCAAACATAAACTAGAAGAAAAAAATAGAAAAAATAGTTCTAAATCTCTCTTTCTCTTCTATCGAATGTTCTTGCAAGTTTGAGAATGATGTTATAATCTATTAGATTTTTTTATGATTTCTTCGTGTTTTCCATTTCTTTGGATTAATATCATCCCTTTGGGACGTTCTCTAAGTCTGGAATCATCCCCAAAAGTCTGCTCCCTTAATTGGCATGTGCTCATGTCCTTTTATAACAATTTCTAGGGTTTTTGGGACATACACGATCTGATACACAATCATGTATTAAACTGTGTATCTCCAAAAATACTTTAAATCGTGACCTTTTTTTTTACATATTTTAAGACTTACACAGCCATATACACGACTATGTATCTCCTAATTGCTTCAAATCTTCGTTTTATGTCACGATTTTAACCGAATTCCTCTCCTTTTGGTCCATGAAGGTAATTAGGACCTATAAATGTACTTGAAGCAAATTAAGTATCAAATATATAACAAAATTATAAAAAATTAAGCAAAATACATCAAATGTAGGTGTATAAATATAGCCAAATATGCATCTATCAATCTCTCGTCTCTCTTCCAAGCTTCATTAAGTTTCTCTTGCACCTATATATTTAAGTCACCATTAAAGCACCACCTACCCCTACTCTTTTCAAGTTTTGTTAGATAATGTATTTCTTTGGACTTCATACACAAAAATTCATGCACATAAACGATCATCGTCTTATGTTTTAGTTTCTTGTACAAAATTCTTCTACTTAGTTCCTGAGTTTCTATTGTACAATCAAAGAAATGGTCAAAGCTTACAATTTTGTGGAGGATGCCATTGACTTTAACGTTCCTTTTCTTGCTTTTGGATGTGAGGATCTTTTCTCTATCCATCAACGCTGGGGAGGATTCTCTTATTAAACTTAAGTAGGCGTACCCATTTAACAAATATAATGGTATGGTACATGCGTTGTTCAAACGCTACCCAATCTTGTCTTAACCTAACTCAGGTCAAAATAGAAAAGAGTTCAGGCTATTGCAAACTAAACCCCATTTTTTGGGTTCATTTGTTGCTTATGACTTCACTAATTTGTATGTTACTAGTGAAAATTTAAAGAAAATTTCCAAATATTTTTCCTTTTTGACATGAGCCCAGTTCTCATAGTACTACAGTTTGGGCCATTAACAAGCCCAGTTCACAGAACAAACGTTAAATATCACTAGAAACCATTTTGGTTGGAGGCCTGTTAAGCCTTTCTACGAAGTTAGAAATTTAGGGCTGCCTCGTTACAGATGAAAGAGAACGTTAGCATCTTTTAACTTATACACCAATAAATACCTGAAAAACATAAAGGGTTCTGTTTCGGCATTCTCCTCACAAGGAAGATGTGAACTACTTACTGTTCGTTCAACCTACAAAGAAACTATGAAATGGGCAGAAAATGTGTTGTAACAATAGTAGATTTCTACTGAGGACAAGATGAGAGAGGTGACTGAATGGAAAATTCATATACCTATTCTACTTGCAGCAACGACAATTAGGGGGTGAAAGGAAACGAAAATCAACAACATAAACTAGTATCGTTTCTATATGCAATAAAGCAACAAACTGGCACTCAAAAGTCCCACCTACCCCAGATGCAAAGGAGATTGGGGGTTTTCACAAGCTGGTGCAGATACTTGCCAGAAGTTACCTTAAAGGCTCAGATATCTACTGTCGTCTGGAATAGCTAATAGAAGCACATAATGTTAAATTGCAGCGCCAATAAATAGAAAGAGGGGGTGGCAAATTTTGTTGTTGCTACAAGGAGTAATGCAATAAAGACTCCCAATACTCTTTTTCAACCTCAAATGGAAACAACACCAAAGCTGCAAAAATGGAAGAAATATAAACTCTCAGCCAATCACAGCACTAGAAAGCGCTAGTTTACTTTTCACGGGAGCACTTGGTTCGTTGTAATCACAGTTTTCTTTTCACTAATCCCACTGAAATCCAAAATTGATAACAAGCCAAATCCAAATGAAATCTCAAAGCAGGCGCCAACTGAATGTCTTCACAATGGGATATCCTTGATTCTATCACAGTGGGCTCAGTGTCCAAACTCTAATGCAGGCATCCTCTCCAGAACTTACCACACTGTGTTCATCTGTGAAAGCTAACCCGTAAACACCACCAAGGTGAGCTCCTTTTATGGTCATCCGAGTAGAGGCTGGCTTGTCAACATCATAAATAATGACACAGGTATCAAGTGATCCGGTGGCAACCATGCTGCTGTTAGGAGACCATGCAAGACAGTTTATACGGGCACTGTGATACAGCATGTTTTTCACTTTCACCTGTCATATATCATGTGCAGAATTAGGTTTAAACTTCAGCTATTAAACAAAAGAAAAACAAGGGGAGAGCAGGGTGGAATTGAAAGAAAAGGCAACATAGAACAGCTGTCATCCAAAATCATTTCTGCGACATCAATTGCTATGCTGGAACTCTTGGCAAAAACGGAAGGCCTAAAATTTTCAAGAGCTCAACAAGCTGGGACATCAAGGACACTTGAGGATTATGACATTATGGTCCATAAAATTATCTCAAATCAAGGACAAGGCATATCATTAATAAGTATTAAGTACAAACCCTTTAATAATCTAATCACTATTACCTAGGTCACCCTTACATTGCATCTTATCAACTATTGAACGTTTGAAACAGTAATTCTCAAGAACAGATAAAATTAAAAAGATCACCCATTCAGATGAGTGCAAACTTACCTCTCTAGAGATTCGATCCCAAACCACGGCTTCTCTATTTGCATCACCAGATGCAAACATTGAAACATCTGGAGAGTAGCGTATTACAGTGATAGGACCCCGATGTCTCTCAAGGACTGCTTCTTCAGTAAGTGTATCACCCATGATAGTAAATATGTGCAATTTACCATCTTGCCCACCAATAATTGCTTCAGTTCCATCTGGTGCAACTGCAGATGCAGTCACAGTAAAACCAAGACTTATTGTAGATACTACTTTGCTACCACGTAGCATGACAACACCTGAATCAATTGTAACCAAAGTAAGCTCAGGAGATTGAAGGGCAAGACTCAAGTCTTTTGGTTGATTGCCAATGTCAATTGAATCTGAATCTGCACACTGATCCCCGTGCAAACGGACTCTCCATATCTATGTTTCAGAATTCACAAAAATCAATAATCATAGAAAGAGACAAAGCACATTGTTTTTCCAACTAAATAAAAGAAATAAATTGACTTCATTCAGAATAATGTTTAACATACAAGTTCTTTTAATTGAAGTAAACAACAATGAGAAAAAGGGAGAGAGGAAAACATCACACGATGATAACAAAAAAAACAAAAAACAAAAAAATTCATTTCCTGCAATTAAAAATTCAGAAAAAATTTGGAGATATTTTATCGACGAGCCATTTGACGATAACATGGATTAAAAATATAGAGGAGTAAGTGGCTTCCAAATTATCAAAAGAAAGAAAAGGTTAAGGCTAATCTTAGCCAGCTGCGTATCAATATGGACTGTCACCAACACTATGAACCTTGAAGGGTAAGGACAGCTTTGCTTTGAATGTCAAAGAAGCACACAATATTTTCCTGGTTCTCTAACACTGTTAAGATAAAATGCCCTCGGTTCGGATACCGGTTGAATTTAATAGCCCGAAGTAGTAGTAACGCAAATAAAGATAGACAAAATAAATGGGACAAAACACAAAGATTTACGTGGTTCGGTCAATGTGACCTACATCCACGGCCAGAAGGTGAGCACTTTTACTAATATGTAAAGAATGTAAACAAGTACAAAAAGCTAGAACAAAAGGTTTTCAACAACTCATAAATATACAGAGAGGATAGGAGGATTTCTTCATAAAGGAACGAATGTTTATTTTCCTCTATAAGCCTGCAACCATATTTATAGCTGAAGTCCTGCACAATCGTCGTCCAAATCCTTCTACCTACAGCCATAATTGTTGAAGAAATCACCAACTTTATTTGACACCCTTGCATGCCGCCAGCCAAGTTCATTGCATGCCACCAACCAAGTTTATATTGTTGAATTTTACGCCACCAACCAAAGCCTTCTTCTTTGACAAGGCAACCAAGTGGAGGGGCCAAGCCATCACATGCAATAAATCTCCGCCTTGACTTGATCCCGAACAATTAGTGATTTTCTCCACTTCTCCGACAATGCCCCAAAAGGACTATATCACCAACTATAGACGCCAATCAAGTCCAAGAACTGCTTGAACTTGTAAACTGGAAGAACCTTCGTAAACATGTCAGCAAGATTGTCCTTAGTGTTAATCTTCTAAATAAGGACCTTCTTCTCTGCAATAGTATCCCGAATGAAATGATACTTCACATCAATATGCTTCATCCTCTCATGATACATCTGATCTTTCGTCAAATGAATAGCACTCTGGCTGTCACAATAAACAGTAGTGACCCCTTGATGAAGGGATAACTCGCCAAATAAACCTCTCAACCATAATGCTTCTTTGATAGCCTCAGTAACTGCCATATATTCTGCTTCAGTAGTAGATAAAGCCACTACATGTTGTAGAGTAGCTTTCCAGCTAACGGCACAACCTC
>JANKOE010000007.1:19750955-19763378 GCA_026284465.1 Erythroxylum citrifolium | reverse complement strand
GCATAAACTGAATATTTTACTGAACATGTTCCTAAACTTCCTATATTTTGATGATATCTTGATCTATAAGATTCCAAATGAAATGATTTTTAATTTGTAGTAAACTAGAGATATAGGCATACAAATTGTCTCAAGAAGTAAAATTATGATTCAGTCTCTAAGAAGTTGAAATTTTTGATGGAAATTTTGTATAGTACACTATTTTTGGACATGAACAACCCGATAATGTTTGAGGTATATCTTCCAAATTACCGAACCAAGCTGAGTGATTTTGGTATCAATAGAAAGATAAGATATAGAGCAACTCGTTTCTAGGAGGGATGCAACGGTCCAACGGAGCAGAGGTGGTGGATCTGGATAGAGAGGCCAAGGTAGAGCAAAGTGAGATCTGGGAGTTCTTCCATGAGGACTGAGGGGCAGGGCAGCCGACCGTAGTCCCAGGCCAGGGTCTATGCTATGACCAGGCAGGAGACTCAGGGCTCATCGGATGTAGTAGCAGGTGTGCTTCTCTTTTATGATTTTGAGGTATTTGCATTGCTAGATCCAGGATCCACACACTCCTTTATCACATCGCATTTGGCATGTAGACTGCATTGTGTTAGAGAGTTGCTACAGTATGGGCTAGAGATGAGTACACCTCTAGGTAGTACTACTGTCATAGGAGAAGTTTGCAAGGGGTACTTGATTAGGATCGATCAAGCAGAGTTAGAGGCAGACCTGATTATATTACAATTGAGAGAGATAAAGGTTATCCTAGGCATGGATTGACTCACTGCTCATAAGGTCGTCATGAACTGCTACACCAAGGAGGTAGTACTAGAATCTCCTGGTTAGTCAAGGGTAATTTTTAGAGGAGTTAGTTAGGCAATACCAACAGAGGATGATATCATTTATGAGTGCACTGAGATTGATGTAAGAAGGATGTGAGGCTTATTTGGCCCACGTCATTAATACTAGGGCTAAGCAGAGTGTACAAGACATTCTAGTGGTTAGGAAATTCCTGGATGTGTTTCTTGATGCGCTACTTGGTTTACCACCAAATCGGGAAACAGAGTTCATAATCGATCTAGTTCCAGGTGCTGCTTTTATATCCATTTCTCTATATAGGATGGCATATGTGGAACTGAAGGAGTTGAAGGCTTAGCTTCAGGAGTTGTTGGAAAAGGGTTTTATAAGACCCAGTGTTTCACCTTAGGGAGCTCCAGTGTTGTTTGTGAAAAAGAAAGATGGGACTTTGAGGTTATGCATCGATTATAGGCAACTGAATCGGGGGTGACAATGAAGAATAAGTACCCGTTGCCTAAAATTGATGATTTGCTTGATCAGCTACAGGGAGCTTAGGTATTTACTACGCTGGACTTGAGGTCAGGATACTATCAGTTGAAGATAGCTGAGGTTGATGTACCTAAGAGTGCATTCAGGAGCAGGTATGGGCACTTCGAGTTCTTAGTGATGCAATTTGGGCTGACTAATGCCCCGACAGCTTTTATGGCCTTAATGAACAAGGTGCTTCAGCACTACCTGGATCAATTCATGATTGTATTCATTGATGATATCTTGGTGTATTCGAAGAGTAGAAAGGAGCATGTCGAACATCTAAGGGTCATTTTGTAGATCATGAGAGAGAAACAGCTGTATGCCAAATTCAGTAAGTGTAAATTTTGGCTAGATCAGGTTATGTTTCTAGGGCATATAGTGATTGGAGATGGCATACAAGTAGATCCGAAGAAGATAGAGGCAGTGATGAATTGGGAAGCTCTGAGAAATATGTCGGAGATCTGAAGCTTCCTAGGATTGACTAGATATTATCAAAGGTTTGTCAAGGAATTTTCTCTGATCTTGGCCCCTTTGATAAAACTTCTGAGGAAGAATGCAACGTTTAGATGGAATGAGGAGTGTCAGAAAAGTTTTGAGGAGCTGAAACATTGGTTGGCTACTACACAGGTGTTAACTATTCCATTGGGGACCGGAGGATATGTGGTGTACAGTGATGTGTCATATCAAGGATTGGGATGTGTATTGATGCAATATGGCAAGGTGTTCGCCTATGCATCGAGACAATTAAGGTCTCACGAGATTAATTATTCGATACATGATTTAGAGCTAGCTGCAGTTGTCTTTGCCCTAAAGATTTGGAGACACTATTTGTATAGAGAGACGTTCCAAATATACACAGATCATAAGAGTTTGAGGTATCTGCTGAGCCAGAGGAAGATGAATTTGAGGCAGAGGAGATGGGTTGATTTACTGAAAGATTATGACTGCACTATTGAGTACCACTCGGAAAAAGCTAATGTGGTGGCAGATGCTTTGAGCAGAAAGTCTAATATCAGTACAGCTCAGATTTAGTTATCGAGGCTACCTAATCTGATTCATTTGAGAGCTTTAAATGTGGAATTGAATCTGGAGCAGGATAGGGCCTTAATTGCTACTTTGAAGTTGAGATCGATGCTACATGACAGAATCAGGAAAGTCCAGGGAAAAGATCCTGATATGGTGAAGTTTATGTAGAAAGTGAAGCCAAATCCAAATTCCAAGTTTGAGTTGAGGGATGAGACATTATGGTTGAGACAGATGTTGTGTGTGCCTAATGTGGATGATCTGAGGAAGGAGATTCTTAAAGAAGCTCATATGGCTGCCTATGCTATGCATCCTGGTACTACCAAGATGTATAATACACTAAAGCCTCATTTTTGGTGGCCTGGAATGAAGAAGCAAGCGGCGGAGTATGTATCTAGGTGTATGACTTGCCAACAAGTTAAAGTTGAGCACTAGGCTCCAGTAGGGAAGCACCATTCGTTGCCCATTCTGGAGTGAAAATGGGAATGGATCACTATGGACTTCATCATGGGATTGCCTAAGACTCCGAGGCAGCATGATGCGATCTGGGTTATAGTGGACCGGTTGACTAAGTCGACCCATTTCTTACCAAAGAGAAAAAAACTCACTTGATCAGTTGGCTCAGAGATTTGTAGTTGAGGTGGTGAGACTACACGGGGTTCCAGTGTCCATAGTATCAGACAGGGATCCCAGATTTACTTCGAGATTTTGGAGGAGCTTACAGTCTGCTATGGGTACTAAGTTTAACTTCAGTACAACATTTCATTCTCAGACAGATGGACAGAGTGAGAGGATAATCAAGACTGTTGAGGATATGCTCAGAGCTTGTGTATTGGAGTTTAGAGGAGCTTGGGATCAATATATGACATTAATAGAATTTGCCTATAATAATCATTATCACAGTAGCATCGGAATGGCACCGTATGAGGCACTGTATGGTAGAAAATGTCGGTCGCCATTATATTGGGATGAAGAGGGTTTGAGAATGGTTGAAAGACCATAGTTGATACAGGACACATTGGATAAGGTAAAGTTGATCCGAAGTCGAATTAAAATGGCTCAAGATAGACATAAGAGTTATGTGGATCAACATCGATGGGATATGGAGTACAGTGTGGGAGACAAAGTATTCCTAAAAGTGTGACCTTGGAAAGGAGTTTTGAGATTCGATAAAAAGGGCAAGTTAAGCTCAAAGTACATTGATCCTTATGAGATCATTGAGAAGATTGGACCTTTGGCCTATAAGTTGGCTTTACCGAATGAGATGTCTCAGTTGCATAATATGTTTCATGTGAGTATGCTCTGAAGATACCGGTTGAATCTGACACATGTGATACCGACTCAGGAGATTGAGGTTACTAGCAACTTAAGCTATGTTGAGGAGTCGATCAAGATTGTGGGATCGCAGATCAAGCAGTTGAGGAACAGGGTCATTACATTGGTGAAAGTCCTCTGGAGGAACCACTCAACTAAGGAAGCAACATGAAAGACAGAGGAGCATATGAGGAGACAATATCCCCATCTGTTCGAACAAACAGGTAAGAATTTCGAGGACGAAATTTCTTTTAAGGAGGGGAGAGTTGTAACATCCCATCACCTGTGAGAGGCTAGAATAGTAAATACGAGTGATTAATGAGAGCTTAGAAATGCATTTTTCCATGCTCATGCATAATATGTCATACATATACATGTGAATAGTGAAAGTTTTGCACATGAAAATAATTGTACATGCATTCATGAATGATTCCGGGTATAATTGAATTAAATTGGGATTTTTGGAAATTTAGTGAATTTTGAATTTATCTATGTTGAAAATATTATTGGTTAGTAGGAATGTGAGAATTGTGAATTTTAGTGAATATAGGAATAAATTTCGGAGAAAAATTATAGAAAATAGGGGAAAAGAAATCAAAAGAAGATTTGGAGATAGCTGGATTGTAAAGATAGAATTAATGGAGTTAGTTTTAAAAGAAACTTAGTTAGAGTTGAACCTTAGGAAAAGTGACAAGTGTAAAGTTGCCTTTATTATTTGTCAGAAGTAAGTTTGAGTTATCCTAGAGTTAAAAAGGGGTTTGTTCTTTTCCTAAGTTCTTTCTTTGTTATCATCTTCTCCGAATTTCTTTCCATACACAGTTTTTCATCAAACACCTTCTAAGAGATTTCTGTGTTTTTCCCTTTTCCTAAACCAATCTCACCTTGTAAATTGTTTCTCCTGCCTTAAGAAAAACCAGAAGATGGTTAATGTTCACAATGAATTGCGTATTTTATATGGAGTTAGGGCTTGACGATAGTTGAAGCTTTTGGGAGTCTTCATCAAGTAAGTAGTAAATAAAATTGTTAGAGTTCTCGATTTTTGAAATAAAGTTTGGAAAGGTGAAACATGTTCTGTTTCTTTACTATGCATATATGTATGAAAATATAGGTGTTTATACATGAGTTGATGAAAACTTAGAGTTGTTCAAGAAAAAGGTTTTTGAGTTGAGGAGTATAGATGGTATCGTCTGTGAAGAAGTATCGCTTTAGGTTGACTTCTGCTTCATCTTAAGTTGACCATCTGTATCGTTTTAGGTTGACTTCTGCTTTGTCTTAAGTTGACCATCTGTATCGTCTTAGCTTGACTTCTACTTCGTCTTAAGTTGACCATCTGTATCGTCTTAGGTTGACTTTTGCTCGTCTTAAGTTGACTATCTGTATCGTCTGTAGAGACGTATCGTCTGTGATGACATCATATCGTCTTAAGAGTTACATCGTCTTAAGTTGACTCTGATTCGTCTGCCTTTTGCTTCGTCTGCTTCTTTGTTTCGTCTGCTCTTTGCTATCGTCTACTCTTTGTTTCGTCTGCCCTTTGCTATCATCTTCTCTTTGTTTCGTCTACTCTTTGCTATCGTTTGCTCTTTGTTTCGTCTGCTCTTTGCTATCGTTTGTTGTTTGTTTCGTTTACTCTTTGTTTCGTCTGCTTTTTGCTTCATTTACTTTTTGCTTCGTCTACTTCTTGCTATCGTCTGCTTTTTGCTATCGTCTGTTTTTTGCTTCATCTTATATGGACAAAACCTTGTTTAATCCGTTCAGCCATAACTTTGTCGTTCAACCTCCAAATGACCTGATTTTTGAAGCATTGGATTCCTAACACATTTCTCTAACTCTCCATAGAAATTATAGCTTTTGGTTTTGACTCAAAAAAGGTTAATCTAATCAAAGTAAGGGTATCGTTTGGAAGAGCATGAACTGGATATTTTACTGAACATGTCCCTATATTTTGATGATATCTTGATCTGTAAGATTCCAAATGAGATGATTTTTTGATTTGGAGTAAAGTAGAGATACAAGATTACAAATCATATGAAAAAGTTGAATTGTGATTCAGTCTTTAAGATGTTGAATTCTTTATGGAAGCTGTACATAGTACACTGTTTTTGGACATGAACAACCCAATAATGTTTGAGGCATATCTTCCAAATTACTGAACCAAATTGAGTGATTTTGGTATCAATGGAATCATAAGACATAGAGGAATACTTTTCTATAAGAGAGTATGACCAAATTATATCAGTTTCACCTTCTGATTGAATGTGAATAATAGACCTGAAAGGGGTGTCTTGAAAAAATCTGAAGTGATTCACTGAGAAAAGAATAGAGATTTTTTTAATTTTAGTGAGGCATAAACCTAAGTATAAATTATACTTAGATGAGTTTTGGATGTAAGAATGAGTTTGTGATGGGAATTGATAGTAAAATACCCGGGATTGTCATGAACATGCATTGTACATATTTCATTTCATTCATGTACATTATTGAACAATTATGATTGTACAAATTGTGATATATGTATATGTTAGATGATATAAAAGAGCAACTGGAACATCAACCTCCAGACATTGCTAATCCATCCAGGCAATAGCATATGGGAGCGTACTGTGTGTCAACCTAGATGTTTTCGTAGGATTGATTTGTTTTAAATTGATTTGATTTGTTAAACTCCCATATTACTAAAAAAATTTTGAATTATTTCTGAATTCCGAACTTGAAGTCCAAGAATTTTAATAGTTGGGCATGTATTGGAAGTGTTTTGATGTGATATAAATCTCCGAATGACATTTGATTCTCAACAAAAGTTGAATGCCGGACTTAGGTCCGATGATTATGATATTTGTTTGAGCATCATATGTGATGGCGATATATGACATATATGTATTTAATGCATTTCATAAAATGCATGATCAGATAAAGGCGTTGTGACTTGAGTTGTCAGTGTGAAACGCTTCTATGTAGATCCTTACTTTGTGATTTTTGATTCTACACGTAGAGCTATGCTCCATGATTCTGTTCTTATTGAGCCTTGTGGGCCAGTATTTGTATAAGTTTGTGATAAGCACTCGGTCACAATAATAAGAACGAATATGAGTCTCATGCATATAGCATTCACATCAGATTGAATCTCATCAATGTTTTGCAAAGTTGTATTGAATTACTATATGATATGCCCTATTATGTCAGTATCTGAATAATAAATGTATGTTTAGAATGACTAATTGTGCGATATATGATGTGTGTGCGTGATATGGTGAAATCATCAATGATGGTTCACTCATTGAGTTCGAAAAACTTATCAAAAATTACAATGTGTCTTTTCAGGTAAGAGACAAGAAACCTAGTGCTTTAGACAAGACTAAAAGGCCCCTTTTGGATTCGATATGGATCAAAGGTCAGTCAGTTGGGATTTTTGGACAGATTAGTTAGACTTTGAATACTTTCCTCTTTCATGTAGTACGATTGTATTAGGTTGTGATGATGTACATATGGAAAACGATGGAAGACATAATGTAGACTTTCGGTTTTATGAAATGAAATGAGAAAAAAGTTGGTTTTAAAATATTGTGGTTTTTCTTATGATGCTTTATAAGTAAATTATGATACTATGCCATGTGAAATGAAAGTAGTGATCGATCGTAGCTCACTCTTATCGTAAAATATGTGCTGAAATGACCTCTGAATATTCTGGTGTGTACCCTGCGGTAAAGGGGTGGTACAATATGACACTCCATTTCCCTTTAGCACTTCTTTCCCTGTTAGAATTATATCCATACAAAATAAAGTCTCGAATACTTCTATCAATTTTCTTTAGAACTCCTTTAGGAATAGCTAAATGTGATAACCAATAAACATGCAAATTGTTAAGAATGGAGATAGCTAATTGCACTTTACCTCCATATGACAAGAATTTGTTGCTCCATTTAGAGATTCTCCTGTGCACTTTGTCAATGAAGGGCTTGCATTAAGTTTCCTTGAGCTTATTGGTGGAGATTGGAACCCCTAAGTATGTAAGTGGTAATTGAAGAATAGCGAGTCCCACATCTTCTATCACTCTCATTGAATCATCACAACTTTGTCTAGTTAGAAAAGAAACACTCTTGCTTAGCTTGAATATGAGACCTAACACTTCTTGAAAATTTTACAATGTTGTTAAGAGTGTTCTAATAGATGTAAGATCACTGGCACAAAGCATAAGCAAATCATCAGCAAAAGAAAGATGAGTGATGCCAAAACCACTACATTGATAATGAAATCTAAACTTCATGTTGTCCTCTATACAAAGCTGTGTGATTCTTTGGAGCACTTTCATAGCAATAGCAAACAAATAGGGAGACACAGGATCACCTTGACAAATTGCTCTGGTAGCTTTGTAAAGTTAGGTAGATTCTCCATTTATCATCACTAAGAAAGACACACAATATGATACAGGCCTGATTCCATCTTATAAACTCAAAAGGGTACCCAAAAGCATGCTAAAAGTTGATATGAAGCTCCATTCAATAGTGCCATATCCCTTTTTAAAGTCCATCTTGAGGGCACAACTCTTGATATGCTCCTCGGACTTACAATCTTTGAATAATTCGTGAGCTAATAAGATGTTGTCACTCAAACTTCTTCCAAGAATGTAAGCACCTTGACTTAGGTGATTAAGCCAGGTAAAATAGTCTTTGACCTGTTAGTTAGGATTTTTTCCAATGATAACACATTGCAAAAAGCAATAGGTATGAAGTCATTTAAGCCCTTATATTAGAGATTTTGGGAACCAAAACTAGGTAAGTCTTGTTCATCTTCGTTAGCAACTTACCACTCCTGAAGAATTCCTGCACTACATTGATAATAGGTGTTTATAAGACATTCCATTTTTCCTAAAAGAATCTTGCATTGAAGCCATCGAGTCTTGGTGATTTATTAGGATAAAAGGAGAATAAAACCCTTCTTATCTCTTCATTAGTGACTTGCTTAAGCAATTCTGACTGTTAGGATTAATTAATGTAACAGACATTCTGTTGAGCAGGTTTTCTAAGAAGCAAGTAGTATGGGTAGTTTTGCCATTTATAGCTTTAAAGTAGCTTTTGACTGTCTCTTTCATCTCTTCTTGGTTATACACCACTATGCCATTATTGTCTTCTAAAGACAAAATTTTGTTTCTATTTCTCCTGCCCTGAATTATATTGAAGAAATACTTGGAGTTTTTGTTTGCTTGCTAGATCTAGTGAATTATTGACTTCTGCTTCAATTGTGAAATGTAAATATCAAGTTCTTGTAGATACTTCTTAAGATCAACTTTTTCTTTCTCAATGAGCGTAGCATCTGTGGGGTTATTTGCCAACTGTTTTTTAGAGAGTGATAGCTCCTTCATGGATTGTGCTTTATCTATCTTCATAGGATCAATTACTCACCTTAACAGTTTGATACATTCATCTTTGATAAACTTCAGAATTTGCAAACATTGATATGTTTTAGATCCTTGATATCTTTTATCAAGAGCATCTGTAATAATTGAATCTAGTTGTGGGTGTTTTAACAAAGAATTGAAAAACCTGAATGGAGATCTCCTTATCATTAAGCTTTCAGTGATGTAAACGTTGATTGGAGTATGGTCTGTATATAGTGGTTCCTTGAACATTGCATAACTTTCTGTCATTTTGGTAAGCCTCCAATCATTCACAAAACATCTGTCTAATTTTCTCTGTACCAAAGCTGTTTCCTGTTGATGATTGCTTCAGGTGTAGATAGGATCCTGAAAATTGAGATCCACCAATCCCAGTCAAGAGGTTAGTTCAGTTAATTCCTTTGTGCCTGCATAAGTTATGCTTCTTCTCCCTATAGATTCAGCTGGAGAAAGAAGACAATTGAAGTCTCCTATAAGCATCCAAGGAATTGTAATGCTCGAGCCAATAGTGTGTAACTCCCTACATAAACTAAACCTTTAAAATTCCCAGTTGCATGTATATATAACTATAATTTCCAATGGCATTTTGTTTGCTTTTATAATGAGTTCATAATGGATGAGGTGTTCAATGCAAAACCAGTTGGATAATTTTAGATGAGTTGGATCCAATGCAACTATGATTCTACCATTTGGATGCTTTGAATGATTACTTAGAGCTTTCCATTCTGCTAGTATAAAATTCAAACCTCCCTGAAAAACCTCTTATTTTATTTTAGTTTCCATCAAACCAACACCAAATGTTTGGCTCCTAGGTAGTCTTTTAAAGTTAATTGTTTATTAGGACAATTAAGTCCTCTCACATTCCATATTGTGCAGTTCATAAGGGAAGTTTTGGTTTGGTTTTCCTTTTAGGTCTTCTGTTACTCGACCCCATTACATGCCATTGATCTAGTTTCTGCTTAGTAACTTTTGTCTCACTACTAGGCTCAATTATCACTCCATTGTTAGCAGGTGAAGTGCCTTCTTCTCCTTTACCTTGATCTGGTATTTTAGTTAAACATTGACTATTTTTAGTGTTTCTTCATTCCCCCACATTTTTCGTTATATAGGTGAGTTTGTATGAGAAGTAACTTCTAGTTGTTGATCATCTTGGGGGCTTGGTAAATTTGTATCAGATGAAACTTCTAATTAAACATTTATACCCAGATTTGTACCAGCCTTCACTATTATCTCAGTAGTTTCATGCAGGCCATAATCTTCATTTTTTACATCTGGTGTGTCACCTTGTTATATACTAGTGTTTTTACTTACCTCTCCAACTTGTTTTACTTGTTGGTTTTAAGCTTCACTATTTGGATCTCCATTAGCTACTATTTGGGAATTTTTGTATTTTGTAAGATGATTGTGCCTTTGCATTCATCCTCACTTTTGTTTTTCTTAGGGATCCAAACCTTACCTTTGTCCTTCATTTGAGGCTTCCACGAGTAAAATAGTTGTATTTTATCTTTAATCAAATTTCCACCATTGCCATACTTTATTAACGAAATGTTTCTGGGCATACTCTTCTCATGTTCTACTTCAACACATACCCTAGCATGTCCAACTCTCTTAATGCTTGCAGTGTTCTCATCCATGGCAAAAGAAGCACCAATGTAGCTGCCCAAATAAATTAATGCTTCCGAAAACCAATACTCAAGAGGAACTTTATGCATGTTAACCTATATTGGTAAAGTTCTAATCTCATATCTATCAAACTTAAAACCCATTTCCCATTTTCTCAAAAATAAAGGTTTACCTTGTATATGCCAAGGCCCCAAGTCCATCACCTTAGTCGTCATTTCAACATATGAGAATCAAAAGATGAACAGGTCGTCTTCAGTTATGAGAGTGGTTTGGAGTCCCCATTTTTCCAGTTTACTTCTACCTAGTGTTGGACACTTGGATATGACATTCTTTTTTCCAAAAAGTATCCCATAAGAGACGACTTCCATTTGGTTGCACCTAACAACAACACAGCTTTTGATGGGGAAATAGGTCCCTTTGCAACACCAGGTACAAACCGCAGGCTACTAAAAGATTATGGATCTTCTACAACCCGATTCCAAGTTAGCTTTTCAACCTTCTGCTGTGGAATGTGAGGTTAGGAGGATCCAAGGTTGTCAGATAGAGGAGGGAAGTCCTCAATAGCCTCTGGAAAAGATGGATAAGAGGTTGAAGCCCTAGGTGACCTTATACCATTAACGGTAAACTGTCAGAAATAAGTGCTAAAAAGAATGGGTGAACTACCAAACAAGGCAAAAATCTCAGTTCAGACTGGAAAAAGGCAAAAAGTAATCTGAGAAGGAGTGCAAAGGAAGAAGAAGAAGAAGGTTAGCAGGAGAAACAAGGGAGCAAAGGCAAGGAAAAATTCAAATAGTGCATATTAGTGTCTTTATTTTCCATCTTTTTGTGTGTTAATTTTCTTTGTTTTTGAGGTTTGAAGTTATACTTAATGGAAATTAATCTTGTTTTATATCAAGGTGTATTTTGAAACCAAATAGAAAGAACTGCAAACAATTTAAAACAAAAAGAACTAAACCAAGCATTGAACCTAATTAGACATGGCCTCGTGCAGTGATACCTATGTGACAGTTAGTAGTAGAATTTTTAGAGAATTTGTTTGGGCCTTAGCTTTGCATTTGAAGGTTGCAAAGTCTGTGAAATTAGGGCCCTATTTGAAAACAAAGAAACATGACTTGGTTGAATCATACAAAGTGGGGGTTGTGAGTTGGATAGGAAAGGACAATGTGGGACTTTCATGCAACATTCTAGACCAAAATGACAGAAGAAAATGAAGATATGCAAGGAAGCAGGTTGGAAGCATAAAGCAAATGACGTTGCGCAGGAGTGAAATGTAGAAACAGAGAAGTGTGGGTTTAAAGTGTCGGACCCCGATCCCGGAGCCCGACTGTCCCGGGCCACGAGCCCTGCTGAGGCCCGTTCCCGAGACGCTGGGTTGCTGCTGACTGTAATCTTGATCCTAAGCTTGACACTTGCTGATACCCTGACACTGAGACTTGTTACTGACACACTATGGTGGTGAGCTTACACTGATTTAAACATTAATTCTAACTTTTAGACCCATGTCCGTTAAACGGACATGAACTGGGCTTAGGTACTGTTTTACCCGAGAGTGTCCGTTAAACGGACATGCGTGTCCGTTTGACGGACACAAGTGCCAAAAATACACTGTTCCTACAGAATCTGTCCATTAAACAGACATGAGTGTCCGTTAAACGGACATGAAGTGCAACATGACACTAGTCCACCCGAACCTGTCCGTTAAACGGACAGGCGTGTCCGTTTGACGGACACGAGTGGCTAATGCACCCAATTTCTAC
>JANKOE010000007.1:19735182-19749738 GCA_026284465.1 Erythroxylum citrifolium | reverse complement strand
CTAAATGCATGAATAATAAATGGATGTGCTTGTTATATAAACGTAAATGTGTTACCCACGGAGCATTAGCTCACCCCCCACCAATTTCAGGAAATGAGCAGGATCCGGAAGAACGAGCATAATGGCATTTTACTCCAAGGATTTACTTTTGATTTTGTATTGAAATGATTTTTGTAAAACGATGCTTTAGTTGCATTTTGAGACAAATGATGTATTTTGAAGTTTCATGTAATTGGGCTTAAAATGCCCACTAAAGCATTGTATGTAATATGACATGATTTGATGAAGATGGGATGAATGAACTATGATGCAAAAAGTGAATTCCAAACCCTAATGTATAATGCTTTATTGTATGGCCTTTGATCTTTTGAGTTGATGCATGAAATGGCATGAATATCATATAGGCATATAGGTAGAACAAGTATTATGAATGATAGCATTGATGAGTTTAGCTTGTGATGGTTGAAAGTTGCTTGAGTGTGGCTTGGGTCATGTGGATTGATTCATTGGCCATTGAGATTGAATAGAAAATAGATGAATCAAATAGGATGTTCAACGGTTATGAAGTGTTTTGGCATGGATTCGGGTAGGTTTTAAGAAGTTTAGAAGTGTAGTTTTGGTTTGGGGATAAGCTAGAATGCATGGGGGAAGCTTTAGGAGGTTTTGGGAAGAAAACCTCATTATTCTGTCGGACATAGCCTCGCGGGCGCGAGCTTGCAAAAATCAGGAATTTCACCTTTCTGTCCGACTACTCCTCGCGGGCGCGACAAACTTAGATCGCGGGCGCGAGCCAGTTAGAGTCCGAATTTCAAATTTTTGCCTCTAATATGAGTTGTAGATCAGGATGAGTAGATATTGATTGGTATAAAGATCAAGTCAATCCGACATCTGTAGCAAAAGTTATGGCGTTTCTACCAAAGTATGTCAGATTTAATTCGGGTTATGAACATGGATGACTGTTTTGGTCATAACTCACTCGCCCGACCTCCAAATGAAGTGATTTTTGAACCATAGCTTCATGAGGCATGTAGGTACCCTCCCATAAAAATTTGTATCATTTGTAGTTAAATTGAGGAACTTTTCTTAAATGCAAGTAAGTGGTCGGTTAAGAGGATATGATCGGGTTATGAAGGTACTTTAGTATTTGGTAGATATCTTAAGCTATAGAACTCCAATTGAAGTGATTTTTGTCTTAAATTAAACAAGAGTCTTAAGGCTATGATTTACAAGAGGAATTAATTTGAAATTAGGGTTAATTGGGATTAACTCTACAAGGCAAGATGACCAAGTTTCATGTTATCCGATTCAAGAGTTGGATTCCGGTAACGGGCTCCAACTGCTACAAGATCAACAAGGTCAAGAAATGTCCCAGGAACGGGCCCCCATAGGGTTCGCCTCCCGGGGCAGTCGGGCTCCGGGGCCGGGGTCCGACATGCCTTTATGCATTATCTTTAGTTATTTCCCTACTAAGCTATATGCTTAGCACGGTGGTTTTACCTCCGTGTAGGTTCTAATAAGAAGGTTTAAATACTGGGACAAAGACAACCATAATGGCTAAGAAGAATGTATTTTGTTTTAAAAGATATATATTTAAGTTTTTGAGTTGTATCTAACAATATGAGATAGTTTGTATTTTTTTTAATGGTTTGTCATAACCTTATTATAGTATGGATTATGTTTGAGGCATGTATTTTGATAAGTTCATTATATATGATGTATGTTATGGTTTGCTTACAATAACATCTAATGTTATTTATTGTATGTTTGCTTGAGTTTCATGTAATAAATGTTTGGTATGATTTAGATTATTTTGGTTTTATTTTATGTGGCATCTGTATATCCTCCTAGGGGGGTATGTGGGTGTATAACACTCCCCAACATCATCACTAAAATTTGACAGCATGTGTCGAGTGCATTGCAAAATTTTCCTAACTTTGCACACTAAAAATTTGTAACCATGGTGAGTCGAGATCATATCCATATGGAATGTTCGATTAATTGTCGTAATGAAAATAATTGAGGCAAAGGAAATAAAAAGGGGGGTTTGAGTTGATGCAATTGAGAAATCAAAATAAAGTTAAACTACGCAAGCATTTTATAAAAATAGTCAAAAGCGAGAAAAGTGTCAAATAAGTGTAAAGCATGGTTCTCGAATCAATCTTGGCTTACAAACAATTAAACACATTTCATTATTATATTGCTTTCACACCTCTCTTAGGACCATTGAATATGAACTAACAACATGTTTTGCTAATCTCGATTTTCCTTTAAGTCGTGTTTAATTAAAAGACGCTCATTAATTAAACCTAACTATTGAATAACCAAGAACACACTCTTTAGATTTAATTGGGAAGCCACATTATGAAATGGAAAAAGGATTAATGTAGGCAGTAACCTCATAAGCTTAGGTTATCTTACTAAGTTATGTTCTTCCTAATAATTCAAGGTGATTGGTGGCTACTAACGAATCTTAAACATAACAATTATGGATTATATTGAAGATTCTACATTGGTCTCAAAGAGATGAACTTCTGTTGCCCCTTTCTTTCTCGTGAAACCTAAAAACAATGAAGAATAATTGAAGAATGTTCTCTGCTGTCATAACATACTCTATTTACAATGAAAAGTCAGTTTTCAGGACAGGTGGCACAAAACTCATGGTCGTGCATAGAGTGTCTCAAGACTGTGAATAGCCTAGATAAGGCTCACGGCTATGAGCCTCTTTTGCATAGGTGTGAAAGGAGTGTTACGCCCATATAAGTTGTGTCATAGTTTATAGCCGCGAGAGATGTCTCACATCCATGACAATTTACACATATTCGTAAGCCACTTTTTTGTATTCTTCATCTTGATGTTTTCATCATATACTCTTATCTTCCTCGGCATTTTCTTGTCTTCTCTTACTCTAACCCTTCTCCTTCTTGTTCCATATAGAAAATTGAATGTGAATCACAAGAAGATGGATTAAGAATGTGCTTTCAACTCACTTTAGCCATTATGCTTCCAAATTGTACCTAAAACTAAATATGAACTAAAGTGAATGTCTTAAGCATTTGAAAGCAAAAATCACTAAGTGTAATGGATTAAATGTATCAACAATTAATCATATATCGTTGAACTTTCTGTCTAACATTTGCACAAGACACACAAAGGGTTGGTATGAGAAACCTCATTCTGTCTTTGGAGTTTTACCCTTTATTTATAGCTAACCAAAGATGAAAGAGACTTTAGAAAGATTGTTATGGAAACATATTTAATTGTCCTAAGGAACTAGTTAATAACCTTGTCCAATAAGGCTAGTAAGATTTGATATCAATTTAAATAGAACTAAGGATTGTCATATTGGAACAAGTTTGATTTAGGAACTCTAAAGCATAAATAATAATATTGAACTCCATATAAATAGAAAAGAAAGATTGGGAGTGATAAGATTCCAAGATTTGTTTACTACTAGCAAGATAAATAAGATCACAAATTTTTAGCGAACCAAAAGCATAGTTACTATAAAATTATTAAAGAAAATCTATGTAAAGTTTTTGGTTGATCAATAAAAATGACTCTAATTACATCAATAAGAAAGCCTTTTATAGGCATAAAACCCTAAAACTAGAGTCTTAAAAGGAAATAATATCTTAAATGCCAAAACCCTAAGCAATTAAAACTATAAGACTTACATCTATCTAGATCATACATTTGTGTTAGTTTTGTTTTTGAATTTTAAGTACATGTAATAATGATGAGTTCAGTGCTAGTTTCAGGTTTAGCTCCCATGCCAATTTATTTATGTTTCTGCATTTACAAAAACAACATATTACTAAAACTTGACACAATTGTGACTCTGGTATAGATTGGATTTTGTTTCCTAACCTCTAAAAATCAATGTAATACTAGTGTGGAAATTATACTATGTAAATTTCTGGTGATTCTTGCTCCTTCACTCAATCCATTATTACAAATTTGACTTTAATCTTTTGAAGAAGAAAAGCTTCACTTCTTGTATAAAGATCCATTATTAAGTCTTTAAGGGATTTTTTTTACCTTACTCTAGTTCGATGCTTCCTTAACATTTTCAATTGGATCTCTAGTAGCTTTTGATGATTGAGTATTAGATGTTTGATTCTTATCATTTTCCCTCATTTACAAAATCAAAAGGGAAAAATTAGTAATGTTCAAAAGTGGTACAGATACTATACTCACCAAATAAGTTGATCATGTAAGCATTGCATTCATTAGTTCCACAGCTTGAAATGACCCGTCTCCTTTTAGTTATAGTTTAGACTTGCGCTCGCTTGCTAAAAATCCTCTCTTTTCTCAAGTGTACTCAAACCTAATCTTCTAGTTCAAATACCACTTGCTTCCTCCATCTATTTGCTTTCTTGATGTATTTTTAGGTCCTCTCTTAATCTTCAACTTTCCTTTTTATGAACCTTCTTCACCAATTCAACTTTACTTTTACCATTAAGGCTATCTCTTTCAACTAAATGAATAGGCACATGATAATAGAGATAATAGGTTAAATTCATGAACAACCTTGAAAGGAGTATAACTCATAAAACTATGGATAATTATATTGTAATCAAATTTAATAAAAGACAAAGAATCTTCCCAAGTCTTAAGATTCTTACCTACAATAACATGCAATAAGGCACCTAAAGTCCTATTGACCATTGGTTTATGGATGACATATTATAAAGAAAAAAAACTTAGTTCTTAACTTTTCTTATAAAGTTTCCAAAATTAACTAACAAACTTTACATTCCCATCCAAAACAATAGTTCTAGGAACTCCATGCAATCAAATGAACTTTTTTGAAAAATAACTTAGTAATATAGGATGCATCATCGATTTTATGACATGCAATTAAATTCCATTTTAGAAAAATGTATCCACCATTACAAAAACTGAATTCTTATTATTCCCAGACCTAGGTAAACTAAAAGTAAAAAACATTAAAAGATCCACCTACTATTTACTAGGTATTAGTAAAGGTGTGTTTAATTTATATATTTGCACTCTAAATTTGTCTTATTATAAGGAAAAAAATCTTTCACATAACATCTTTACATCTCTTCTTATGTGTAGCTAAAAGAAATGTTCATTCAAAATTTTAAGAGTCTTTTTGACTCTAAAGTGCCCTATTAAGCCTCTCTCATGCAATTCTCTCACAAGTAACTCCTTTAAAAAGCCATTAGGCACACATAATTGATTCTTCCTAAACAAATATTGCTCTTACCTATAAAACTTTCCAAATACATAATGCTTACATACTTTAAACACATTACCAACAACAATATTATCAGCATATAAATCTATAATATGCTCAATACAATTTAGTATGCAAAGCACTTAATAAAGTATGTTTCTTATAAAATGTGACAGTAACTATGTTTTCCTGACCTTGTTTATACTTCACCATATAAAGAAAAATGTTTATAAATTTCCCAACTTGGCATAAATCCCTTCTTAGATTACTATAACCCCAAATATACTTCAATGGCTGATAATCCATAGTATTGTAAACTCCTTAAGCCATAGGTAGTGTTTACAAGTCTCTAAGGCTTAATACATACATCTCTTTGTAAGTTGGGTAGTTCAAGATTGTGCTACTGAACTTCTTCCTAAATTTTGTTTCTTATTTTGCATTAGGCATGCTCTAATCCTTACGCCTGAGGCATTAAACTCAATCTGTAAGATGTTGACAAAGTTGGGTAAAGCTAATATGGGAGCCAAACTTAATTTCTTTTTCAACATGTTTAAAGGGTCTCTCTTACTTATCACACCCACTTAAACCCTATACTATTTTTCACTACCTCAATTAAATATGCTTTAATTGAGCTAAAGTCCCTAAAAAAATTGCCTATAGAAGCTAATTAAACTATGAAAACTCCTAACATCACTCACGATTTTTAGTGTTGGCCACTCTCTAATAGCTCTCTTTTTCTCCCCATCTACTTTTATACCTTTTATACTCACCAGGCCATGTAATAGTGATTTTATTAATGGTGAGACAATCCACACATATTCTCTAAGATCCATCATTCTTTAGTAATAATAAAATAGGAACAATACAAAAGGCTTAATCTGTCTCTCATAGCTCTTCTCTATATCTATCTTATAGGTGGTAATCCTTATCATCTTGGAAATGGTTGTAAAATTTTTACAAAATAGACATAATATTAGCATCAACATCATAAGAAACAAAAGATTCTATGTGAAAAATAACACCTAGAGCTTAGCCAAAAATGCATCTCTTACATCCCTCACTTTTGTTTTTTCTAGCCCAAGATGTTTGAACAATCCCCACTTGTTTGCTCTCATTTCTGTCCTCTCAATCTCTTTTGTTCACTCTTAATATCTTGCTTTGGTGAAAATGAAGTTAGGATGATTATTTTTCCATTCATGGTAAAGGAATATATATTCTTGTATCCATCATAGATGGCTCTCTTGTCATTTTTCTAAGGAAATCCTAATAGGATGTGGCTACCACATCATATATCAGCTCATTCTTATACCTCCCAATAGAGAAAAAAAACTAGAACTTGCTTTGTTACTTTAACCTTCTAACTTTTATTCAACTATTATAAATTATATAGTTTCGGGTGTTTTGAATTTAGCAGACCCAATTTCTCCATTAACTCTACACTATCTACATTAGTATAAGTCCCTCTATTTGTTATCATATTTCAAGCTTGTGTTGGATCAAAAAAGAAAACATGCAAGATTTGGCTAAAACGGTAGATTTCAAAACTTTTTTTAGAAATCATAACACAACAGAAGAAAGATAACCAAATCAACATACCAAGCCATACATGATACAGTATATGGAAAATAATTATCATAAGAACAAGATGGAGGTTATATTACCAACTCCTTTGCTGGAGCTTTAACTTCTCGCTAGGCTATCCTATCCTTGGCAATATATCCTCTCCTAAGTGATGTATCCTCTTCTTGATATTGTATCCTTGACCAATCCGATTGACCACTTGTTCTTCTTGGAAAACTTGGTTAACAAGATCCTTTGGAGGGAAAGGAGAAGAAAACTTTGGAGGAGAGTTTTCTTAGAAGAAAGAAGCCAAAGATGAGACACCTCTCATGCAAATTTCGGCTAACACATGCAAGAAAGGAGAGAGACCAAAAAATGAAAGAACACCTCTCTTACACCATGTCAATTTCAGTTATGCATGAAAAGAAACAAGAGAGGAGCATCCAATGCATCACTTCTTTCTTTAATCAAACATAAAGAAGCTATTAAATGAGACTCTTCTCATTTGTTTTAAGATGGCTATATGAAAAGACCAACAACTGAAAATCACATGTCAATTTTGATTTTAGTGATGAAAGAAAGAAGATGATCCATCAAATGCACCTATTTCATCTTTAATTAAATAAATGCTAAAAGGTTACATTACATGCCTTCATTAACAGACAACCATTAAACCATTTAATGGTAAGATCATTATAGCATTACTTAAACTTTTATCCAAAAAAACTTAAACATAAGAGATTCAACAACGATGAGTATTGTGCAAATTAAATTATTATATAATATATGGTACTTTCATATATTACTACATATATTGTCCTAAAAGAAAATTTTTCTTATCATAATTTTATACATACCAAGTCTCATTCAAGCATTGGTAATTGTATGATCAACCTAGATGAACATATAAATTTTATTTGTGTGAAACACCTTTTGGTTTAAAGTTCATTAGCCTTTTGGTCTAAGGTTCTTCATTTCTTCTGATGGCTTATTTGATTCGAACTAGGCCAATTTCATAACATATTCACTAACTTTTCTTGTTCATAATCCATTGTCTTTGATTGTCCATCCATCCAAGTAAGCCGTCTTTATCTTTTGCTTGAATAGAGAAGAATTTGGGTAAATGGAAGGAGATCTTGGGTTTTGTATATGAACTTGTATTGATTAATCGAGAAGTATTAACTTAAGAAATTCACGTATAATTATGGATGGTATAAGGCATAATAAACCCATAGGATAGTATATACGACCCATAATGTAGCTCCTATGAGGCTTATCGGTGAAATATTCCATAAGCTTAGGAGTCACAGCGAGAAGACCCTTTCTTTATTCATATAGTGTGGCAATGCCACATGCCATAGTATAAGCTTCTACTGATTAATTAAGAACTAGTAACATAATAAATTCAAGTATAGTTATAGATGATCTGAGGCATAATAAACCCTTAGGATTGTATATAGGCTGGAAACTCACGATATAGCTCCCATGAGACTTATCAATGAAATATTCCATGAGCCTGGGAGTTACATCGAGAAGACCCTTTCTTGATTCATGTGATGTAACAATGCCACATACCAGAGTGTTTGTTTGAATTCAAGCTTAGTTCATAAACCTGTACTAATTAATCAGGAACTAGTAAAATAATAAATTCACATATAATTATAGATGATCTAAGGCATAATAAACCCCTAAGATGGTATATAGGTTGGAATCTGATAATGTAGTTCCTGTAAAGCTTATCAGTGAAATATTCCATGATCATAGGAGTTATAGCGAGAAGACCCTTTCTTGATTCATGTGGTGTAACAATGCCACGTACCGTAGTATTTATTTGAATTCAAACTTAGTTTATGAACTAGTATCGATTGCATTTAGTAATTCAATTATTTACTTTTAATTGTATAGCTAGATGGATAAATTTTGGACGTCTCGTCGAAAATGGTCTAGTGAATATTTAGAAGGAGTTAAGAGTTTCATGCAATTTATAAATGATAAAATAAGTGTTGAATGTTGTATTTGTTGCTTATGCATAGATTGCTTAAATGTTAACATTCAAAGTCAAGCTGTGGTATATAATCACTTGCTAAGTATTCAACATCTATTTACTTTGTTAAATGGAGAGCACAAAGATTCGATTTGAAGCAAAAGGATTGTTAATGTTGAAGAAAGACATAAGATTAAGTTCTCATCATAGTTTACGTCTCGAGTAAGTTATTGATGGAATATTATGAACTTATGGCAATTTATATGTCAGATTAATTTCCAATTATATTTTGTTTTACAGATGATATGGTTACATAACTATAATATACAAGAGGCAATAACAACATTATATGCTTGGCATGTGGGCCTCATATATGTGAAAAAAATATAGATTGCATTGTTAATGGAGTTAGATTTCATATATAAGATCCAGACAGTCGACTTAGAAGCCAAAATTGTGGGGTTGTTATTGAGGGATGTCATGACGATGATTTTATTGACTTCTACGGTGACATCTTAATAAAAAGATTGTTCTATTTAAATGCAAATGGTTTAATCTTGGTGATATAAAAGTGAATGGCAATATTACTAGCGTCAATGTTAGTAAGACATGGTATAATAATGACCCTTTATATAAGATCGAGACAGTCGACTTAGAAGCCAAAATTATGGGGTTGTTATTGAGGGATGTCATGACGATGATTTTATTGACTTCTACGATGACATCTTAATAAAAAGATTGTTCTATTTAAGGGAAAATGGTTTAATCTTGGTCATATAAAAGTGAATGGCAATATTACTAGCATCAATGTTAGTAAGACATGGTATAATAATGACCCTTTGTATAAGATCGAGACAGTCGACTTAGAATCTAAAATTGTGGGGTTGTTATTGAGAGATGCTATGACGATGATTTTATTGACTTCTACGGTGACATCTTAATAAAAAGATTGTTCTATTTAAGTGCAAGTGGTTTAATCTTGGTGATATAAAAGTGAATGGAAATATTACTAGCATCAATGTTAGTAAAACATGGTATAATAATGACCCTTTGGTCCTTACAAGTCCAATGAAGCAAGTTTTCTACCTTAACAACACTGTATTAGGTAGCAATTGGATGGTCATTCAAAAGTTTCAACATCAAAATCTCTTTGATTTTTGTGAAAGGGAAAATGGTTAAATGAGGGAAGATGGTGATAAAGTATATCAAGAACTTCAATTAGAGCTGAATAATAGAGCTATAAAAATAGAAGATATAGATATATCATCATTCCATAGGAGAAATGTTGATCCCAATATAGTACAAGTGGAAGAAGTACAAACCAATCTTGTCGTAGAAAGAAATGAAGACAATATTGAGGATGAATTATATGTAAATGATTATACTTTGGCCGAATATAATAATGATGAAGAGTCGAATCATAATGTAATTAATAATGGTGATTTTCAAGATCTTGGTCATGATAATTAAAGGTAATAAATAGTTTTTATATTTTTTGAAATGTATTATTGATGTTTGAGTTATATTTACGCGTATTGTTGCTGTTTGACTTATATTTATGGAAATTTTTTATGTTTGAGTTATGTTTATCCGTATTGTTGATATTTGACTTATGTTTATTCATATTGTTGATGTTTGAGTTAAGTTAAGGTGGATTGTTGATGTTTGAGTTACGTTTATGCGTATTGTTAATGTTTGATATATGTTTATGCATATTGTTGATTTTTGGTTTATGTTTATTCAAATTGTTGATCTTTAGGTTATGTTTTTGTGGATTGTTGATGCTTGACTTATATTTATGCGTATTATTGATGTTTTCCTTATATTAATGCGGATTATTTATGTTTGAGTTATGTTATTGCAGATTGTTGATATTTAAGTTGTAGATATCCAATATAATGACACTTGGTAGAAACAAAGGGAAGAAGGTGGCAAGTATTGAGGTTTTTTGTCCCTTACAACAACCAGATCAATCAAATCCTAACCAACAATAACAATCAACTTCATCCACCAATAAACCCAACCAGCAACAACCTCCATCTGGCTCAACAGTATAGAGGGATCTTAAGGTTTTTTAATCTTTAACACATTTAAATAGAATTATGCTTAAATATATATTTACATGTTTAATGTGTATTTTCTTATCATTATTTATTTATTTCCAGGTTCCAAATCAATGTCAGAAAAAAGATGTAGAGTTATAACTACAAGTTGTGAGTTGCAACTAAAGAATGTTGCAATGAACAATAAGTTGTCTGTAAATATTGATATCTTGTAAGGTCATGTTGTTGACAAGATTCAATCAGCTAAATTGTCTAGTAAGTTGGGGGTAATTGCCAGAATTGAATTACCTTACATTAAACATGTGAAGCATTTAAAGGAAGACTACTTGCTAAAGAATGCTTTGGATAAAGTTTCGGTAAATTTTCAATTTATTAAATTATATTCAATATTTTTTACTTATTTAAAGATTAATGTCACTTTTACTTATTATTCACAGATGAAGCTCAACATCGTCGATATTGACAACCCTGATGTTTTAAACTGTGTGACTTCATTATTGAAACAAAGGATCAGGGATCGTTATTATCGACTACATCAATATTATAATTCTTTTCTTTGGATGAGGACGAGACATGTTTCCAAATGGATGTCTTCAAAAAATTAGGGCAATATGTGTGACTATTGGGCCTTTGCCAATGTTAACGTTTATTTTCTTTTTCATCACATTTGCTTCCATTAATCTTATTACACAAGTTAATGACCATTTCTTTTTTTCTATTTAGGGAAATTTTGAGAAAGTTAAGGTAAATAGAGGAAATGAAAACTGCACACAACCAAGGTTCCAAATAATTTGTTGTCCTGTGAAATGAATATGTAAATTCTTTGTTTATAAGTTATAATTTTATCAGTAAATACAGTATTATTTATTGTGTTTTGTATTTTTTTCCTATAAAACAGAGTCAGAAAGAACTACATGGAGAGCAATGTGATAGGTTCATACTCTACAAACTGACACATTATAAGGAAGGTGAAGCTGCATGTTTGAAGAAGCACACAATAATTATGTAAGTATAAAAATTTGTTTGAAAACATCACATATAGTTTTTTGCTATAAAGATTTGGCGAAGATTTTGATGACGAATATAAAGCATCGCGAATGACTATTACTGATGATTTTGGGAAATTTAGCAATGGATTTTTTTTATTGCTAAAGGTCCCTTTTGTTGTGGTGATAATAGAACTTGAATAACTAATAAGAGAATAACTTAGTTAATGTTAATCTGATAAGTGTTGAATAAATAATGAACAAAGCTTAGGATCACATCTTAATAAGATTTCTAGCTTAGGAAACAATTGATTTTGTCTGTTAACCTTAAAAATCGCAATGCATAATGATTCCAACATCTGTGCTATAGCAATCCACATTGACAGAATTTGACCAAAATGTTATCACAACCAATTTACAAAATTATTAACTAACTAGGGTTGGCAGGAGCATAAATTAAGGACCAAAATCAATTTACAACCAGACGAAATATTGTGCATCACTTTTGAATACTTTTAAAAACAATATGGCATTGAAACTAAAGTCGAGGAGATTCCATAGGAGGTTATAGTTGGATTTAGGCAAGTGAGTGAATTAACTAGGGAGGAATTAGTGAGAGAAGTTTGAAGGAAAGAGATCAGGGGAACTATCTTCTCTCATAATCCTAACAAAGCCCCAGGTCTAGATGGATACAATGGACATTTCTTCCAAACGAATTGGGATATCTTGGGAGATACATTGATTAAAGTAGTCCGTGAGTTCTTTCAGGATGAAACTCTGTTAAAGGATTGGAATAAAACCTTTGTGTGCTTAGTTCCCAAACAAGGTAATGCTACACAATTAGAGCATTTTAGACTTATTTCCTGTTGTAACTTTCTTTACAAGCTAGTTACTAAGATCCTAGAAAACAGGATCAAAAGGAGCCTAAGAAAGATTATTAGTTAGGAGATGAATGCTTTCTTGAAAGGAAGGTCAGAAATTGCAAATATTCTCCTTTGTCAGGAGTTAATGAAGGTTATAACTCCAAGTGGAAAGGAAAGAACTGTACTATAAAGACGGATTTAGCAAAGGCATATGACTCTATTAATTGGAGCTTCCTCTTCAGCATACTGAAAGTAGCAGGATATCCAACATTGTTTCGGGAGTGGATAGAAAAGTATGTCACAACGACAACAATAGCTATTTTGGTTAATTGTGAACCCACAAGGATGAACCCTGAATTCCAGTATCATCATGGGTGTAACAAAATGAAGATCACCCATCTTACATTTGCTGATGATATTTCATTGTTTTGTAGGGCTGATAAACATTAAATCAGTAACTTAATTCGAACTACACAAGAGTTCTAAGAGATTTATACATTAAGAAGCAATCTACTGAAAATCTCATTCTATTTGTCTTGCAACTTTAACAGAGAGGCGACTTCAGAGGCCATAGAGATGGGGTTGTCACAAGGGAGCTTACCTATAAAATATCTTAGCGTGCCAATTTCCCAAAAGAAGATGAGTGTAAGGGATTGTAAAACTTTGTTGTAAAATATAATAGGAAGAATCAGTCGATGGAGAAACAGGTTCTTAAGTTATGGAGGAAGGCTACAACTCATTCAGTCTATACTGAGTCAGCTAACAAACTACTGTATGAACCATGTCTTCTTACCGAAGAGTGTGCTCAAGGAGAATGATAGAAAAATTAGGGATTATCTGTGGAATGGATTGAGTGATGGTAGAAGCAAAGCAAAATTGAGCTAGAGCAAAGTCTACAAACCAAAAGAACAGGGGGAACTTGGGATATACCTAGCCTGACTACTCAGTAAGGTTAGTTTAGGCAAATGCTTGTGGTGGTTATGTAGTAAGAAGGACGAATTGTGAATTATGCATAGCAGAGTTGGAGAGTCAGGAGCATTTGTTGTTTGGACGTAGTTTCACCAAGGAGGTTTGAGCACGACTTTAGTCCTTGTTAAGCATCACTAGTTCCGCTTTATCTTGGGAGGAATGCATTAGTTGGCTAGGGAGACTGAAACTGTTGAATCAAGCAGACTATAAGGCAATCAAGATCAGCTGGAACACAATGATTTATGACATTTGGAAGGAGAGGAACTTCGGACTTTCAGACAATGACATCGAAGCTTAATAGAAATATTTCAGGATATTGTTCTCCACAGTGGACTGACCTTCTTAGCGAGAGGGCTAGCAAGTAATTTATCTGATAATACGAAAACACAGCCATACTACGTTCTTTTGTCTTAACTAGATCTGGTGTAGCCTTGTTTGTACATAAATAATATTAATGAAACCCCATATTAACTTGTTTCCTAGAAATTCAGCAGGTACGACAAAGTTGTGAAATAGTCTGGTATAATTATTATTTATTAAGGTTCAAATTCTCTCGGTCGAAACCAAAAAGTTAGAACTTTTCAGTAGTCTTTATCTGAGGCTATGTTTGGGAGTTTAGGATGGGATGGAATGTAATGACAATTAATGGAACGAAATGGAATGTAGTGGAATGGAATGGAATGAAATGAGTCACTTCATTGTTTGGAAGTTTAAATAAAATAATAGAGGGACTCTTTTGACCATTGTTTAGAAGTGATACTAAAAATGAATGTAATGACTTGTAATATTTTTTTTCCAAAATTACCCTTGTAATAAAATATGCATAGTTGCCATGAAATTATTTTAGTAATCCCAAAGCATTTCAAATTGTAGGATGTCCAAACACATAACATAGGATAAAACACACATCCTTCGATTTACAAAACTT
>JANKOE010000007.1:19632154-19647826 GCA_026284465.1 Erythroxylum citrifolium | reverse complement strand
TTGTTCCGAGGGCCCAAAGGTCCTCGATTGTGGTTCCGTTCCGAATAGTTGGGGCTCCGGGATCGGGCGCCAACAAAGTGGATATGAGTGAATATCCTCCTTATGTCACCCCTCCACAATATCAACCCAAGGCTCCCTATCCTTAGCGATTGTAGAAGAATAAATTGGGCGCTCAATTTGCAAAATTTGTAGAGAAGTTAAAGACACTGTAGATAAATCTTTCATTCATCGAGACTTTAGAACATATTCCTAAATATGCTAAGTTTTTTAAGGACGTATTATCAAATAATCATACTTGGGAAGAAAACCAAACAGTGGCTCTAACTGGCACCTATAGTTCCGTAGTCACTAGCCAGATGTCATCCAAGCTTAAAGATCCAAGGAGTTTCATAATATCTTGTGTGGTTAGTAAATTGGAATTCAAAAAGTGCTTATGTGACTTAGGAACAAGTAATAATCTTATGCATTTGTCGATATTCAAAAAATTGGGGTTAACATCAATGCTAATTCAGTTAGCTGATCAATTTATTAAAAAACCATTTGGAGTGGTGGAGGACATTCTGATGCAAAAGGATAAGTTCATTCTTCTTGTGGACTTTGTAGTTCTCGACTTTGAAAAGGATAAAAATAGTCTGTTGATCCTTTGTCAAGCATTTATAAATACAGGGAAAGCATAATTGACGTTCATAAAAGAAAATTAACACTTAGGATCAATGAAGACCAAGTGGAGTTTAATATGAACATTACCTTAAAAAATCCAACAGAAAGCAACTCGTGCATGAAGGTTGAAATTATGGATCAAAATTTGCAAGAGCAAGTAGAGAGTTGCTTTGCAGAAGTGAAATCGATAGAAGCAGAGATAGCTAATGGAGGAGTAGGAAATGATGAGACAGAGGAGTAGGGTGTTTAAACGCATCAAGACATATTAGTTCGAATCGAAGCACCCATACCACCCTCCATAGAGAAACCACCTATATTAGAGCTTAAAACTTTACTTACATATATTATTTATGCCTTTCTTAGTGAAAGTCAAACGTTAACCATCGTCATCTCCAATCAATTGAATGGGAAAAAATAGAGTAGGGTGGTAGCAATTGTTAGAAAGCGAATGAAGGCCATCGGATGGCAAATTTTTTATATTCGAGGTATAACCCCAAATATTTGTATGCATCGAATAAACCTCGAAGAAGGATGTAGAACAGCAAGGGAGTATCAACGAAGGTTGAATCCTAACTTAAAGGTGGTGGTCAAGAAAGAAATAATTAAACTTTTAGATGCAAGGATAATTTATCACATATCCGATAGTAAATAGGTCAGCCCAGTATAATGTGTACACAAGAAGGGTGGACTGACAATAATAAAGAACGAGAGTGAAGAAGTAATTTCAACAAGAATAGTCATTGGATGGAGGGTGTGCATAGATTATCGCAAACTTAATGCAATGACCGAAAAGGTTTTTTTTCCTCTCCCATTCATGGATCAGATGATAGAAAGGGTGGCTCGTCATTTGTTTTACTACTTCTTGAATGGATACTCCGGATACAATCAGATCTTTATCTATCCTGGGGACCAAGAAAAGACCAAATTCACTTATCCTTATGGTACCTTTGCATATAGACGGATGCCTTTCGAATTGTGCAATGCCCATCTACATTTCAAAGAAGTATGATGTCTATCTTCACCGATATGATTGAAGATATAACGGAAGTGTTAATGGATGATTTTTCAGTTTTTGGAGACTCTTTTGAAATGTGTTTAACCAATTTGGATAGAATGCTCCAAAGATGTGATGAGCCACATTTAGTGTTGAACTGGGAGAAGTGTCACTTTATGGTGCGAGGGGATAGTGTTCGGGCATAAAATTTCGCACTAAGGATTCGAAGTTGGCAGAGGAAAAAAAAAGTTATAGAGAAACTCCCACCACCAAGTAACATCAAGGGCGTGTGAGGATTCTTGGGCCGTGTAAGATTTTACCATCGATTTATTAAAGATTTCTCGTAAATTGCAAGATCTTTGAAAAACCTATTAGTCAAGGATATGCCCTTTTTGTTTGATGAAGAGTGTGTGTCTACATTCAATAAACTAAAGGAGACATTAACATCTGCACCAATTTTAATGCCACCTCGTTGAACACTTCCATTTGAGGTCATGTCTAATGCAAGCAACTAACCTATAGGTTGTGTAGTTGTGTACTAGGCTAAATGAAAGATAGAAGGTTGCATACAATCTACTACGTAAGCAAGACCCTTTTTGAACCTCAACTTAATTGCACTAAAACAGAAAAGGAATTACTTCCAGTGGTGCATGCATGTGATAAGTTTCGATCATACCTCTTGGGGTCAATGGCAATTGTATTCACAGATCACGCAGCTTTAAAATATCTTTTCAGCAATAAGGATGCGAAACTGAGGCGTATTTGATGGGTTATACTCCTACAAGAATTTGATATAGAAGTACGATATAAAAAGAGAGAAAAATGTGGTTGCAAACCACTTATCATATCTGGAAGGAGGGGAATGCGAGCACAACGAAGATATTAATGAGAAATTTCTTAACGAAACTCTAATGTTACTTGACAGTCTAGCTACACCATGGTTGGTCGATATGCCAAATTATGTTACCAGTGATAAGCTTCCTTCTGAACTCTCTTATCAATAAAGGAAGAGATTCTTACATAAGTGTAACCGATATCTCTAGGATGAACCAATCTTATATCGAACATATGCTAACGGATTAGTAAGACGATGCGGGCCAGATGACGAAATGTTGGATATATTAACACAATGTCATAAAGCTCAATACGCTGGCTATGATGAAACAAACAAAACAGTAGCTCGAGTACTAGAATGTGGATTTTATTGGCCATATTTGTTTAAGGACGCTTAAGCTTCCATGACATAATGCGATCATTGTCAAAGAGTAGGCAACATCTCTAAAAAAGATGAGATACCTTTATCCAACATTTTGGAAGTTGAAGTCTTCAACGTATGGGGAATCAACTTTATAGGTCCCTTTCCATCCTTCATGGGAAACATGTACATTCTAGTAGGGGTGGATTACATATCATGTTGGGCCAAAGCTGTGGCATCTCCAACCAATGAAGGAAAGGTTGTGCAAAAAATCATCAAATGGTTATTCAATTAGTTTGGAGTGCCAAGGACTATAATAAGCGATAGGGGCATGCATTTTTGTAACAAATCTTTTGATGCTCTCCTAAAAAGATACGAATTCCACCATCGCATTGCCACTCCTTATCAGCTACAGACAAGTGGCCAAGTAGAAGTTGTTAACTAGGAACTAAAACGAATTTTGGAGAAGATGGTGAACAGCTCCAACAAGGATTGAGCGTTAAAACCAGATGATACCTTATGGGCTTATAGGAGTGCTTTTAAGACACCGATCGGAAGAACTTCCTATAGGCTAGTATATGGTAAGGCTTACCATTTACTAGTTGAGCTAGAGCATCAGGCATATTGGGCAATAAGGGTGCTAAATTTTCATTGTAAGCAAGCGGGCAAAAATGACTTCTACAACTAGATGAACTTGAGGAGTTTCATTACAACGCATACGAAAATGTCAAACGTTACAAGGAAAAGGTCAAAAGATGGCACGACTCTCATCTTAAGTAGAAGAAATTTAAGGTAAGAGATGCAGTGTTGCTATACAATTCGAGGTTGAGGCTATTTCCATGGAAGCTAAAATTGTGATGGAGTAGAGCTTTTATGGTTATTCGAGTTTTTGAATATGGAGCCCTCAAACTGGAAAATTCAAACAAGGAAACCTTTAAGGTTAATGGGCATTGATGCAAACTGTATCTTAGCGGAGTGATCTCGAAGGAAAAATAAATAATCTCTTTCCTTTCGTGGAACTGAACAAGTTCCAAGGGTACAAGGTCAAGCTATTGACAATAGATTAGCACATTCAATAGTTAGATTTAAATTGTTGTGTGCAGTTTGATTTGTTCTGAATCTCGAAAAATAAGTTTTTAATGAATTGGAATGATTTGGACCGCTAACTCTCTTATTTTCTTTTTAAGCAATTATAAGATAGGGCAACAATCTTGGGCGCCAAACGAATTCGCTTTCCACCTCCATCACTTTGACGGTTTTGTGCTCTATCCCTTTCTCTTTTAAATTATGTCTTTATATATTTCATGCTATTTTATTTTATTTTATTTTATTCCTACCTTATGTGTTTGTATATACTCTTCTCATATTGAGGATAATGTGTTGTTCACGTATGAGGAGGATTGTGTGTTTTTCACTTTAAGTGTGAAATTTTCATTTCATATGCTAGTTTGTTTAGGTCTGCATGTGTGAATTGTGTGAATGTGGCAATAACTAGGATTTAGCGGGATTAATTTATCCACGAACATAGTCTTTTAGGTTGCTAAGACTTATTAGCTCGTGAAATTAGTGACCTAAGTTACTTAGGGCTAAATAAGTTGGTTAATTAGGATACGATGTTAGTTTATTCACCCTAAGAAGTTGCCATATTCATTTATAATTTCATATCAATCACATAAATGGCATTACTAGTATATTTTCATGATAATAATTAGCAAAAGCAATAAGGTAGGAAAAATAATGTGTAAAAAATGCATAAATTTCAATGAAATAATTATTTCACTGGCCTTCAGGTTATGAATAGAGCTAATAGCCAGTTGAGAATGTGACATAGCTAAGTAATCGGATCGACACACATCACAAATGAGTGCCTTCGCATCAAAAGATTATAATGACATTCCAATCAAGCCACTTAATAACAACATGACCCAGTTGAGTAATCGGATCGATATTCATCACAAATGTTTGCCTCCGTGTAAAAGAAATAAGTTCGTGTCCTTAAAAATCAACAAAAAGAATGTTTTCAATTAAAAACCTACCAAAATTGTTCGTAGTTTGATTTTTCATGAAAACCTACTTAAGAATAATTATCAATGTCTGTTTGCTAGTGATATAGGTGAATAGACTTAAAATTAAAATTTTGATTAGTTTGTATATTTATTCCAAGGCACTTAGACACAAATTTGAAAAGTTAATAAGTTAAACAACTTGAGGGATTATGTTCGAAGTTAAATTCATTTCGTTAAATCTAATGTCATTACCTCATTATCGCAATTGCATGTTTTGTGTTTTGGTTGTTGATATTTGTTTGTTTGGTTTTGTTTTCTTGAGGACAAGAAAATGTTTAGGTGTGGAGATGTTGATAGGTGTAGATTGCATCGTGTTTTTGTTGGTAGTTTAGTGTGTGTTTAGTTATTAATTTGATTGTTTAATACGTGTTTAGGTTAGAATTATGTTAGTTAGTAAATATTTGCGCTTTAAGTGTTTTGTAGGTTGGAACGTGATGTTGAGCTTCAATTTTATATTTATGAGGTGTCTTGATGTATTTGTTTGTGCTTCAGAGAAATTGGATGAGATTTAGAGAAGTCTCGGGAAATAACCCAAGGCCACGATTATGACAGAAGCAAGAGCAAAGAGCCACAATTGTGGAAAATATGTCACGATTGTGACAGAAGTTGGTGCAGGGAGCCACGATCGTGGAGTTATGGACCACAATCGTGACAGAAGCAAAACACTCTCTTAGTGACGCGATCGTGGCCTGCGTGATAGATACACAAACAACAGTCCTAACTAAGGGCCACGATCGTGACCTGCGTGATAGATACACAGGTAGCAGTCTCAACTTAAGTTTTCGAGGAATTTTTCAGACCTTTCGGACTCGGAAAAGACTCTAAGGTTGCCCTAATTCGAAATAATATATAAGACTTAATGATTTAACCCCAATGGAGCTTCTACATTCTGTCACATTTGGAAAGTTCGAGAGAGAGAGAAGAAAAAAGAGAGAGAAGAAGAAGAGGAAGAAGAAGCAGGTCTCGATGTTGCTGCTTCCTGGATTAGATGGTCTCCCGATGCTACTGCCATCCTGGATTGTCCGATCCAAGTTCTATTTCTGTTTCATTTCATTTTTATTCATTTAATTTATAAGACTGAAATGGATTGTATGATGATAAGTTTTGGATTATTGACGATGTTCTAACTCTTCGTTTGGGATTTTTCTTTGATTTAATGTCAATATAGTCGATTATATGTTTTATTGATTGGGTATTGTGATTAACTTCAATTTTTGCATATTTCGGTAACAAACTGAGAGGGTGAGCCGGATAAAAATGATTGAATTAGGTTAACGAGAGTTAAATGATCCAATACACTGCGTAGTTAATCATATCGGTTTTTTTGCAGAGAGAGATCTTGTTTGAGACCGGGTAGTTTAGTAGAAAACTTCTGATCTAATTTTAATTATGGGTCGTTTGTTAATTGAGAGATTACAAATTCCATACTTAATTAAGGATAATGATTTAAGGCACAGGATTATAACTTGAGAGAGAATAATTTCCTCTACGATAGTCTAGAGCCAACACCCTAATAACACATAATTGGTTAGGTTAGCATTAATGATAGGTAGAATCTCCTCTCGTATAACTTGGTAATTTCTCTTGATTAATTTCCATAGTGACCCTTTGCATTGCTTAATTTAAATTCTTATTTTGTATTAATTTCTTAAGTTGAATTCCTGCAATCAAATTTCTGTGTTTATATTCTTGTTTCATTTTTATTTCATTTTATTAATTTCTGAGGCCTTAGATAACCTAGGATTAGATTAGTTTACCCTCCTAGTGGGATCAACCCTTCAAATACTACAACTTATGACCCCTGCACTTGCGGTAATTGAGAGATATAAATTGTAAGTCTCAACACCTCGATTATAAGATAATACTATTAACGATTACAACAATTATTATGCTTATGGTAACTTTGGATGCCATTACTATTCTTCATTTTATTTTATTTATCTATTGATTTTGTTGTCTTATAACTGTTTGGTGGAACCCATTCGGGAGTAATGTTCTAAAATTGTAAGGATTTATAATTCGAATTATAAGGCAATGCATGAAAACAATAGAGTGTGAAAGAAATTGAAACACATTTGAATTCATTAGTTCCAAGAAAATAAATAAATAGAAACACAATATGTTGAATGACTTAGTCTTTAAATATAATTTCTTGTAATTTCTTAATAATTTAATTTTATTAGTTTACTAGAACTTTTAGTAGAATAAGTAGTTGTGTAGATCTAATTTACCTTTATCATATCTATCTTTTGATGAATCTAATTTACCTTCATCATATTTATCTTTTGATGAATCAAGTTTCTACATAACTAAGTTTGATAGATAAAAGAGCCTCGAGAGATAATTTTAGATGGAAAAATATTGATAAATTATTTGGTGTAATGAATTTGAATGATGGTAATGATGAGACGCTCTCAATGATGAAAATTTTGTGCTAAATGAGAATGAAGTTCATTTCGATTTTAGCAGATATTCAATTAAATGAAATTTTAAGTTTTCATTTTTCATCTTCTTTTTAAGTTCACTTCTATGTTAAATTTCATATATGCAATATAAATATAATTGTTAATGTTTTTGTTTCGGATTTTGTTTATAATTGATTGTTTCTTTAACACAAACTCTTGTTGTAAATTGTAATACTTAAAACTAAATATTTTTTAGTTTTTGATGTAATATTATTTATTATATGATAACATCGTAATATTTTATATTATCCTTAATTTTATATTTATACGATGATTTAATGAGGTTTTTATATTAATTATGATTATTATTTATATTCCAAATAAGTGATAAATAATATTAATACAAATAAATGCACTGTTATTTTAAATTTGTACTATTATAAATTTTATGTAAAATTATAAATTAAATTATACAATAAATGTATTAAAAACTATTTTACAATTTTAAAAATTCAAAAACTATTTATAAATTTTAAAAATTACCTAAATACCCGATATTAATCAATATCAATACCAACACTATATTAAAACCAAATTCGATATTAATACCTGTTTAGAATCCATAACATTGGTTTCAAAGCCAAAACAAATCGATCATTAGAAAAATCAACTTGCTAGCGATTGCACAAAATCCAACATTCGCATAAATGAACAAAGATCAAGTGAACATACTTCATTTCTTCCTACAAATATTTATTCAATGAACAAACTTCGAAATGTAGTCTAAACTAAAGAAGAAAATTGTAGAAAAGGACATCACAGAGAATACATTAAACTAAAAAAACCCTACTCACTGATAACTCATCCAAATTAGTCATCCCTACTCTTAACTTTACAGACATTTCTTCTTCTACTTCTTCAAGCTCTTCCTTGCTTACTTGTCTTGGTTAGAGAAATGGTAACTTGTTACAAATTTGTGGGTGAACTCAATTCAAGTTTGGACAACGGGTGGTAGAGGATCTTCACGCAAAGGAGCGTTGACATCCAAAGAAGCAAGGCCTTCTAATTCTTGGATTGCAGTCATCACACTTATCATCCCCGTCTCGCTGCTCAACTGGGGCCTTAGTAGTCCCACAGCCTGCCTTACTCTTGATTGCTGCAATCCAAATCATATACTCATTTTCACAACCTCAAAAATAAAACTATGTATTAAGAAAAAGGAAATGATTATAAAAGAAGAGCTCACGAAAAACTCAAGTTTCATCTTCAGATCTGCAACTTCTGCTTGTGCTTGAGTTTGTGACTGTTCAGTTGTTATCCATGACACATTTGTGTTCTTCTTGTCCCAAAATGAAAAAGTAAAAGAATAACTAAGTAATTGTGAATCCCAACAAAAAATCTTAGGGCGTAGCAAAATTTCATTTGTGATATTTACCTTTCTAGGTCGGCCAACAGGTCTTACTGTGCTCTTCTGCGCCGGAACCCCAGCCTTTCTTGGACGGCCTCTAGGCCTGGCCACACTGATCAAAGTGCCGTCAGCGGCGTAAGTGACAGCCACAGAATGAGATTGGGCCTTTGGGGGACGACCAGGGCCTCTCTTAACACCATTTTGTGCCGCCATCACAGACTTGGGCTTTCTAGGCCTTCCGGGACTCTTCGGTGGCCTACCTCTTCCTCTTTTGACAACCACCACTTGGCCATCAGCTTGAGCCACCACCGACGACTTCTTGGGACGACCTGGCCCTCTCTTAGCCACCTTGGGTTCATCAGCCAGACCAAGCGCCACCAGCACAGGTTGTGTGCTACTAGTCTGAGCAGCAGTAGTAGTAACAGTATCCGTTTGGACGGGAGGGAAAAAACCGGTTGAACCCAAAACAGGCTGCTGCTGATCTTGAGACAAAGTAACTGAATATGGTTGTGGTGGTTGTGGGATGGACTGTCCATTAGAGTCCGGTAAAGAACCGAGTTTCGGCTTTGGAGGCCTACCTCGTCCCCGTTTCTGTCCATAACTCGGATCGTTAGTGGCAGTAGTGGAGGAAGTGGAATTGACATAGTCGGGGACAGAGGTGGTGCTGAAGTCAGATCTGGGAAGTTTGTAAGACTTTTTGACCATAACGAGAAGACCACTGTTTTTCAAGCGCTTTAAGTGGTGAGTCAACAGGGTGGAGTGAGTGGGAGGGAGGTCTGTGTACGCTTTCTCTATGTACTTGGCTATGGCTCTCTTGCTCGACCCATCGCGTTCCTTCAACGCCGTTATAGCTGCGTATATCATCTGAACACAACACAACAGATCCATATCAGGATCACAAAACCCCAAAGGAAAGAATATATGAAATGAAAATTTCTTATTACCTCGGCGTAAGGAGGAAGGGACGGGGAGATGGATGGGGTAGCATGATGGATGTGGTTATGGGGGACTTCAGCGGCGGAGAGTGGCGGCGACGCAAGCTGATCGATGACTGCTGTGACGGTGGTGGGTAGGCTTGGAGGAGGAACCGATGGAGGAGCAAGCAGTGGATCCATGCTTAGAGCGAGAGAGAGAGAGATGGGTTTACTGTTCACTTCAATTATGCGTGTGAACCTTAGAGAGAGAGAGAGCGAGCTTTCAGATGAAATCGAGTTTGTGTTTTGTTATTTATGTTTTTTTGTCATAGTTTTATGAGAGAGAAAGACTGGGAAGGTATAATAAAGTAAATGGTGTGAGAGGATAAGGATGTCTTTTCAGTTGAAATATGGAGACGATGAGATAAATCCGACCGTTAATATTGCCCTCTGTATTCATTTGTAAACACGACGTAGACCTTTCGTCTGTCCTTTTCTTATCTTCTCGATTATAATATTTTATTCTTATCATCTATTTAGTATTCGTAATTTCATTTACAGAGTAACGTCTCCACTCCCCAAAAACTTTTTCTTCCAACGGTAACATGGCTCGGTGTTTAAACGATTTTACTATCCTGAATTTTGTTTTTGGATTTTTTCAATCAAATAAAATAGAATGGTAATATGATCCAAAATTAAGTTCAAATGCTTTAAATGTCTCTGCATTTTTTTTTTTACGGATAACCCTTAGTTGTTGTCTGGTAGATACACACTGAATAAATTTCTGGATTAATATAATAATCTAAAAAATTACGTTAATTGAGTATTTTATACTAAGATAAATCTTGTACGATAGGCTTGATCAAAATAACGTAAATAGAGAGAATCAAACAAAAAATATTTTGACATCATATTCATCCACTCTAATAACTCCACCACTTCTAAATGGCACTACTTGCATGTCTTTCTTTTTTCGAGGAAACCTCATAGGCGGACTAAGCAGACTCACCTCTTAGAGGACTAAGTGGCTACACCTCAGCAGAGGGCCAAGCGGTTACACCACATCACAGAGGGCATCACTAGTTCTTCATCCATAAATAAAACTCCGGCTACCCCAGGCTCTTACAAAAGGAGCTAGCAAGGAATCGAACCTGAAATCTAACTGAAGCCAATTCCCGCTCTCAACCATCTAACCATACCTCTTGAAAGCTACTACTTGCATGTCACATAGCAAGATTTTGTAAATATAATTTTGTAAATTATATCTTCCCAAATATTTTCGAAATTTTTCTTGAAAATTGTAAAATTGGTGGTGTTTGGGATTGGGACCACTCGAATTTATAGTTCCAAACATAATGTTAAGACTTAATTACCCTTAATCCATAACATTACGTAATAATATGCTTTTACAAAATGTTAAAACAAAAAATGTACAAACACAGTTTAAATCTAAATCTACTAATCCCAGCAGGTCATGACTAATCTATGAATGCGTTTAGTGAACTTAAACGGTGTTTGTTTAACAGAAACTCTGTTTTCTCTGTAATTTTCTGTTGTAATTATACCAAAGGATTAGAAGATACTTGTTACATTTTATTTGTTTTCAAGTATAAAAGAACTGCAACATCATTATAAAAAACACAAATTTTTTCGTTTTCCCATTATGACTTTTGGTTTTGTTACTTTAATTCTTTGAACATCCAGATGACGTGCCTGTTAACTATGGTGTGTCCGCTACTGTTTACTATGACAACGTGGAGCCATGTAGCAGGAAAGCAGGTTCAGTTTTGTTTTATGAATTGACTCACCAGTTAGTAAAGGAAGGGGGTTGGTGTCAGCCCCGTTCAATGTGGATAAAAGCTCATTCCTTTGACCGTTGGATCCTGATCCAAGTTGATCTAATTAATTTCATCATTGATTGTTAGTTTTTTTTTCTTGGCCAAACTATTGAAGCTTTCCTTCAAGATAGGATTATTAGGGGTGTTAATCCAAATTGGAACCTTTTCTTTTCTTGTCAATTTGTTATTTACCTTTTCTACAAGGAAATTTTAGATTAAGAACATGACATTGGAAGGAAATTTGGAAACGAGTTGAAAATTTTTGGTCTGAGTGTAGTTTGTCTGAATATATTATGTGGGCTTGCTATTTGCGATTCAATGGCCATATTGGACAAATATTTGCTTCAAAATTAAGTTGGAGCTATCCTTTGTAAATCTCGTTGATGAATGCCTTGAACTCACTCTCAAGTGGAATTACACATAAACACCAAAGAACTCACTCAATAAGTGCTTCCTTTTAAATACCTTGTTCTGCCTATTATTGAAAAGAAACTCTCTAAAAGGGATATCCTCTCCCTCTTCAATGCAATAAATAGAAGAATCCACAAATGGTGCAATACAAGCCTATCCTATGGTGGAGACTTCAACTAACTATCTCCATACTTAGGAATTTGTACACCTACTGGATCTCCCATTTGGCTCTCTGTAATAGCCTGGGTTCGAAAACTTACCGAGGGTTAGAATCTTAGACTATTAAGTCATATCATTTAAGAATTTATGAAGTGCATTTCATTCATATGCATAATATTTGCATACACACATGAATCACGATTTAGTAAACATTACCAAGCTTGTATGTGCACTCAATTGACGTATTCCGGGTATGAAAGGTTTAAAATAATCATGATGTAAATTGTGAATTGCTTATGTCTTGAATTTTAGTTTAGTGGATTATAATTAGAACAATTTGAATTAGTTGATACAATTAGAAAATTGATGAATTGAAATGTGCATTTAGTTTAAGAAAAATGTCAAACTGACATATGAAAATTTAAGATGACTAAGCCTATGAAATAAGTTACACATGGCAATAGAATTGAGTGACATTTGACATAGGAAACTAAGTGACAAATGGTAGTAATGACTGAGTGACAAATGGCCTAGGATATTGGTAACATTTTGCAACTTATATATAGGACAAATGGAATGCATGCATAGGTGACAAATATCATTATGAAATGGTAACATCTAGCACCTAATAAGTTAAGCTACTGCAGGGATAGTTTCTGAAGGGTTTATTCTTCTTCTCCTTTCCTCTCACCACTGAAACACCATACCCTCACATCCCTGTGTTTTGCTTAACTTGTGTCGAATTGCCACACCAAAAATCCATGCTTTCACCCACCACAAGATAGTTATAGAACCATAACATTGTTGTTTTTGCTATTGTCTTTTATCCTTGCTAAAAACCCATCCAATTCCCACCTTGTATTTGAGATGATCTTGCATGCATATAAGGCAAAGTAGACTTGATGAATTGAGGCGGAACTTGAGCTAAACAAGTAAGTAAAGTACTAATCTTTGTGGCATGTTGTAATAGAAAGTTTATGATGATTGAATTGGGATGGATTGCATTTGATGTTGATGATGAAGTGTGATGGAATATGATACATGAATTGGAAACTTTTTTGTTTTGTTTTTTATGCATGAGAACCGTAGGTTATAGGTTACTATCTGGATGATTTGGATTGAGATTTGAAGTTTAAATGAAGATGAATTTATGCTAAAGAAAGGTGTTAGTGAAGTGTTCTTGAATTTGGAAAAAAAAACTAGGACTACATATATGATGAGATTAAGTGAATGAAAGTTTCTATTTTGTTTTTGCAAGCAGGAAAGATAAATAGTTTATGAGCTACCAATTGAATGGTTTTGAGTTAGAATTGGAGATGAAATTGATGAGGAATTGAAGTATAATTAATGTATAATTGAGATATAATTAATGGACTAATATGAAGATGTTTTTAATTTGGAATGAAGGTGTTAGAATCTGGAGAATTAAGGGAAACTAGATAGTGCACATTGGGGCACTCATCCCACGATCATGGGAAGGTCCCCCACGATCGTAGGCAATGCTTTGAAATGAAAATTTCCTATTTTGTGTAATTGTTGAACCACATGAGGATAAATCACTTTACTTTGGTGCATTTGGATTTGATTGGGGCTTGAAATGATCCTAGATTGTAGCTTGATTAATTGGTTAAGGGTTTGATAAGTTTAAGTTGTTAATCAATGTCATTACTTAAGGAATGGATTGTCTTGATATCAATGTATTAAATCTAGAAATTATGAGTTGTTAAAGGAATAAAGGTGTTCCTATGAATGCAAATATGATCCGAAGGATATTGGTAATATGTATTAGGTATAAATGAATGAGAATTAGGGAAAAAATTGTGTGAATATATTGCTAGAAAAGGGTTAGTAAATGTATGAATGATGAATTTAGAGTAATCAAGTTTACTTAAAGTATAAACCTAAATACAAGTAGTTATATACAAGTTATAATGTTTGAATGGTCAAGATTTGTGAATAAAGATACGTACCCAGAAAGTCAATTGAGCATACATTGAACATGACACATATACATGTGCATGAATGAATATTCACTTGATTGTACAACTTAGTAATATATGAACTATGTGTGTATTGCATGACTTTAGATGCACAAGTCGATCGCTAGCTTCCATACATCGCCAGATCATCAAGGCAATAGCTTATTTAGAGCATACTGTGAGTTAACCTAGATGTTTCTCACTATGATTGAATTGTTTTGGTTAACTTTCAGTTATTGAACAGTTACTTATATGATTATTATGATTCCAGACATTGTTGGCCCGAAGAGTTTGATACTTGGGACTAGATATGTAAGTGTTTTCAAATTGTATGTGTAATATGAAATATGTACTTAACTGAATGCTGAATGTCGGATTCAGGTCTAAAGAATATGAAAAATGACATGACCACATTGAATGAAAAGTATTGATAGCATATTATGTGAATTAATGCATTCCATTACATTGATGTGCATGATCAGATAAAGGAGTTGTGATCGGATTGAACAATGTGAAAAAGAGCTTTAAGCTCAAGAATTGTGCATAAAGAGTCACAGGCTTAGTCAATAATGAGCTCAGTATCCACAACGGATACGGGATAATAAATGAAATGAGCCCGTATCCACAATGGATACAGGATAGTAAATAGGCGCTTGATCATAACAAAGTAAAATAAAAATGGAGTCACGTGTGCATTTGCATATATATGACTTTACATATATCGTATGAATGATTGAGATGAATTAATGGATTGTTATGAAATAGTGTTATGAAATGTTTGTATACATGTTGTACTTGTACTTGATGAAATATGACAAAATGTGATGCGGGATTTGATACTGGATGATGTGTTAAACTTCTTGAAATTGGTTATATACTTGACTTTGTGTTCAGACTAGAGTAAGCACATCGATGATGGTTCACTCACTAAATTCGCAAAGTCATCAAAATTGTAACATTGATTTTCAGGTATAAGGGAGTTCTAGCTTCTAAGGCAACCAAGTAGAATTTTTGTACTGTCATTTTGAGAACAAGAATGGCTTAAAGGTCTGGTCAGCTGATATCTAAAGAGTCTAGTTAAGATGTGCTTATTTATCTTCTCATTTCATGTTAACATTTTGTATGGAGTTGTAAACTCTCAAATGTTATGTAATGTAAATACATGGATATAAATTGTAATAGTACAATATAAGTAAGATTATTTTGTGAACGAAATGAGGAGATTTGATCATTTTGAATACTTGTGTTATGTGTGATGCCATAATAAGTTAATGTGACTGTTCTAACATGCCATTCTCATAGGGTATGTTCTTGAATATCATCTGGATGTTCGGGCATATGCTCTATGGAAGTGGTATGTTACATTCCCCCTAAAGTTGTTCCGAAGGACATTGACAAAGCATTAAGAGATTTTCTCTAGAGTGGAACGGAGAAAAAAACTTAAAATACCCAGAAGGAAATGGGCAGTAGTAAGTAATCCCAATAAGTTTGGAGGTCTAAGCATCACATCCATAAGCACAATGAGTAAGGTAATGCCCATCAGAAGACTTTGGATCCTATATTCTGAGTATTAGCCCCGGAATTTTTTTTATGATTAATTAAGCATGAATTGATTTATTTAGTTGTATTAGCATTAATTACAA
>JANKOE010000007.1:19492454-19510517 GCA_026284465.1 Erythroxylum citrifolium | reverse complement strand
GACAAGGTGCTCTTGTATAAAGCCCGTTTCACATTCAAGCCTGGCAAATTCACTCATCGTTGGGAAGGACCCTATGTAGTAACTAAGGTACATAGCTTTGGTATGGTAGAACTTTTGCAGGAACAAACCGGCGCAATATTCTCTTGATTCTCTTTAAGCAAAGAAAACAAACCATATATGAAATACATGTACAGAAAAAACTGAGGAAGTAAATTTTAGCGAAGCACGAAGACACTTCTGTAGAAGACAAAAAATAAGGACCGAAGTTGGTGAGAAAGGAGTGAATTCTTTATTCATGATTTGTAAGATATATATACACTTGATTTCACTCTCTCTCTCTCTTTTCTGTTATTCTGCCGTAACAAATCTAACAACCTGTACTGTCTAAAGAAAAACGAAGAATAATGAACAGTAAAAAGGGACAAAATAGAATTGATGAGGTGTCTCGATATAGTTCCTTTGTATTGTTGTTTGCTAGTGTTGATTTTTTGGTGAGTCCAACAACCCCTCCTCAAGTTGGAGTTTGTTTAAAATCAACTTGTCTAATGCTGTATAAAGTGCTGGTGCTGGTAATGCCTTTGTGAATGCATCAGCTAATTGGAACCTCGAAGACAGGTGACTGGTTTGGAGAGAACCAACGTGGACTGCATTACGTACCAAATGGCAATCGATATCTAGATGCTTGGTACACTTATAGAACACGGGATTGTTGGAGATATGGATTGCTGCCATGTTATCGTAACTTAGTGGGATTGGTAATGGAACCTTCACTTGCAGATCACTTAAGATGTAATTGAGCCACTTTATTTCGCAGAGAGTACTGGCCATACTTCTATATTCGACTTCAGTGGAGGATCTATTGACTGTTTACTGCTTTTTTTGTCTTCTAAGAAATTAAGGATGAACCCAGAAATACGTAGAAGCCTGTGATGGATTTTTAGGTGACTAAGCAACCTGTTGAGTTTGCATCAGAGTAAGCTAACAATTTATTTTTAGAGTTTGCCGAGTAGAACAATGCCTTTGAAACACTCCTTGCTAGATACTTTAACACATGAGTTAGTGCCTTCCAATGTGGTTCTCTTGGGGCAACGGTGTATTGGCTTAGTTGCTGCGTTATGTATGTGATATCAGGTCATGTAAAATTTAGGTATAACAGCTGCCCGACTATTCTCTTATACTTCTCAACATCGACTAATAAAGCACCATCATTAGAATTCAATTTCAGTCATTGAACCGTGGGCACATCATCACTTTTCAAATCCCCCAAATTCAAGTCATCCAATATATCACGTATGTAATTCTGTTGGGATAATATCATTCAAAAAATTCTTCGCATCACTTATCAGAGATTCATCAAAACTGGTAATCAGCACATCATCTACATATATTACTAAGGCTATAAAGTCAGCATCGTTACCTTTTGTAAACAAACAAGGATTGGAATCTTCTTGGACAAATTCGTAAGTAGTCAATTTTGCCGTGATTTCCTTGTTCCATTGTTTTCCTGCCTGTTTGAGGTCGTATAGAGATTTCTGAAGTCTTAGTACCTCCCCTGGTCGCGTTCTGTTGTAGCCTTGAGGTAGTGAGATGTAAATTTCTTCAACGATTTTTCCTTGTAGATAGGGATTGTTTATATCCATGTGGTGTATGGGCCACCCCTTTGCTATGGAAACAGGAAGAATAGTGCGAATGGTCGTAAGCTTTGCAACAGGAAAGAAGACGTCGAAGTAGTCAACGCCTAGGGTCTGCTTGAATCCCTTCACAACCAGGTGTGCTTTACGTCTTTCAATCTGTCCATCTGGTTTTCTTTTGATTTTGTAAACCCACTACATGGTTAGTGGCTTTTTTTCCTACCGATAACATAGCTAATACCCAAGTTCCATTTCTTTCCAAAGCTTCAAACTCTGCCTCCATCAGTTCGATCCATAATGGATCTTGTTTAGCACTTTCATAAGAAAATGGTTCATAGTTAGTAGATAAGTTAGCTAGGAATGTTTTATGGGAAGTGAAGAAGGTGAGCTTGTTGTGGTTTAGGGAGAGCTGCGGAAACATTGAGAGCTCGATGTGGTAGGGTAGTGATGTAATCTTGAAGGTATGGAGGTGGGTTTCGTAGGCGGGTATTAAATCGTGTAAAGATGTGGGGGTTATTGGAAGGTGTTTGGGTAAGTGATGGAGATGGCATTTTAGGTGGGGTATTTTCAGTATTAGCAGTAATTGGTGATGGTAAAGGAGGAGATTGGTCTGCTGGGTCAGAATTGCTTGCGTCGGTTAAAGAAGATTGTGTAGCTGGGTAATTGGGTAATTGGGTTTGGGTATAGATATTTGGACTGGAGTGGCCAAATAATGGTTTTGTTCAGTGTTGTGTGTGGGCTCTTTAGTTTGTTTATATGGAAATAAAGATCCGTGAAAGACAACATCTCGACTAAAAATTACTTGTTTTGTGTCGATTGTTTGTAATTTGTAAGCCTTTCGATCGGTCAAATATCCAAGGAATAAACATTTCATTACTTAGGAGTCTAGTTTTTCTTTGTGGGGAGTGGTGTTAGTGATGTAACATAGACATCCAAAGGTGCAAAAATGGTCATAGGTCGGTTCTTTTTTATATAATTTTTTGTAAGGTGTGTCCCATGAAAGCACTGTTGTCAGTAGACGGTTGATTATGTGAGTAGCGGTTAAAAGAGCTTCCCCCCCCAAAATCTTTTGGTAAATTGAACATAAGTGCTTGGGTGATTTGAAGGAGGTGTTTGTGTTTTCATTCAACAATCCCGTTTTTTTGGGGTGTATGAATACAGGTCCTTTGGTGAAAATTTCCTTCTTTTTCAAATAATTGTTGGTTCAAATGGTTCATAAACTTGGTTTTGTTTTCCGGTCTTATAGTGGTAATGGTTTGTTTAAAATGGTTTTCAATCATGGTGATGAATATGATAAGAGTTTTGCGAACTTGTTCTTTGGTACTGAATAAAAAGGTTCATACGACTCTACTATATTCATCAACAATTGTAAGGAAATATGTTGAACCATCAATATTTTTTGTTTTGAAGGGGTCCCAGAGATCCAAATGTAGTAGCTTAAAAGCTTTTGTAGCTATGATATTATGCTTACCAAAAGGTTTTTTGGTTTGTTTTGCTAAAGGACATGTTTCGCAAAAGAAAATTTTAGGTATTTTTGAGCAAAGAAAGTTCAAATGTTTGAAAGCCTTAGAGGATACATAATTGAATCTAGAGTGTAATAAGCCATAATCATCGATCACATTTCAAGCAATATTTTCATCGAGATAAAATTTCAAGGGAGGATCTTTCTTAGTTTTTGGTGGTAAGAAGTTGTATGGTTGGAGCCTGTACACACCTCCAGTTTCCTCACAGCTGGCTACGACATAATCAGTAGTGGGGTCCTACAAAAACACTTTGTTGGACACAAAAATTATAGCTAAATTGTTTTGCTATACAAGTTTACAAACAGGCAACAAATTGTGGTGAAAGGTAGGGATATAAAGTACATTTTCCAGCATTATTTCCTTAGTTAAATCTACGTTTCCTACTTGATCAACAGGGGTTAAAGATCCATCTGGAAGAGTCACAGGTGTAAAGTAGCGTGTGTTTACTGGGGATTTGAATTTGGTTTTGTCAAAGGTCATATGGGTGGAGGCTCCCGAGTCTACTATCCATGAACCATGATCATAATCAGTGCAAACATTATCATTATGAAAAGAATTCATACCTGCGTAGCTATTGAATGCTACGTGGTTTGCCTCAACGATACCTTTTCCTTTTACTAGCTTCATTAGCTCTTGTACTTGGCGAGATATTATAGTGAGTTCTATTTTAGCTTCAATTGTCTCTGCGTTTTGGCTCCCCTGTCCTATATCCAAAGGACTCTCAATTGCGGCTGCTACTTGGAACCCCCTTTCTCTTGCCCTTTTCTGTTTTAACTCCTTAAACCAGTCCGGCTCTCCGTGGATTTTGAAATATGTCTCCACCGTGTGACCTTTTTCATAGCAGTGAGTGCAGTACTTGTCGTCTCTTTTAATGAATCTCCTCTGTGTTATTAATCCAGACCTGAAGTTACCTTCCTTCGCATCTCCCTTTCTGTTTCCACTAGATTTCACACTAAGAGCAACATTTAACTGACCAGTTTCTTTTAAATTCCTAGATACATCTCTTTGTTTTTCAACTATTAGCACCATAGAATAAGCTTTTCTTACATTAGGCAAAGGATCATACAACATGATTTGGCTAATCACACTTTGATAATCATCCCTTAACCCCATTAAAAAATGAACCAGCTTGGTGTTTTCGTCAACATTACTATTCGTAGTACGAATTTCACAAGAACAAGTTTTAAAAGGCATAACGCTTCCAAGATCGTCCCCCAACCGTTTTAGCTTGTTAAAATAGCTGGTTACAGAATCGTTTCCCTGTCTCAAGTTATTGATACTTTGCATTAATCGGTAGATTTGGGGTCCATTACTTTCTCCAAACCTATTTCTTAGTTCTTCCCAGAGATTTCTCGTAGTAGTCACAACCAGAAAAGATCTAGCAATCTCTTTAGACATAGAATTTAAGAGCCAAGATGTTACCATAGAATCAGTTGTTCTCCATTTCTTCAATAGTTGTGGGTTGTTCTCTGGTTCCTTGCAAGCTCCACTAACGAACCCATATTTGTCTCTGTCTTTTAGGGCAATGGTCATCGCTCGACTCCACTGCAGGTAATTTGTTTCGTCAAGTAATGTGGCTACTAGTATAGCTCCTGGATTTTCTGATGCTGCCATTTCGTACGAATCAAGCTCTTCATTTTTGGGTTGTATATTGTTGCTCTCACTTTCGTTACCAGCCATACTAGTAATTTTCAGATATCAGGAGCTTCTTTGCTGGGGGATGGTTGGGAATTCAAAGCTGTCCCCAAGTTCCAGCACCCGTTCCATTTGATGCAGCGGCCCTGGAGGAGCTGCTATCACATATCATTTCACTATGGGTCGGTAGGGCAACAACGATATTTCGCTCGGAAATCGTGGGTTTAAGTTGAATGGAGGTAGACGTGCTAGAAGCCGGGGCCGGGAGTGCACAGGCTGATCCTCGGTCCGACCGAGAAGGGGGCTTAGAGACTTGCAGGCCCGATTTGTTGAGGGTAGTGAAACCCACCCTACGGCCCAGCACCTTCAATATCACTGCCTGTTGCCAATGCTATACATTCAGTAATAATATCAATATAAGAAATATAGTTACAGATATTCTTTTGAAGGGATAACAAAAAAAGAATCATCAAAAATATTTTAGCTATTGTCGTAACATATGGTACTTTATTTAATTAAAAAAAACAAGCGGAATATCATTATCACAACACATAATGTCGGTAGAACCTACCGGATGCTGAAATTATATAATTTAATTAGGTATGCTCGATGAGTTAATTAAACATAAATTAGACATAATAGAATAATTAAAATATTATGAAAGCAAACTAGGAATCACAAAAGGTCTGTAGCTATTAAACAAGTACAATCATTTTTGCTTAGTCAACTCTTCTTCATTTTGCCTTCACTACCATTTGAATTTGAAAAAACATATGATTTGATCAAAGGACATTTTTACATCGCGGTGGTTTTAGGCTTAAAGTGACAGAAGGACTGGGTGGAGCTAGGTTACCGACCATCATTGAATTTGGAGTCCCAAGTTTGGCATTTGACTCAATTGAAATATGGAGGGCTAGACTGTCTAAGATTTAATTAGGTATGCTCCTTTTTCGTAACCTAAAGAGGCTCAAAAGCTCCATTTCCTCCTCAATTACATCTTTGGTGACAAAGAGACTCATCGACTTATGGATACAATAAGCTATCATTTATCTTTTATGTGACCACAAAAATAAAACCCTATTTCATACCTGCAGTGTAGTTACTTTTAATTGCTAAATTTTTTATTTAATTGTAACAATTTTTACGGACTGTTTGGTCCACCTGCAAGAAAATTAATAATAATTTTTCTTATTATTATTAATTTTATTATTTTATTAATAATAATAATAATAATAACAAAAAAGAAGTAATTAACTGACAAATATCCAACAAAACAGGCTGGTGTTTAACTAGAAAAAAGCATGGAAAGTCCGCTAACTTCCTTCCTCGTCCCTACTCTCCCTTTTCTTCGGGCATCCTCCGCATGTCACTCTCAGTAGCCAAACGACATCTCACATGGCAGGCACCCCTCTTTACATATTAACTTTCTTTTATGTGATTTATAATTATGTAAATGAAGCTTAGTCTTTTTGATTCGTATTATATTTGATCGGAAGAGGGCTTCGTTTTTATAGCCACACAATGCTGGGATTGAACGGTTGAAAGCCATTGCAGTAAAAGCGTTTATATGGGGGGTGGCACTCTCGTGGACGGTTTGCGTCGCTGGTTTCAACGCCGCAATAATCCCACTTCTTCATCATCATCGAATACTGTTAAAGATGGTCGTGTTGTGAGTGCCGTCGATATCTATGATTATAATAATAGTAGTGATAATAATAATACTAGTGGTTTTGCACAATCTTCGGGTGTTTTTACCCAAGTTGTTGAAGAGGAAGAGAGGCAACTACCGTTTATCGTGGATTTTGATATCGCTGGGTTAAAGCCCATTAGAGTCCCCAAACGTGTTCATTTCCCTATTGGCTCTACCATGGATCCCCACAATAAGGTATAAAAAAGCTCTCTTTCTAACTTCTTTTTTGTAGATCTGTCTGTTTCTGTTGATTTTCTTGCTTGTTTGTTTCTTTGGTTTTTAGTGTTTGATTGTGTTGGTCACGGTGGGATTTATCTTTCCTTTTTTTAGTTACCAACCCAGAATTTGTAATTAGGAAAGGAGACATATTTATATAATTGGTTGTTTTGACTATTTAGCGAATGTACCTAGTGGGATCATAGCTGAAAGTGGCGCATAACGAGACAGTAAAATTACAGCATCAAAGATGGGAGGTCACGTATGTTTTCCTCCTTTAAAGAGATTTTGCGCTTGTCTTTCCTTACCTTAGGTCCAAAATTTTGTGTCATAAGACAAATAGCAAAAATATACGATAGCATTGTCATTGATTTCTTTTTTTCATGCTTGTCACCATATTCCGCTGTTTAGACTTCTTGTATTTGTTTGTGCCTGCGTCACTTCATTTTAACTGCCTAATATGTATGTTTAATTGTATTGTGGATTGTCCAGTTATATTTGTGCTTGTCAGTAAGTGAATGCTTGTATGCACTTTCGGGATTGAAATTCTGGTTGATGTTTGTTTTTTCAAAGAGTTTAGTGAAAAAAAAAAGGGACTCCTGAACGAGAAATATTGAGTGAACAGGAATCTCCAATCTCTCTTAATTTGAAAAGGTTCAATTTCAAGTCAAGTTCAATTGTTGGAAATATTTACTGTATCTTGTTTTCCATATTGCCAAGAGAGCCTTGAAGCATATGGTTCTGAGGATTGCTTAGCCCATTGTTGGTCTCTCTCTATGTTGCATATATAATAATGACACTATAGTAGAAAAAGTTAATGCTGTATGCCCAATTTTAGTCTTCCAGTTTCCTTTCTGGTTTTCTTGACAATATAATGTTGATGAACCTATTTTGGTCCAATCTACAGGGCTCTGCAGAGGCTGAGTTCTTTACTGAATATGGAGAGGCAAGTCAATACCAAATACAAGAAGTCATTGGTAAAGGGAGTTATGGTGTTGTTGCATCAGCCATAGACAGCCACACTGGAGAAAAGGTTGCAATAAAAAAGATTAACGAAGTATTTGAGCACGTATCTGATGCTACTCGTATTCTTAGAGAAATTAAACTTCTTCGGTTGCTTCGTCACCCTGACATTGTAGAAATAAAACATATCATGCTTCCTCCTTCACGTAGAGAATTCAGAGACATATATGTAGTTTTTGAGCTAATGGAATCTGACCTTCATCAAGTAATTAAGGCAAACGATGATCTCACTGCTGAACATTATCAATTTTTCCTCTACCAGCTTCTTCGTGGTCTGAAGTATGCACATACAGGTTTGTGGTTTTCTGTGTTTTAGCTTTCATTTGATGCTTGATTGTCTGAATAAGTAACTGGGTCTTTTGCAGCAAATGTATTTCATCGAGATTTAAAGCCAAAAAATATCCTTGCAAATGCTGATTGCAAACTGAAGATTTGTGATTTTGGTCTTGCTCGAGTATCTTTTAATGATGCTCCATCGGCTATATTTTGGACCGTAAGTTTCTATATGGCACAATCCAACAACTAAAGTTGGTTTCCTTCTCCTTTTTTGACTCCTTGTTCATTCATTTACTAGGTGCTTAATCAGTTTATCTCACATCTAAATTAATCTTTTTTTTTAAGGACTATGTAGCAACTAGATGGTACCGAGCCCCTGAACTCTGTGGTTCTTTTTTCTCCAAAGTAAGCTGCTTCTACTTTCTGACATATTACTTCAATTATTCTTTTTCATTGGTTTAAGGAATACTTAAATACAAACATATACATTTTCCTTTCTTTTTTTGATTTCTATGTGGTCTTTTCTTTTTTTTTTGAAAATTTCTATGTGTTCTATGTTATTATCTCTTTGCATTAACTATTTGTCATTATTACCACTGTACCAACTTTACTGGCATGCGCAGGCCCTAAACTTCATGATTCTTTTATTGTTGATCTCTTGTTACAAATTCTCATCTTACCATTCACATTAATCACTGTACCTATATATATGTGTATATATGGAGTGACAGAAATTGAGCACCAAGAAATATTGTTTGATTTGGCTGTAAAAGTAAAGTCAACAGGATTCCATAATTGAAGGCATGACTTAACTCAGCAACTACAAAATATATTTAGACCTTCTCTTAATGTAGTATAGGATCTTTATTATATCTGGAAATGTGACAACTTGACTTTGAGCTTACATATTTGAGAACTGATAAAGCCTGTAATATGGCTTCAGTTGCCATTGACTTTACTACAAAGCGATAACCATACACGTTGTTGACTTTTTCTCCAGTACACCCCTGCCATTGATATTTGGAGCATAGGATGTATATTTGCTGAAATGCTTACAGGAAAACCACTGTTCCCTGGAAAAAATGTGGTGCACCAATTGGATCTCATGACTGATTTGCTTGGCACTCCTCCTTCTGAATCAATTTCAAGGGTCAGTATCTAATTTCAGTTACTGCTGTTCTGTAATCTAAGGGAAAACTTGTTAATGGCTCTATCCAGGTGTGTAAACGTTCTTGTGCATCACATAAGTTCTGTTACTTTCACCCATCTCTTACTTCTCTCTCTTACACGGTTACCTTGATTGGTTTCTGAATCTGTTTTATGCACCTTGTTCCTCCTCTGTCCCACAAATCTTCCAACTTGTTTATTCTCTACTCATATAAACATTATGACATGTTCAGATCCGGAATGAAAAGGCCAGGAGGTATTTAGGTAGCATGCGGAGAAAACAACCAATTCCATTCTCACAGAAGTTCCCTGATGCGGATCCTTTGGCTCTTCGCTTATTGGAGCGCCTACTTGCATTTGATCCTAAGGATCGTCCTACAGCTGCAGAGGTAACAAAGATCAATCACTTCAGATGGGCATGATATCAAGATTTGGATTGAAGTTCCATCCTCAAGAAACTTCTCTTATTATTTGTCTAATATCATGCTTCAATACGTTACCGGCAGGCACTAGCTGACCCTTACTTTCATGGTTTGGCAAATGTTGACCGTGAACCATCCACTCAACCTATTTCAAAACTTGAGTTTGAATTTGAGAGGAGGAAATTGACAAAAGATGATGTTAGAGAATTGATCTATCGAGAGGTATATCTATGGTATTTGTGCTGCTTTCATCTTCTTCATTGTTCTCTTATCAGTGTGAATATTGTACATTTAGCTTTTTTAAAACAGATACTGGAGTATCATCCCCAAATGCTTCAAGAGTACCTTCGAGGTGGAGAGCAGACTAGCTTTATGTACCCAAGGTAGAGCAGTTATCAATGATCTTCCATTTATTCTGTATGAACTTCTATTATGAAACATTTATATGTCAAATATTGCTTAGCACTCTTTGGCTGAATTTTAGATACCAATATAGAGATATAAATCAAATATTGCTAAATTGACCACTAAAGAATTGCTCCTTGTATGAGTTATTTAGACCGAAGTTATGATGACTTTACCGACATCGTTAACATCTACGTTCTTCCATATTGTGATGGTGTGGGTACCTTGAATTTGAGATTCAATATTTCATATTGAAGTCACAAAATGATATGGATAACATGATTATGCAAGTGAAAGAAGTTTGAATAATTTGAGGAAAAGTTGCTTGGTGTAGGTTGCTACTACTATTGATGTTGATGTCATTTTCCTCTTTTATTTCCTCTTTATTTTCTTGAGTATTTTGTGTTTATATTGTTGATCAAATAGTTATTATTATTATTGTTGTTGTTGTTGTTGTTGTCATCGTCGTCGTCGTTAATACTATTGTTATTGTTGTTTATTATTTTTATTTGTTAATTATTATACTTTTATTATTTTAATATTTATCTTTTATAATTCTTTATTTCCATTTCTATTTTTATTTTTAATTTTTATATTATTTTTTATTTATTATATATATTTTGTGTATATATATATATTTTTCGGTTCATTTATCGAAAATAACTTTTCTACTAGTTAAAGGCAAGACTGCGTACTTCTAGACTTCTCTAGATCTCACGTCTTAGCGAAACTTTTACTAGAATGTTGTTGTATTGTTGATCAAGTAGAAGACTTCCATTATAAGCGTCTTTAGAATTTTTAGCATGGATTGGGGATTTCCTTGTTGCAGTATGCATGCAAAGTAAAATTGTGAAATTGCATTAAAATTTTATTTGCTATATAATGGGTAACCCAACTTATGTCATTATATGCAATTATAGTGGTGTGGATCGTTTCAAGCGACAATTCGCACATCTTGAAGAGCATTATGGTAAAGGTGAAAGAAGCAGTCCACTCCAAAGGCAACATGCTTCCTTGCCTAGGTATGTGGTTTGTTAGGAATTCTGAAATATGGGTGTTTGCTTAAAATTATTTCTAAATTTCATTTTATCATTTCAGAATTGATATTAGAAGCCCATTTTTGTTAGAGAAGATTTGCCTTTTATTTGAATTGTAAATTTTCTTTCTGACCTTTTTCAACTATGATGTAGCTTTGGAAAACCCACAGAAAGTACCCTATATTTGCATTCTTCACCCTAGTTTTGCTTCCAAAGTGAGAACTTAATGCTTCAGTTCCAGAGCTTCCCCTCTCTGTCTGCGTGTCTCTACAACCCCATCAATGCATTTGCTTATATCCACATGTTTTGAATAATATTTGGCTACAACTTTGACGTTGCAATTGTTACGGTCCTTATCTAAAATTGAATATGTTGCCTTCAAATAATGCCAATTCGTAAGGTACTTTTTCTTTTTCCAGAGAGCGTGTTGCTGCTCCCAAGGATGAGACAGCAGGGGAAAGTAATGAAGTGGAGAGAAGAAGTGCAGCTTCTGTTGCGACAACCCTCAATAGTCCTCCAGGATCACAGCAATGTTCGGAACAAAATGGGCCTGGCAAGCCTAATTACAGCAATCGAAGCCTATTGAAGAGTGCTAGCATTAGTGCTTCCAAATGCCTTGGTGTGCAGCCTAGGAGCGATACAGAGGTAATTCATATTAGCTGCACATTCAACTGATCATCATTGAGATTAGATGAAAGAAAGTGTTAGCAAATTATGAACTATCAAAACAGAGCAAACGAGATGATTGAAACTTCATGAACATCTTTAATTTGGTCTTTCCATGGCATTGGTTGCTGGGTGATTGTCCTCAACTGATTATAATTGAGATTAGATGATAGTGGAAGTGTTAGCAAATTACGAAAAACTATCAAAATAAGCAGAAGAGATAATTGAAACTTTATGAACATCTTTAGTTTGGTCTCTCCATGATATTGGCTGCCGGGTGATTGTCTTCAATTTCTTTTGTTGGTAGGAGGAGGTGATTGCTGAGGTTGGTGACGAGGCTGTGAGTGACTTGTCCCAGAAGGTTGCAGTTCTTCATGCTTGATATGATATGTTGAGAAATCTTGTGAGATTGCCTTTTTTTCTCTGAGTTTGTGGATAGATAGTTATTTCATTATGATTTTAATATTGAGGATAAGAGACGCTCTTGTTAGCTATAGCCTATAGTAGGACCTTATTCTTAAGGTTAACCTAATCCCCACAATGATATGCAAAATTATGGGGAAGAGATGGTACGTAGAATTGTTAATGTAACCGTATACTCTTCTAATGAAGCAATTAAACAACTGCACTTTGTGTTGTTGATTACTTTTATACATCAAGGAAAAACGTTAAATTCTAAAGAAAACAGTTGTACTTCCAAACTTTCGTAATCTTTATTCATAGTCAAGGTCTGAACATTGTTGATTTTGGCTAAACTTATTGTTGGGACTGTTGGAAATAGTCTTTCTACTAGCTATGGTTAAGGTTGCGTATTACTGGACATCTTTAGACTCCACGTGTTAGTGAGATTTTTACTAGATGTTCTTATTGTTGTTGTTGATTTTAGGACTCTTAACTTTATGTTTTCTAGCATTGGACCATTAGTGAAGAATATGGAGTGAGCCCCATAATTATCATCCTTGAAATTGATCCACTCGAACAAGTTTTGAGAACTTAAATAGTTGGAGCGAGAACTTAAATAAGTAGAATTGCCAATATGAGTTTTCTTATGATTATGTGGTAGTGAGATTTTATAGCTCTTTTTACCACTCAGTGGAGACAATACTCACTTCCTGACTGTGACTCAACTTCATCTCTTGTAATGTTGTTACTCACAATATTAGACGTTGATTGGTTTCCATGAAATAGGTTAATAGGAGAGCTAATTCAAAACCTACAATCCTAGGAGCATATGCCCGAAATTCTTGTTCAGTTTTATGAGTTGAACAACACAATTTTTTGCTATGCATTAGTTTTCCTTTGGATATCTCTAAAAGAAGAGGAAGTTAATATTAAGAATTAGAACAAGATCAGATCTTGCACGTAGCAATATGAGAATGAAATCTTTTTATTTGATTTTCAAAAGTTAAGATCATTTTATCTTCTATAATACAATTAATGCATGAAATATAATAGAGCATAAATGTGAAGCTTGATCATTTTTTTTATCATTTCCCTTAAACTGCTTATGAAATTAGCTAATTTCAATCACCGTAGTCGCATACTTGTTTGAGCTTTAATAGTATTTATAGAATGTGTTGAGAGAACTCTACACTTGTTGTAGAGAGTGCTAGGTAAGAAGTATTAGTTTCATTAGAGCCCAAACCTATTTATAATAAGGTTTGGATCTTTTAATAATTTAATTGAAATAAAATTATAAATTTAATTAAAATTTATTTAAATATCAATTACCTCTAAATAAATCCGATATCTCATATTGATCTTTGTTTATTAAATATCCTATATTTAATTTTAAAGTTTCTCAAACTCCACAATCAAGTCTAACTTGATCAGAAAATACCTTTTATCTCTTCTAACTCCTTTTTTATATGTGATTCATTAAGTTCTTAAATATTTTGACAAAATATAGATTATAACCTTAAATCATATAGGTATCGAATGCATGGTTGGCTCTTTGATAAAATCGACTCTTGTCTCCCTGTACACTATTTTAGCCTTATCGCTTTTCTTGTTACAGTTAATCCATGAAGAGTAGGTATAAAAACTTTTATTAAAGCTTCCAATCTCTTTCTTAAAGAGTGAAAGGTGTCTTTAAAGGAGGTACCAAATAAATGACTACTTGAATCGAGACAGTACATTTAACACTGTATGAATGTTTGATCCCTGGTGAGAGCTTGTGGGTATATATATTCCTTTTTCTCTAAAATCTAAACCTGTAAGGGTGTATAGGGACGAGTAATAAGGGAAGATAAAGGCCTCGTTCAGATAGATTTGAATATCTATGAATACTAAAATTCGATTTTACCTGAACCCGTCTCTACAAATAAGCCTAAAAATATGATTTAATGGACATGTCAGGTTGCTTTTCTTTTACTGCGCGAGAATGCGTAGATCGTCGAGTCGCTGGGGCTCCTTCTTCTTTAATCAAGGTCTCGGTTTCGAGTCTTGAGAATAGAGTCGCACTTGTGAGGGAGAGCTTTACTGCTTATATGGTCCTACCCGGCTAGAATTCGGATTAGTCGATTGCCCGTGTGGCGTCAGATACCGGATAATTTATAAATAATTATAAAAAAAAAACAACATGTACCAAGAAATAAAGGCTAAACGGCCGTAAAGTTTTTCATATTTCAGATTTGAAACTTTTGCTTTATGATCATTTCTAAGCGGCCGAACATCAAAATAAATAACTTCAACGTAGAATTGTAATTCATCACATGAAAAGGATAAGGTAGGCCCCAACTATTAAAGGCAATGGACATACAACTCTTCACAATAAACTAGACAAGATTGTATCTTGTGACCCTGAAAATGGCATCTTTCTTCTCATCTTCACCTTTTCTGGCTCAACCATTGACAGGAATTAACCACTTCTCTTCATCATCAGAACTAGCTCCTCCTCCTAAACCACCATCACAGCCCCAATCTTCCATACCTTCTCCTCCAAGGTTAAGTTCAAAATCATCATCTGAGCAGCAGCCATCTCCTGTCTCAGTTAAAGTGGAACAACAAAAGCTAACAACTACTACCACCAAAGTAGAATCTACAGACTGGGTTGCTTCCTCCTTAACAAGGCGGTTCGGACTCGGGGCGGGCCTTGCATGGGCTGCATTTCTCGCAGTTGGTGTGATCTCAGAACAGGTTAAGACCCGATTTGAAGTGTCCCAGGAAGAAGCAAACACAAGGTCTATCGTTATGATGATTTTTCTTGTCTATTGCCCAACTGGTTTTGATCTTCTTATGATAAACTGAAATGCAATTAATGATTAAGATAAAATTTAGATTCAGCACTGCTTTTTGCGGTTCCGTTAATTGTTTGGTTTCATTTAACTTTGAGAGGAACCGTTTCAAGGTGTTAAAAATTGGGAAACCTGGTAGCTGAAGCTCGAGCTCTGTTGGTATTAGTTCCCTAATTTCCTGAAGGCATGCACTTTGTTTCCAGTCCTGTAAATCTCTGTAGCCTGAAAGTATGTTATCACAAGCATTTAAGAACACACTGAGGAACATGGAAATAATTCAACTTGCTAAAATGTTTGCTCAAGTTACTTTATGTAAAATGGACTTGATTGGAATTATAACGAATCTACATATCCTGTCCCATCATATAGCTTCGATTGTCAATCCAGTTTCTGATAGTTACTCAACTGCAGAAATGTTGAGAAGGAAGAAGAGGTAGTATTACCGAATGGCATGAGGTACGTGTTCTTCAAAATTACACCATAAGCCCTTCAAACTTGTACCTAATCCTAATCAGGCTTACAGCCAATGAATTCATTTCCCACAGATACTACGAGTTGAGAATTGGTGGAGGTGCATCTCCTAGGCCAGGAGACTTGGTGGTGATTGATCTCAAGGGACAAGTACAAGACAGTGGACAGGTGTTCGTTGATACATATGGTAGAGACAAGAAACCTTTGGCTCTGGTGATGGCTTCAAGGCCTTATACTAAAGGGATGTGTGAAGGGATAGAGTATGTATTGAGATCAATGAAGTCAGGAGGCAAAAGGAGAGTTATAGTTCCTCCTAGCTTGGGATTTGGAGATGATGGAGCAGACTTGGGTAATGGTGTGCAAATTCCACCTTCCGCCACTCTTGAGTACATCCTTGAAGTTGAAAAGGTCTCCATTGCACCAGCTTAATTCTACCACATAATGCTCACATGAAGAACATAGCGTCTCCATAAAATTTTTCTCATGCTAATTTTCTGTGGAAATTCAAATTCAGAAAGTAAAGCAGTTTGATCTCTCATTTCTATCACTTTTGAGATTTTGTCATTAATTTTCATTGATGAGGTCTTTCTCTGAAAACACAATACTTTAGGTAAACAGTCACATAACATGGAGTAATTAAAAATGAGTAAACTACAAGGATGTGCATTTGTCAAAGTGATTAATTTATTAATTTATCATATTTATATATTATTTATATTAAAAGATATCATGTAAAATTAGTTTATTTTATTTAAAAAATTATTATATTTATTAATTGATAATAATATTTTTTAGTTTACTATGATAGTAAAATAAATCTTTATATAAATTTTTATTTACTATATAATGATATTAACATATAAGATGATTTATTTTATCTTTGTTTATATCTTGAGAAATTAAAAGATTGTATTAAAGAGTAATGGAAATGTTTACATCACAACAAAGATGTTTGCTACCAAAGAAGAGTTTATTCTTTGCTATAGTGTTTTAGTTTAGTCACCCTACTAAACTAAAACTTGCGTTTGCGGTACTAAACAAGTATTTAGGCTGGCGACATGTCTTACATCTTCCTCCAAGAGAATCATATGACTGAAAGTACCAGTATATAAAGGAGACATCATAACTCATTCTATTAGTTTCTTTAGCTGTGAATCTGGCTTTGCTTTGCCTAAGCATATAGGACCAAGCTAAGCTAAAGTAACAAAGATTTGCAATAACTTGTATTTTTGAGTGGAACTGTTTCACTTTCACCTTCCTAAGGACTAGCGCAGTTAACCTTTAAGTCTTTATCCACTTCCTACTTTATGTATCTGTGATAAGTTCCATCTTTGTTTCATTCCTATACTTGCTTCCTCTTCTTCTTCTTCTTCTTCTTTTTTTTTTTGGTCATAATCATTTCTCTCATCCAATTAATGCTCATAGAGACAAAACTTCAACAACTCTAGGGTCTTTCCCTAGTTTCTTAGCATTCCTCTCCTTCTAGACCAAATAGATTGAATATTTTTTGGTCTCACTTATACTTAAAGAGTTTATTGGTTAGCCATACAATCAAATTATCCCAATTATTGGTGTTGCAGATTGTATTGCACCTGAGTTGAACATGCTTCCAAATAATTTTTGAAATATTGGCAATCGAAGAATAAATGTGAGACATTCTCATCGTCCAAATTGCATAGGTCACACTTGAATTCATTACTGCTCTTGCTTTTGATTCTATCCCTTATTTAAAATCTTTCATTAGATGTAAACCACATGATGAAAGTAGTTTTTAGAAAGTTTGAGGTTATTTAAACTAGTTTGGCCTTGTATATTGCCCGCCTATGCTCTCTTAATGACTTTATGCAAGATTTATTAGTAAATTGCAATGACATATGTTTGTTCAATTTTATCTTGTTTGAACATTTGACATTTACCCTATACCCTAAAAAAAAGTTATCTCTAATAAGAGCAAATCTCACCTAATTACAAGGTCATTACCTACCATGCACTATTTCTTTAACTCTTACATTGTCTATCAGAATGTGCTTAATGGATTGAGCTTAAAGAATTAAGTTTAGGGGAGAACTAGGCATCCTTCCCATTTCCTTAGTTGTCTTAAGCTCCATTCTTATAAGGTTACTCAACTTTAGCATTCAGTTAATAGTCCAAAAGTTGTTTGCTTTTTCTTGAAGATTTTATAAGCTAACTACTTTTAGGTTATTGGAGTACATCCATCTCACACATGACCAAAGCTTATTTTGAACTTTACACTTTGATTTCCTTCAAAGACTTATTTCAATTTTTCACTTCTCGAAAAAAACTGATAAAGAATAAGAAAAGAGACTAATGGAGATAATTAGAAAGAGAATTAGAGCTATGGGATGAAAAAACTTTGGATAGGAGAAGCATAAGTCCCAATGTGATGATACATAGGACCTTAACATTCAAAAGAGGAGTTAGCAAAAAAATTAATCTGAAATGGTCAAACTGGTGACCTTAAAATTAGCATGTTATGTTCTAAGTTTTTTTTTGTAGTTTTGTGTTTTTTTACCTCATTTTTGTGATTTTCTAGTGAGTTGAACTGATGTATGTTCATGGCATGAAGTGTGTCCAAGGTCCTTCTCCAACTCCATCACCACCATAATCGCCATAGGTATTCTTGCCCTTGCCTTTTGTTCCTTTT
>JANKOE010000007.1:19459584-19469844 GCA_026284465.1 Erythroxylum citrifolium | reverse complement strand
GAGTTTGCATACAGACACATGGATCCTGGCTTCGGGAAGGTCCCGGTAACAAAAATTTTTGTTTTCCGCACCTGGTATATATGATGTACCTCCCGGGATTTTCCTACAGAAACCAAATTATAGAGATGTGTGTTAGCATAAACTTTCGGTGGAGAAAGGAGAAGAAGATGGTGGATTTTTCCAGCAGCATCTTAGCTTAATTCAACTAGGTGCAAGGTGTCTCCAAACTATCTTCACATGTGTCATTTGGCATGTAAGCCATTTATCTCCTCCTTAAGATGCCACATGTCTCTTAATTACTAGTTCATTTGTCATTCACTCATGTTGTCATTTGTTAACTAACTAAGCGGTCCACGTGTCACTAAATAATTGATCCATATTTCTACTTTTTTTTAAATCCAAAAACTACTCCAAATTTTCAATAATTGTAATGTGCAAGATATCAATAGTGTCGTGTATGTGTATATCACATTATGCATAAGCATGAATTATGCTTACAAATTTCTCATTAATCTCTAATAATCACCATTCTAATCTTAATTCAGATAACAGGGTGTTACGGGCAAGAACTTAATTTTGGTTCAATAACTGGATTGAATTAGGTTGTTTATACATACACCTTAGTTTGGAGAATCTTAAATTGCTCATTCCTCTAAATGCCAAAGTTGACATAATTATAGCTGAAAGAGAGTGACTATGCAAGCTTAGAGGTTTTGTTTATCATAAACATTATCCCTAATTACAAACCTAACATAAAAATAGAAGATGGAAGGTAAACCTATATGAAAGAGTCATTGCTCAAAAAGGTTCACTAACAAAATGTGCTTAAAGTTATTTAAGGTCCTTCGCCAAAAAGTCTCTTAGAGGGAGCTAGTTTGGCTTACTATCAGATCTCTTATGACTTCCTTTGTTCTTTAGATAACCATTAGGCAAAGCTTGTTAATTATAAACAGAATAAAAGGTATTTAATCCAATATGATTTGTGAATTATGCAATCAATTCCCTAAAAACAACAATCACATACCTCATGCTTGATGCTTCTCTTTAGCATTCTAGGGTCAATCTCTTTAATTATGCAAGCTCTCATTCACTATCACTACCTAGCCCCACTTCATCTTTTAAGCTAAGCAAGTTTGATTCACTTATAAGGGAGAATGCAATTTCTTTCAAACTTGTCATCAAATGTGGTGTTTATGCCTTCTAGAAGGAGAGAAATGCTATAATTTTGAAGGAGCAAATCAACCTATCTAAGTATTTATGTAGCTACATTACAATGGGTTAGGTAGATAGTTCTTTCTCATAATGATCCTTCAAGTATGAGTTGAGAACTAGCTATAAACTAGGAGATCTCCTAATCTTTTTAATCAAACGAGCTGTGCTCCTTACCTGGTTACTACTTCATACCTCTTAGTTGCCTTGGCTGTTAATTCTTAGTCATTTTATTAATATTTAATTTACTATAATTATCTTGCCTTGTGTTGCAACTTGATCTTGGTTTTAGGTTCTCCTAAACCAATTCCTATCTTTAATTTTAATGTATTATTCTTCAAAATTTTGAATCTTAGAATATCAACTAATTAATGTTAATATACTAATTCATATTAAAAGGATGTAGTTATGGATTTTTAGTCTATCATAAATTCCTTAGTTTATATATATTAGGCTCTCAAACTCTTTTCAAAGGTTAAAAGAGAAATGTATTGTTCAGCATGAGAAATTTTTGTTCATTTTGTATATAACTTGGTTATTTCGATAACTTTAAGGCATCATTTGGTAATCAGAAAGAATCATAATAGAAAAAGCAGAATAGGAATAGAAATGAAAAGGGAAAATGTGAATATTTATAGAATTTATAATTATGCATGTTTGGTATATAATAATTAGGAATGAAATTAAATAGATTAATAGTTATGTCAATATTTGGCATTAAATTTTAAGAATAGTAGTGAACACAATTTTACGACAGGTTAGCCATCACTACAAGAAAAGCAAGGATTAGCGACGGCAAACATACCATTGTAATTTACCAACAGAAAATTCATTTTCGTTTGTAAAATTGATAGAAAAATTTTCGTTTAGCGACGATAATAATATCCGTAGCTAAATATGGAGGGAAGCTAGAATTAGCAATGGAAAATTACCGACGGAAATATATCGTTGCAAATTACCGACGAAAAATCCATTTCTGTTGGAAAAATTGATGGGAAAATTTTCGTTTAGCGACGGTACTAATATCCATCGCTAAATATGGAGGAAAATCATCCCGAAAAATTTTGCGATGGAATTTAATGACGGAATAAGATTACCGTCGGTAAAGGATTTAGAGACGGTATAAGAGATCCGTCGGTAAAAAGACGGTAATTATTGGCGAAATAAAAAAATTTTGAGTTTTCCTACGAAAATTTTCGTCGGTAAAGGCTTTAGCGACAGTATTATAAGAGAACCGTCGGTACAAAGGCGAAAATTATTGGCGGAATAAAAAATTTTTGAGTTTACCTACAGAATTTTTCGTCGGTAAATTCTTTTTAAATATCAGCTCACTCGACATCTCCTCCCACCTGCGTTTTCTTCTTCCTTCTTCTTGCGTCTCCTCTTCGGTTTTCTTCTCTCCGGTTTCTCTATTGTGGACTCATTTTCTGCTCGTCGGTGTTGTCTTCTTCGGCCATTGTCATCGTGTCCATTGGTGGAGGTATTTTTGCAACTACTGTCATGTGTTTTTTCGTATACTAGATGAAAGTTAATTTGGGTATTTAATTACTTTCGTTTATTTGTGTATTTTATGATTAAAAAACAACTTTAAGATATAAATGGTAATGATAGAAGGGATAAGACGTGATTTTAGTTGTGATGTTGGGTTGTAGTTCGCAAAGATTTTGTCTTGGGCTCGAATAACTTCTCTAATCAAGTTCAAGGAGCTAACCACGAGACATCGTTTATTACCGAGGCAAAGCTTAGATGGATCCATAGACACTAGCCAAACTTCCCTTTTCTCGATGAATGTCTTGGCCATGAAATAGAAGGTAACCAGAGAATGAAATCCAATATATTTCCATCGGTAAAATATATTGGATTTACCGATGGAAATCAAATTCCGTTGGTAATTTTCTGATAGAAATTTACCGATTGAATGAAATAACCATCGGTAAATTTACCGACAATATACAAAATTTTCGTCGGTAAATTTACCGACAGGCGTATTTCTGACGCTTTTTTCCGTCAATAAATTCCGCCAGTGAATAAGCTTACCGACGGAATGTGTACAAATTTCGTCGACAATTTCCGTTGTTAAACTTTATTTTCTTGTAGTGCATTAAATATTACGCAATAAGCTCATTGTCATAAAAATACGAAAAATTATAGCCACGTAATTTTCTGAGGCCATGTTTATAAAAGTGAAGTGATCTTATGAGCAGTTATGGAACTCCAAGAGAGTAGACTTAGTGGAGGCAGTTCATCTAACAATTGTCGTCTCAAGTTTAAAATATACGCTTAGACTATTGCATCAATTGATTACTATCAAGAATCCGTCACAAAAAGAAAAGAAAAGAAATAAAAAAGGATGAACTTTAGCGTTTTTGTAAGATAGCGTGGCTGGATTGGCATCATTGTTCTATCATTTGGACCAATCCATTGCCAATACATATAAAAGGCCTATAAGATACGTACATTTTATTTGGTTCATACCCAAAATCTCTATCCCTCGGTGATCGTTTTGGGACACTATGGACCGATGTAAATGGGAGGCCAGTTAACAAGTCAGTAAAGGGCTTCAAATATGAGAAGAAGGATCAGACATTAGTCACAACTTTGGGCTTGTAGCGCACAAAAACAAAGTATCAGGTATCGTTTAAAGACATCCACAAACTCCACCTTGCTTTTGATTTTTTTTAATATTCAAAAATAATAATAACTACGACGTATTGAAATTCGAAGACAAGCGCAGAAACTACGACAGCAATCAGATTGGATCAGATTGATCATTTTCAAATTGACATCACAGCTATGCTAGAGATTAGGAGGTTTCTGAAACCAAACTAATAAAAACGTGTAATAGTATCCAGAAGGTTCTAGAAGAAATTCTATGATCCATTCTTCGCATTGTTAGCAGCCATCATCTTCTCGAACTCCTCGAAATTCACCATTCCGTCGCCATCAGAGTCGACGCCGGAGATCATTTTCACGCACTGCTCCACAGAGCACCGCATCCCAAGGCTATTGAGGACCTTATGCAAATCCGCGGACGAGATGAGGCCGTTCTTGTCCTGGTCGTACAGATCGAAGGCGTCGCGGAGCTCAGAGACGCCTGAGGAGGATCGACAGAGTTCAGCGAACTCATCCAGGTTGATGAAGCCGTCCTTGTCGGTGTCGAGTTCCTCCATCGCGCGGTGGAGCTCCGCGTTGGTGTAGGCAGAGCCCATGGACTTGAGGACGCCGCCGAGTTCATCAACGGAGATCTTGCCGTCTGCATTGGCGTCGAATTCGTTGAAGACACGCTTGATTTCGTCCATGCTCCGGAGGGAGAGAGAAGAGGAGGACTTGGAAGTGGCTGTTTCGTGGATAGTTTCCGGAATGGTGGCTGTTGCCATTGGGTTGTTCGTTCTCGGAGAAATTGGGTTTTCAGGGAAAACGTTTTGGGAGAAATATCAGAGTGGTCGGTAAAGATGTCTGAATCTGATAATATTATATAATTTTCCTTGCCATACAAACAACGAAGTACAAAAGTACAAACCCACAATTTTGGGTTTTAGACTTTTAGTCTTAAAAAAGTCAAAAGAGAGAAAATTCAAATTTTGAAAAGAGAATCACATGGAAAGCACGTGGCGTGGCCGCCTACGACTTTGATATGTTAAACGTGGGTTGTTGTGCCTCCGCTGACCTGCTTTTGTAGAATTAAATCACAAAAACAAAAGATTCACCTTAACCCAACTTATGATTGAAGGCAATTAGGAGAATCCTTATTGTTTTGGTATATTGTTAGTCATTAATGTTTGAAAAACCATTATTTTACTAGGCATATATGAATGTATTTCACACTTATGGCTTAATAGGATTATGATTCTTAATTTTACATGCTTGAATTATAAATATTTTTAACTTTTCAAATTTTTAAATCAATGGTTCATTTAATACACATTACCTTATTATAAATTTGTTAGTAAATTTAATCAAATACAAGTATATATCCTTTTATAAATTGTTTTTACATCCAACATATTACATATATAAAATTTGACAATTCAATGCCATAATTTTCCTTTCACCAAAAATTGATTTGTTTACCTTTCAACCTAACAAGTTTCATATGTTTTATACAATTTATAATAAAAAAAGATACATATATCCTTATATATAGCTTTATGATTCTCATTATATTAATTTAACTAACTTGAAATAAAATGATAGTCTCAGTTACATAACTTTGTATTTTTGTCACTTATGTTAAGCGTAAGTCTTCTTTTAATCCAACACATACAAACTATTTGTATAAAAACTTGGATCAATTATTTTTATTAGAAAATTTATTTTTTATTATGCCTTCAATTGGAATAATGTCTAATATGAATGTATTATCAAATACACAAGATAAATCATTTAATAGTCTTCTTCTAATGGAAGTTATTATCATATTATAGAAAATGTCTTCCATAATGTTTGATGTTTATGCTTTTAGCAGGTTAAATTGAGTGAAATAATTTTATCAAAGTATTATACCTTTCAACTTTACAACAACAATAACAACAAAATTCAATAAAAAATCTCGTTAATATGCGAAGTTTGGGAAGGTCCAATAATATACAACCTTACCTTTAATTAATAGAGAGGTCATTTCTAAATGACTCATATGAAGAAGAATATACCTTTCAACCCTACTCTTTTCATCTTATATATTGACATTCATCTTACATATTGCCATTAAATTTTATAAAACATTAGTTATCTCAAAATGTCATTACATTTGGTCACATACTTGATATCGACATATCTTTAAAACTTTAGCATCATATCCTCAATAGGTATTAATCACAAAATATCTTAATTTCAGTTATACTAAACTAAGGTAATTTCTTCTTAGAACAAAATAAATAAAGAAGGCAAGTAATTAGTTATATGTCATAATAACTAAGCAAGATTAAGAGTCTAATCATTTATTTGTTACTCCGACTATTTTATTCAGAATAATAGCCCTTAATATTAGTCAAACATAATACTTTAATCTCTCTAATAAGTTAAGATTCCATTTGATTCTACTTTATCTTAAGTTACTCAATAAGCCAACTAAAATTAAATTAGGTAGAAACATAAAATTTTGAACCTCAACATTTTTATTAAAATACAATTTAAACTATAATGCTTCAAAATGTTCAATTTACCTTAATGTTTCCATAATGTACAAAATATACCCTAAATAGACAAAGAATTTGACGAGGTTAACCTTAAAAATTTGATAGTAGGTCCTATTACTAAGTGTCATAGTAGGGCCAACTATCAAAAATTTAAAATTTAAAATTAATTTTTTATTATTATAATTAATCTTGATTCCTAATTAGGTTAAGTAAATCATTTAAATCTTTAATTACTATAATAGTTATTTATTTAGGATAATTTATTAATTGAAGCCCCTAATTTTCCTAATTAACATACCATAATTTCTAAAATTAGGGACATAAAGTAATTAAATATAATTAAAAAAAACAACAATTTAGTAACAATTCTCCACCAACAAAATAATTCAAAATGTAGAGAAAGGTGATTATATGGTACCGATTAGAGTATCTAAAATGGAGGGGGTGCAGTCATCCGGTAACGGCGGCACCTTCATCTACGATCTTGTCGATGAAGAGACTGAGCTGATGCCGACAATGAGGATAATTCATCGAACAATGACAATTGGATCTCAAATCTGGAGAACCTAATGCCTTCCTTTGGTCCCATGCAATTTTGTACATTTTGAGATTCAAGATACACTTTACGTCTTTAGCTAGATAACGTTCTTATAAATCACATCTTATATAACCATATTCTTAACATGTACCTAATATTTAATAAGGGATTTAATTTTAAAAGGTCCCATGAAATACATATTACATAGGAAAGGTCATACATTTAAATATGCAACTCCTTATACAAATATAATCAAATATACATTCTTTGATTCTAATTATTGACATAATATCTATAATATAAAACAATATTTCTAACTCTTTGAATAATTAAATTAGATTAAACTATTAATTTTTAAATAAATCAATTTTTTATTCCAACTAGAAACTTGATTTGATTTAAAAAAATTCAAATTCAATTAGAAAATATTTTCAATTATGTTGACTTCTTTAACAAATTTAATAGAAAATGATTTTCAATAAATTACTCTTCTTACTTATTATAATTTAGAAATTTTTTTCATAATTTTGTCATTTATAATCAGTCTCTTTACTAGTTAAACATAAGATTATGTACTACTATTACACCTCTCCAAATTCTGCGCTTCAACGGGATTTCTACTATGTGGTGTTATTGTTGTTGTTATTTTTTTATAATTTTATAAGTAACACGTTCTAATTCAATTTAAAAACTATTTATAATCTAATTATTAAAAAACATTTCCTTAATTAGAAAAATGCTTTCCAATGTCAAAAGAAAATTAATTTCAACATTAAATTAAATAATTTTAATTTAATTAAGAAAATCTTTTACATTATTTTTATAGATAAAATTTTCAGTTAATAAGAATATAATTCTTTATTAAATTATAAAAAATTTCTAAAATATCAAAGAATGCTCGTTTTTGAATTAACAAATTTTTTCAAATATAATAAATGCATTTTCAAATTAGTCAAGAAACTTATTATTCAAATCAATAAAGAAATATGTTCTAAATAAAATAGAATAATTAATAAACCTATAAAAATAATAAATTTATTTAAATCAAATTGAAATAAATAATTTTAATTAAGTAATGTCTTTCTTAATTATTCAATAGAATAATTTTCTTTTTTAAAGAGTCTAATTAATTATTAATTTTAATCTGGTTGAAATTCAATTGATTTAATTTTTAGAAAATAATTATTCTAATATATTAATTGATTATTTATCTTAATTTAATTTAAAATTAAGATTTTATCTTAATTAATATAATCATTACATCTAACATAAATCATGAAAGATAATCCTTTAAAAAATTCACAGCATTCCCAATAAGAACTATCCATTTTGAAAACAACTATCATTCAATTAAAAACTTTTTCTCTAGTTTTATTAAGAATTTAAACTTAAGAGGGGACTACTAGCAAGTAAGTAGTAACACGCCACACTTAGTACGTCGACTTTAAATGCGTTGTTTCCTATGGGGCACGTCTACTCGCAAACGCGTTATGTGTGAGACTGGGACACGTCTACTTGCAAACGCGTTGTTATCTCCTCCATCGCCTCCCTCTGTCGTTGTCACTTCTCCACCTCACAAGCATCTGTCTCCTTCATTTCCTCCCGCATGTGTTTGGTCAAGTAGGCGACTTTACCTTTGCTAATTGCAAATGTCTCCACTAGCGGCTACCGCCACCTGACTTCATATAGCGATGGGAAGACGCTTCTAAGCCTCATCCATCAATTTATTCACATAAACCTGAACAGTCACAATATCCAAACCCAGAAGTAAGAACACCAAGGGCGTGCAAAAGACTTTTCCAGAAATAGAAAAAAATAACTTCAAACAAGTTCTTTCTAATCCAAGCTTTTACATATACATAAAGAAAAGGGGACATGCAATTTCCAGATTGCTCCAAACTGAAACACATGAGAGGAAGCATAAAGAAAAAAGAGGGAGGCGTAGATATTGAGTCCTCATAAACTAAAAAAAGGGGGACGCATGCATTCGTATGTTTTTTGAGAGCCTGATTCTTCATTATTTCTATAAAAGGGGAAGATCATTGTTTCAAAAACAAAGCAAAACACTAATTAATAATTAATATTCGGCAGATCCACATGCAAGGCAAAGCATGGTTAAGTTATAAACGTTTAAACCTTCAGCCGGAAAACGGTCGTTTTGTTGCTGAAACTTAGACGTTCTTAAATATACCAAAACGACATCGTTTGGGATTTAACCAAACGACGTAGTTTTGTTGGTGAATGTTTCAACGTTAACATTTGGTGTTAGAACACAAGTAGGGAATGCCGTCAACAAATGGTGGGAAATGGGAACACACTCTCCTCCTGGATTTCGGCTTTCGGCTTTGGCAATATCCACACGTGGGAGCAGAGAAGTGGTTGATATATTACCGACTCAATAGTCAACAATTGAGAGGACGTAAAGAGTCCAATAAATACAGAGGATTTGATGCCCTATGTTTATAAGAATTTTCTTGTTTAACCAACGAATAAATTATTCATAGTTAATAAACTCAAAACAAACAACCCCCGTGAATTGAACATTATGCATCTCGAAAGAATTTGAATAATAGACTAAAGCTTATTCATCCTTATATCTAATCAACGATTACCATGTTCTTAACAAGTATCATATTTATAGAACATGGTATCTAATCAACGATTACCATGTTCTTAATCTTTCTATATAGGACAAGATTTCGAAAGATTACTGTTCATCCTTGTATCTAATCAACGATTACCCTTCAAGCTTAATTAGCTCCGTACGTTTAAAGGTTAAGATATAGAAAGATTCTCTTGTAGAGCAAATTGTCTCACTAGGTAAATATGTGAGACAAACAAGTCCCCTAGCTCCAAAGGCATCCCCTAGTTTAAAGATCAAGGTTTCTACGTTTTAAGTTCACCAAAATAACGTCATTTGGTTTAAAACTAAACGACATCGTTTTGTTAGAGTTAAAAGCTGACGACTAACAACGACTCTTACTGATAGAATTACCGACGATAATCATCGTCGGTAAACATTTTCTTCCAAATTTACACTATAAAACGTCACAAAAAGGTTCTAAAAACGTCACAAAAGAGTATATGCGACGTTTTTTAAAACGTCGCAGAATGTGGTGAAGACAAAAGGTATCCGTGACGTTTTATGAAAAACGTCACGAAAAATACTGACATTCCGCGACGTTTAAAAAAACGTCACTAAAAGTTTAGACAATCCGCGACGTTTTGAAAACGTCACAAAATGTGAAGCAATCCGCGACGTTTTTTAAAAAACGTCACAGAATGTCTTCCGCGACGTTTGTTTGAAAACGTCACGGAATATCTTTTGCGACGTTTTTTTTAAAACGTCGCAAAATATCTTCCGTGACGTTTTTATTA
>JANKOE010000007.1:19261688-19279374 GCA_026284465.1 Erythroxylum citrifolium | reverse complement strand
CAAGAACTATTATAGGAAGGCTGGGCACTCCAAAAATTATGTCTACGCAAAATTATAGTATGAACCCATTTAACCCAGAGAGCTTCCTTATCAGTAAACAAAAACCAAATCCGTTTACCTAACAGTACTTGATTCCAAGTAGTCAAGTGCTTAATGCCAAGGCCTCCTTCCTTTTTAGGACAACAAATGTCACTCCACTTAACCCTAGCCTGAGAATGAGAATCTACCTTTCCTGCCCACAAAAAGTTCCTAAGCTTAGCTTCAATGTCCTTAAGAATAGAAGAAGGAAGAATGAAATGAGAGGACCAGTAGACATGGAAGGAAGAGAGAACTGAGATAACCAATTGAAGTCTACCCGCGTAAGAAAGAGTCTTATGAGTCCAACGATTGATCCTAGTTTCTATTCTATCAATAAGAGGGGCACAATCCCTTCGAGAAAGACGACCCGTGATGAGAGGAACTCCAAAATACCTAAATGGGAGGGAGCCTTGATGAAGGCTTGACACTAGATGCATTCTACTGCTCAAATGACTAGCATCGAGGGATAAATAAAACTGACTCTTGGAAGTATTCATTTCCATGCCAGAATACATAGAGAAAGAGTGCAAAGCATCTAGCAAAAGTTGAGCTGACAACTAATCCCCATGACAGAACATTAAAAGATCATCCGCAAATAGAAGATGGTTGAGTTTAAGACCCTGACACCGCCAATGATATTGGAATTGAGGAGAGTTATCAGTAATCAGACTTAAATGTCTAGAGAACACTTCCATACAGATGATGAAAAGGAAAGGAGAGAGTGGATCCCCCTGCCGTAATCTAGATAGACCCTTGAAGAATTTGGAGGGAGTCCCATTAACCAAAATGGAATAGGAAGGGGTAAAGATACATTCCTTAACCCAACCAATGAACTTCCGAGGAAGACCTACTGCTTCTAGAGTGTTGATCAGAAACTCCCAATGAATAGAGTCAAAAGCCTTTTGAAGATCCACTTTGAAAGCACAGCGCTTATGAGAATTGGACAGGTGATAGTTCTTGAAGATTTCTTGAGCTAAAAGGATATTATCACCTATATGCCTATTCTTGATAAAAGCACTCTGAGTTGGGCCGACTATAAGAGAAAGGATAGGACTGAGCCTATTAGCCAGAATTTTTGCAATTACCTTGTAAAGCATGTTACAACAGGAAATGGGTTTAAAGTCTTGGACAGTTGAAGGATGAGCTCTTTTAGGAATAAGGGAAAGGAAGGTGGAATTTATTTCTTTGAGGAGCTTACCATGAGTAAAAAAATTTTGAATGGCTACAGTAACATCATCTCCTATTATGCTCCAGGCCTTACTATAGAAGAGTCCATTAAAGCCATCAGGACCAGGCGCTTTATTAGGATTTAGGGAATGGAAGGCCTCACGAATCTCTAAAGGAGAAACTTCGGCAATAAGAGCTTCAGAAGGAGCGACCTCAATTGGATGAGAAAAGAGATGAGCTACAAATTCCTTAGAGGAGTGGAGAGTCTTCTGGGAGCCTATGGAGTTTTTGAAAAACGAGAGGAATTCAGATTGGATTGCAGTGAAGCCTACTACACATCGTCCAGGACTCACCTCTAGAGAGTGAATGGAGTTACGATTCCTATGAGCAATGAGAGAATTATGGAAGAACTTAGTATTGCGATCTCCTTCCTTGAGCCACTGGATTCTTGAGGATTGTCTATAAAAAGATTCCTGATAAGAAAAAGCTCTATAGAGATCGCTAATGGCTTCAGACTCCCTAGCTAGCAGGGGAGAAGAACTAGGAGAAATCTTTAGAAGGTCCTAAATGGAATTCAAAGTAGCTTGACAAGTCTCTACTCTAGCATTAATATCCCCTATTTGGCTCGAATTCAGGAGTTTAAGCGCTTGCTTGACTTGTTTAAGCTTCTTTACAACCCTAAACATTGGAGTACCAATAACGGGAAAGGCCCAGGCTTCAGCAACAATCTGAAGGAAAGAGGGCTGATCAGCTAAAAAGTTAAAAAATCGAAAGGGGGAGGCATATTTGACCTAAGGACCAACCAACTTCACCACTAAAGGAGAATGATCAGAAATAAGAGGGTTAGGAATAATACAATGGGAGGTAGGGAACTTTAGGCTCCAGGAAGTGTTAATGAGAGTTCGGTCTAACTTTCTCGCAGTGAATGTATTACCTAATTGTTTGTTAGACCAGGTAAACCGAGAACCACTGGTGTTCAAGTCAAAAAGCCCATTTGAACTAACAAACTGTCTAAAATCAGATTGACCACCCAAGATATTCAAACTAGGAGGATTGGAATCCTGAGGATGGAGAATAGAATTAAAATCACCTGCAAGCAACCAAGGAAGGGAACCAGCCGTAAGAGCTACACTAGACAGATCAGTCCAGAGATGTTGCCTAAAGGTTGAATTATTAGCCCCATAAACACAAGAAAGCAGGAAAGAATCTGAGCTATGCCTAGGGTGGATTTGCACATGGATAAACTGATCCGAGTGACTAACAACAGAGCACTCTAAAATATCTGGGTTCCAGGCTAACAAAATTCTGACATTTTTAGATTGATCTAAGTTGCTAAAAGTGACCCATCTAGGAAATAAAGAAGATCAGACTCGATGCAAAAACTCAGGAGATCTAATTCTAGTTTCTACTAGACAAACAAAAGAGGCAGAAAGTTTTTTAAGCCATGCTCTAACAGCAAGCTACTTATTGGGGTGGTTTAAGCCCCTCACATTCCAAAAAACGAACTCCATATCACCAAATCAGCTAAGCCGCAAGTCTAACTACTTCAACTTTTTCCTGCCTTTCCTAGTCTTACGAACAGAACATTCCCCCTCAACCCATCCAACAGTCCCAGGACTAGCAGGTCTCAATTCTGAAGAAGGAGAGGGAGGTATACCTTGCAGAGCCTCGTCCAGGGAAGATGACTCCCTACTGTCTCCACTGAGAACTTCAGAAGGGTGGATACACTGGACACTCGTAGGAAGAATCAGAGCATTATTGACTTCACTAACCTCTGGAACCTGCACTGCATCAACACTGGGCTGGTCAGACAGAGCAGCCTTCGGAGGCTCCTGAGAATGAGCCGTAGAAGCACCAGCAGTAGGTCCTGGCAAAGCCACTGCCTGGGGAATAGGCACCCCACTGTCTCCACAGAGTACTACAGAAGAAGGGCAGGAGTGGTCTCTCAGGGGAGAAATCATAACAGTGCTGGCCTCAATGGCCTCTGTTATCGGAGTATCCTCAACTCTGACCTGTTGAAGAGAACCTTCCACTGAATCATTCAGAATCGCCAGAGAAGAAGCAGGGGCGGGTGGCCGCTCCTTAGAGTCTACTGAGCCAGAATCCTGACCAGACTCGAGTTCATGATGAAGACCAGTGGCAAACTTCCGACCCGTGGGAGCCCATACCTTACGTTGTTCGCCTGCTGGAGGCTGCCATTCATACTCAATAGAGATTTCCTGAAAGGAAAGCTAGCCCTCCTCATCATACGTTGCCAATTGGACTGACGACAGCCAGTGCTTCTTCAGATCCATTTCAACACATAATTGGGCATAACTAATCCGAGACATCCTCACTGTCGGAGTGTCCATAAGTAGAGGGAGCCCCACCGAACTAGCAATCCTTCCCAGGCCTTCAGTGTTCCAGTATTCAACTGGCACCTTATAGAAGCGAGCCCACACTGGAGCCTTTAGAATTTCCACCGCATCTCCACCGTTCAGACGCCATTGACGAAGGAACAAAGGCCGGCCTTGAATATGCCACGGGCCACGCTCAACCACCGATTTCATACCTTGCTCTGACGCAAACCGAAAGAGGAAATTGTTGGCGTTAGTAATCAAGATGTCTTGAAGACCAAAATCAACCCATGCTTTCACCAGGGCACGATGCACCACCGGATAGGCAGGACGTTTGCCAAGAAAGAAACCGACTAAGGCAGTGCGAAATTTAGAAGCTCCTCTTTGCGCAAGCTCCCACGGAGGAATGACGTAAACCTGATTCTCTTTAATCTCCGGAGGATAGAAGGATAGTTCCTGAGTCGCGGAGGGGACCCCAATGCCAGCTTCCACGACTGACTTCCAGGTTCTGGTCGATACCGGAGGAGAGGGTTACTGAGAGGAGGGGGGAGGGAGGGTTGTTTCGAGGGAGGAAGGTGGAAGACTGTGTGAAGGAGAGGGAATCGAAAGACTAGTGGAATTTTGGGGAGGACGAGAAGAATCGAAAAGAGGAATATTAGGGTTCAAATTTTCAGAGGGGGGAGGGATTCGTTTTTGGGGAGACGATGAAGAAGAAGGGGCAAAGGGCTGAGGAGAACGAGGGATCAGGGAAGAAGAAGAAGCCATGACTGAGATGGACAATCGCCACCGTTAGGAAGCTAACTCCTCCGGAATCGCTCACATGATCGCTTCGCTAATATTTTATTACATAAATAACTCTGTCATGTTGAGAATTTCTATAAACATACAAGTAATTTTCAAATGGATTTCTCATATGAGGTTAGTATAATAAAATTATTCTCTAACAAACACCCATGTAATGCATATATGTGACAGTAAGATTCGTTATTAAATTGTCAAAAATAATAAATAATAACACATTTTGCCAATGAAATCCATTATTAGATTATAAAAATAATAATTCATTTATATAAATATGACATTTTATTGACAAAAAGTTAATTACGTTAAATTTTTCATCTATTTAAAGTTTGTTTTACACATTCTAAAAATGTTATGCTTCAAATTAAATGTTTTAAAATATTATAATTTAAATTATATTCTTGTAAAAACGTTGAGGCTTAAAGTGAACTTTCGATCAATAACAAATTAACACCTTGAAAATCTTCAAAGCAGTGATCCGATACATAGGTAGTTGTATATTAGACATGAATTCTTTCACTACTTGAATGACTGCAGACCTTTTTTTATCAAGATTGATTGTGTAGTTTTTCCTATACTATTTATTAACTGTGACCAAGTTTTCCTCCTGTAATTTCTTTTGATAAAATAAAGTTTTCATAGAAGTTGGGTGCTATTATACAATCGTGACACATCCACAAAGGATTGTCTAGTAAATGGCCGACCCAACACCTCCTAGTTGGAGACACCAAACCACCAACTGTCCTAAAGATAAATTATGTCTGACGTTGCTAGCCTCTACTCTTTCTACAAAATGAATTGTGCTTTGTTTTCTTTATATATTCTGCATGTCACTCTCTACATATGTACATGTACCTTCACGTTCACCAATACTTAGTATTATGTTCGAAGCAACATCTTTTTGCTTTCCCCGTAAAAATGCATGCCTTTATATAATATAGTTTATATATTCTTCTTGCGGATTACTAAAACAATAGTGTTCAGATCATAGTTCACGTGGGCATTCATGTTTATTTGCGTTATACTGGGACGGTTATCGTATACACACACAATGGCAAACCAGTCAATGAACAGTTCTGAGTTCTGACTTTTGTTTTCATAGATTGAACTAGGCTTAAATCACTAAGTTCGAGTCGGGCTTTCCATGAGCTTAGGCTAAGCAGAAATTAAGTATAAAACTTTAGGTACATAATCGCGTCGAAATGAACTGTGATTCGATAGATTCAATGATGGACTATAATTAATTTTAACTCTACTTTTACATGAATATAAAGTTTTTGGATAGATTATTATCCTAATCGAAATTCCAATCGTGTTCTGCATCTTATGTTATCAATACCAACAAGGCAACTTGTGTCAGATAACATTAAGCATATTCAAACATCCTCTCAATTTCAATTCACAATTTTTAAAAAATTTTTAAGTTAATCTCCATCCCGAACTATTAAATGGGATTATTTTTATATTCAAGTCCAACCTATCCTAAAAATTTTAAAATTTGAACATAATCTATGACTATATTTTTTAAAAAAATTAACAGTTATATAAAATATAATTATAACATACTGGAATTGATATCTTAGCATAAAAATTATACTAATTTTGAATATAATTAATTAATTAATTTTCAAATAATTAAAAAATCATTGCAAAATTCATAATAAACTAAGCTAAAATTCTTTAACATAATAAACCTTTTCTCTATCATTACGACTCAAAAAAGAATCCAGATCTTTTCCTATAACAAATAATTAAAATAAAAATAATTTATTTAAAAAATAAAAATTATAAATATTTACATGAAATAAATTGCTTGAAACATATCTTTTTTGTTGTAATACAACACTCAAAGTAACGAGAGATTATATTATATTTGATTTGAGTGAATTGCCAGATAGAACTAAATATAGATTTTAAAAGGCACGATAGAAATTAGAATAGCCAAAAAGATTAGGGATAACAAATGGGTCCGGCTACAGCCCGAAGTGAACAAGACAGGCCAGGGTTGATAGAGTCTCGAGTCCGATTTTTTCGGCCGGCTCAATCCTCGGGCAGGGCTCAGGTTGGGTTTGGGCTTGAGGCTGCCCATGCTCGGTAATGCAAACGACATCGTTTTGCCATAAAATGATGTCGTTATACTTTTTTAAAAAATTTTGGGCCGAGTCGCCCCCATCTCTGACCTGAACCGACCCTTTCGTGATTCTTAAAAAAGATCCCTAACCAATATACTGAAAGTAAAAAATCTTTTAAAAGTCACATTTCAATATTATAATATATCAATATTACTATTTGGATCCATATTATACTCTTTTAAACACATATATGATGGAACATTGACTTCGTATGTTCTTTGCAATTAGATTCTTCAAAATCCAACTTCTTTTAATGTTATTCAAATTAGAAGAAAGTTCAACATTTTGAGTGATATTATCATCTCCATTACTTTTGTAACACTCAACCATCATAAATAAGGTCTTCTTCACTTAACAAAATTAGATATAGTGAAATTATCATGAAGAACATAATAACAAAAGTGAAGATAAGTCAATTTGTCCATAATAGCATCACATGATAATAACAAAAAGTAATTTGACGAATACTTGTCAAATTTCTTCTACATCTCATAGATTATACTAGCCATAAATAGAGAAGGATTTTCTGCAACATCTTTCAAATATTTTTAATTTTCTATGTTTAAAGCAAATATTAAATATTGGATATTTTGAATAAAAAAATTATAACCATCATAAAATATTTTCAACAATTTGCGAAGAACTTCTACGTTATCTCATTCCTCATCAGTAAGGGAAAAAATTAAGAAATCTTTTTTAATTGCACCCAGTGGATTAAAGCATGCTTGTAATAAAAAACATGATCAATCATAATGATAATAAAGGACACACTTGATGAGTTTCAGATATGACTTTTGATGCTTAACTATTAAAGAAAAATTAATAAATTTGATGTGTGTGTGTGTATATATATATATATATATAAAAGATAAAGATCAATTAAAGGTTGATGAGTATCATCTGAACAAAACACAAATTAAAGAATTTTTCTATGAGAGAAGAGTTTCTTGCTAGAGTTGTTTAACCTTCCTACATTAGTACCAAAGTAGGTTATGAATATGCATCTTAATCATGATCTTTAGTCAATCAAATTTGTGTTATGTTTGAGTAATCGTTTCATATTATTTTATTGACTGATTTCAAATAAAGATAAGTATCGATCCTCTATTATTTGTATCAATATTCTTCTTCAATGTAGTTAGTTTTCTTGCCTTATACGTATAAAGTATATTATATTAAACTGAAGGAGGTTTCAATCATTGTTTTGATAATAACAAATCATAATTACTATTAATGAGTTTATTATTTTGATGAAAAGTAATATAAGAATAAAATAAAGTTATAAATTCAAGAAGATAGCTTATAAAGTTGATAAGGAAAAGAAAAAGTTTATAATCATCAAAATAAAGAACAAAATAAGAACAAAAGAAGTCTAAGGATTATCAAGGTAATTTTTTAGTTTATAATATTACTTGTAATCTCACTTTACTAAGTTGATGCTCTAAAAGGCTCGCCATACATAAACATTTTATTTCACTTTATTGTATAAGTCTTTACATTCATTAAGAGGCATTGAAGCTTTTTGTTTTAATAGAAAAACCTTTTAATCTTTCAAACACCCTTTAGGGAATATGTTGGAAAGTGTTTAAATCATGCTTGCATTAAACAAATTAGTTTTGAGCATTTGAAGGTGTTAAAATCGTGTTTTTGGGGTGATTGGTTAACCTATATAGGTTAGTGATTAACTAATATAGGTTAAAGTTGTTAAATTTGATTTACCTTAAATTTGTTGTAACATTGGTTGATTTACTAATCGACTAATATACCTACTGGTTAATCAATATTCCAATAGCTAGTGAATTTGGTGCCTTTAATGCATATTGGTTGACCAGTAACATTATAACTATATATAGTGTATTGGTCATTGTAATAGTTAGTTATTTGCTCCAACAACTAGAAAGGGTCCCAAAATACTATAAATAGGAATTTTCTCATTAATTTTAAAATTAATAAGGTTTTGGATATTGTATACACACATTTCAAAGTATTTTTTCAATCATTTGAGCATCATTATCCCATATTTATATGAGTAAGCTATTTTGGAGTTATCAAGTTATAAAGTGACGAAATTTAAGATGTAATATTTTTCTTGGGGAATATATTATTGTGCTTGAGGGTGATCTAAGTGAGGTTGAGGTTATTCTTTGCCTGGAAAGAAGAATTATAACAAAATTCCAAGAAGAATCTTGGAAGTGGACATACGTAAGGGTTGTTTACGAAACCACTAAAATCAGTTTGCATTCTTTCTTCTCTATCCTCTTTAAAATATTGTTCAATTATTTAATTGATTTATACTAAGTAATTTCATCATCCTTTTTTACATTGATTATTGTTAATTGAGTACATTCTTTAGAAAAGTTTTTCAATTTTTTAAAACATTAATTCACTCCCCTTTAATGTGCTATATGGGACTAATAAGTGGTATCAAAGTGGATCTGTTAGGTTAGCATTTATAACGAAATCTTATAACGAATATCATAATGGCATATTTAGAAGCATCATCATCATCATTCAACCAAAAGGGACAAAGCATTAGTAGACAACCATTATTTGATGGCAATAATTACCTTTACTGAAAAAATAGGATGAAATTCTTCTTAACAATTAAAAGTATAAACCTATGAGAAATAGTTTCAAATGGCCTCTTTATTCCTATGAGAATTATAGAAAACTACGGATGTTAAAAAATTAGCTTCACCTAAGGGTATCTTTTTTTAAAATAACTTAATCAAGTAGTCTACTAAAAGAGGAGGTTAAAGATTTAGATCCTAACAACTAATTAAAGTGTCTAATAGCCTCTGAAATAAATTTAGCTTGTGAGTGGAGTTGAGAACCATTAGACATCAAAGATACAATTCTGTTGGTTGATTTCCTTGCTTGGACAGACTTATAGAAGAAAGCTAAATTTCTATCACCATTTGCTAGCCTTCTGTTTCAAGACCTTCGCTTCTACAATGAATAATCAAACTTATTTGCTTTAATATAATTAAGAAGGCTTGAAATTCAAATTGCTGTAATAAGGGATTGGTAGGATCCAAATTTAGCTCATTCTATGCCTTATCTAAAGCTTCTCTAGTAGTATTTAATAATTGGTGAATGTTGCCAATTTTATCTCTGGAAGACTTTAATTTCCTCTATGATGCTATTGAGTTTTCTGACATATTGAAATTTCTTAAAACCTAATTTAATTAAGCTCATTCCTTTTCTGACAACATCTTTGAAAAATTCCATACTCATTACGAAATTGTTTAGTCTGAATGGATGTCTTATAGTAGATTGTGAAGAATATGAGAAAATTAATACATGAGAATGATCAAATATCATTAGATTAGGAAAGAACATATAAGAATTAGGGAAAACTTGAGTCCATTTCAAGTTAGACATGCCCCTATCAAGCTTTTTCCTTAGAAAAGTAGAGTCTCTCTATTTGTTACTCCAAGTGAAATAGTTTCCACCTCTTGGCAGATCACTAACATCAATTGCATAAATGCAATTTTTCAAGTCTTCACATATAGTTCTAGTTAAGAAATTCTCATCAACTTTATCGATATGTATGGTAGCATTGAAATCACCAAGTAAAATCTAAGAATAGTTTATCCTTTGATGGTTCCCAAGCTTATTTTAGAGGTGAGTTCTCCTATAAACATGATTAAATGTATAAACCATTGAAATATCTAGGAGTAGGTTACTGCTGAGAATTCTAATTTCTAGATGTATGAGCTAATCATAAATAAAGGAATTCAGACGCTAAAGCACATCATAATTATAGACTATCAAAATTCTTCCATTTGGATGAGAACTTGAATTAGAAATGGCTCTCCAACTATTGGGAAACAAGTTAAGAATAACACGATGATTTTGATTCAGTCTGGTCTCCAAAACACCAAGTAAAGATAAGTTATTAACAACAACAAAATTCCTAATGTCTTGTTACTTTGCAGGGGAATTCAAACCCTTAATATTCTAAGCAGAGAATGTCATTTTTCCATAGTAGAAGAACCTAGGTTCTTCTTTCTTCCTGAATTTCTTCTAGAGGTTAGCTAGAATCCATCTTTATGTGGGGAAGCTGGAGCGGATTCACTATAGGGATAAACATGTTCTATGAGTTTGTTTGAAAATGTGCAGATAGTAGAATGAGATGATTCAATCACAGGTATTGTAGGAGTATCTAAAGTAATATAGATGTTAGCAAGAGATGATACAATTACAAATACCGCAGAAGTATTAGAAGTAGTATAGCTACTGACATAAGAGATTTCCATTATAAGAACTGAGGATTCTAGAATTAGATTTACATAAACTAGTTTGGAATCACTGTTTGAACTTAGTAAGGTTGTTTCCATTTTAAGTATGGTGTTGGATGACGTTAGAATTTTTACAAAGTTCTCCTCGAATGGATCATTATTCAGTGAATCAAAAGGATCATTAAGAGTATGTTGTAAAGCTTAGAGAGATAAATTTTGATCCACATTCTCTTACATTAATTCAAAATTTTCCAATGCTATACACCTTTCCTGTAGGCTTCCATAGTTCTTGTTTCATATTTGGTGGTTTCCAGGCATAGGTGACCTTGACTTCATCTTCAACCAGGTGCATATTTTCATTGTCTTTCATTATTAGAATAACCTCAAGTAGATTAGTGAGATAGTAGCTTGATTCAAGCACAAAGGTCTTTTTATGAAGCTTGCAAGATGACTTAAACCTTCAATTGTCCAATAATCTAAAGGTCTTTCATGAATGAATATCCACAAAGGAATATTGGTTGAATTAATATCGTCAAACTTGACTCCAAGTCTCCATGGCTGAATGAGAAAAGGATTGTTGTAAATATGTCAAGGTCTAGCTTTAATCACCTTATTCATTAAATTAATAACATTGAATTTGAAGGAAAATTTCTTCATCATTCAAAATAACATTAATCAGGCCATATTGTTTCTAATTACTCCAATCCTAGGTTTTTATAACTGTAAGGGATCCCTCTTATTAAGATAAAAGCCAACCTATGTGGATTGATACTTCTGTATACTAGCTTGAAGAATGGATGCGAGAGAAGAGACAATAAGTTTGTCAACTAAAGGACTAGGTGGGCAGTAGCACAATTTAACCTTAAGGTCAAGGTTGCCAGTTACTTACACCTAGGATCACTTGGAGTGAATAGGATGAACATGTTAGGATTCAAGTTTATTTTAAAAAGCAGAAGATGTAAGGGGAGGTTTTGAGGTGTTTGGGGTGTTGTAGAAGTGGATGGAGTGGTGGGTGTGAGAGGCTGGAATAATTAAACTAAAACGAGGAACATGGTAGGAATGTTGGTTAAAGCCTCTAACTATTGGATAAAAAAATTTAAGGGGTGAAACATTACAAGATGCATAATAAAGATGAAAATGAAATTGTTTAAGAAGAAAGAAAATGATAAAGAAGCTAAACATAAAAAGGGTACAGGAAAGGAGGGAGCATATGTAGTTAACTACAATGCTCCTGATATGGCTAACTACAAATCACTAAGAGAATACAAGTAAGAGTTGAAAATAGAATGCAAAGAGTAGCAATCAGTAGAAGATTAGTAGCTAAAAGCTACCATCTTCATCTTCAGTTACAAATTACAACATGCCTATTAGAAATGGATGTTAATTCTTAATTATTATTCTTTTTAATTTATTTTAATTATTCATTAATAGCTTATCTTCATTTTTCATTCTCAATAGCTTCACTAGTTTAATCAACTTAGCATTTGTGAAAATACAAAACTTTGTAAGATCATTTATTCTCTTGATTTTCTAATAAAGATCATCAACTTTATTAGTACACTGAGGCCTTTCAATTGAGCTTCCTTTAAAATCTCCAATTTCACCACATGATGGTGATGATAGGAAAGTGAAGACTTCTCATCTTGCTTCAATGTTTCCTTCTTTCTCTAAGAAAGGAACAAATTTATAGTTTTCTGTTTGAACTTATCAATCCTATATGGCTTCCTCATCAAATTCCACATCTTTACTAATGAACACTTTTTCATCACTTAGATTATAAAGCTTATAACCCTTGATTCTAGAATCATAACCAACAAACACAAATTTCTTACTCTTTTCATCAAGTTTTTAGTCCTTCTCATCAAGAATATGGGCCTATACAGTACTTTGAAATAACCCCAAGTGAGATATTGCTGGATTTTTTCTTTTATCATACATTAATTTCACAAATATGCAACTCAATCAACATCTTGAGCTTAAAATTCTTTTGGCTTCTTTTGAGTTATTATCATGTTCTTTGCTATATTGAGAATCATCTGAATCTTTCTTTCAATTACATTATTATAATGTGGCGATATTAGAGAGGTTAGAAATTAAAGAATCTCGTATGCATTACAAAACTCTTGAAACTCCTTGGAAGTGAATTTTCCTCTCTTATCTAATCTTATGGCTTAGATTTTAAAACCACTTTCTTTTTCTACAAGAGCTTTAAAATGTTGATAACAATTCAAAAGATTGTGATTTTAAAAAAAATTTAAGCTCATGGTTTTTACTTAAATCATCAATGAAAAATAAATTACTTATGCTTATCAAAAGAATATAGAGTAATAGGATTGTACAAGTTAGTATGAATCAACTATATAGGCCTTAAAGCTCTTAACTAAGACTCCTTTTTACAACTCTATCAAGTTTGCTTCCCAAGAAAACGTCCTTTAGATAGATGAATAGGTTAATTAATTTTAAACAAATAATTTACCATCTTAATATTTTCCTTCAATTTGAGTCCAACAAAGTTCACATGCCTAAATCTAAAATTTTACAACCATGCTTAATCTTTATATCACGATGTCAAGCATTTATTTAAATGGGAAAAATAGGCAATTCTTTACCATAGATACTTTGGCAATAAGATTTCTTGCATCATTCTTTAAGAACAAATTACAAACATTTACTAAGAAAGTATAACATTTCTCTTATAGTTGACCTATACTCAAAATGTTTCTCTTTATATCTAAGTATAATAAACATTTGAAATAAACTAGTAAGTTTCATTCTTTAAACGTATTAAGATTTTACCTTTTCATGCTAAAATAATTTTCGATGAATCTATGAAAGTAATATTGTCACCAACTTTATTGTCAAGCTTTACGAACAAGTGTTTATCACCATATATAATTACTAGTGTTAGCTATGGGTCCCTCTCACATGGAGGGACAACATCTTTGGTAGGCATGCGGCGCCTACCAATGTTGAATGGAAGTTGAAGCCGCAATCACAATTGTTGAAAAGAGCAATATGCAGTATTTGTTGATGCTGTTTCTATTGAAAAGAAGAACTTCAACAATTGTGGCTCAACAACTGCGGTAGACAGCTGCAAGTACGCAGTAGAGTGCCTATATAAGGCACTCTCCGCTTTAAAAACAACAGACAGAAAACAGACATAAAGAAAGAGAGAAACCAGAGCGTTGTTTTTGCTCTAAATTTGGGAAATTTATTCCTAAAGGGTTGGTGAGTGAAAAAATAGTGAGAGTAGTATTTTTAGGTTGGAAAACACCTTGTGAGCCACTATTTTGGTTTTATCTCTGTATACCTACTATTTATAATAGTGGAAGAAATATTTTGAGTTTTGTCCGTGGACGTAGCCCAAAGTTAAGGGTGAATCACGTTAAATATTCTGTGTCCATTTTGCTCATTTTATTTTTCCTTTTCACGAAATACATCCGCTGCACCCAACAATCCCAAAGTTCAATATGGACAAAGTTTAGGTGGGTAAGGTTTGCCAGGTCGTCTCCTTGCCTCTCAACTAAATACCATTTGTCTTTTCTGAAAGAAATTTTCTACTTGGCAAAAATAAAATAATAATTGGAGTATCTTTTCATATAAAAAAATTTAATATACATTCAATATCATGTATTTAAACGATCATTACTGTATTTGGAATGTGACAAAACTTAAGAATATAGACATTTAGGATTTTAATTTGATGTATAATTCTTCTATTAAGAATTATATTTATTTGAATTTAGGAGTATAATATTCCTATTTGACGACTTTGTTTAATCTGTGTATTTCATTTTTTATTTTAAAAATATATATATTTTGAAATATAATTATCATTTACGAATGTCTTAAAAGCAATTATAAACCTGTGGCTCGTAAAAAATTAAAAGCTTCACAGAGTATTTGACATATGCATGATGACATTAGCCACCTCACTTGTGGCGGCCAAGAAGTTTCACTTATTAAACCAACTCTTCAACGACCGTCGCTATAAACTAGTTTTTCTAATATTGACATGATTCCATCGCCAAGTCTTTGTAGCTTTTTATGTCTTATTTCTTAAATAATCGATCTATAAAAGAGACGATAACGGAGTAAGCAAAGATGCTCATTGCTGACGCTCGTACTTTGCTGTAAGATGATCTGTAATTACAGTTGACCACAAAACTAGATCCAAAAAGTCAAATCTTACCGACCACATGCATGTACTGTGTATACTTAAATGAGAGATGATAATTATTTTAGAATTAACTAAGACTGAATGGCGAAAAATAATTTTTATAGTTTCTCAATCATATTTCTAAAATTGAATAATTTGAAAAATACAAATTATAAATAAAAGGTTAAATCATATTTAATTTAGGATTTTATATACAAAACATTTCCCAATCTGTTAACCAAAAATTCAAATATTAATTCCCGGCAAGTAAATGTCAAACTAGCTATAGAACTAAAAAAATTCAAACATTAATTCCCGACAACGGCGCCAAAAATTTGTTCACGAACCGCAAGTGTACGGTTGTCGAAGTGAGTAATAAATCGGTAAGAACCGAGTCGTGTAAAGTGAATCACACGTTAATACAATACTCAGTAATGATAGACAGATGCACAAGAAGGGGGGTTGAATTGTGGTAAACTTTTCGTTAAACCCCTTTTTTGAAAAATTCTTTCACTTAAAACAAAACTTGTTCGTTTCAAAAGAACTACTGTAAATCACGTTTGTAAAAGATTTTCTAAGACTTATGTAAAACAGTAATATCGAAAATCATAATTATGAGAGAGAGAGAGTTGAGAGATTTCGACACAGAAATTTTTATACTGGTTCACCCCAAACCATGGGCTACCTCCAGTCCTTAGATGACTTTCTGAGATTTCACTATCTCTCAAAACTTTACAAGCATTCTTTATCTTTGAGCCTCTTCAGGTCTCTATACAATTAGTATTCTTTCACTCCTAGCCTCTGCAGGCTATCTATATCACTTTCAAACTAAAAAGTGTTTCGAGCTTGTTACAAAAATGATAGCTCTAATTGTTTGCACAAAATTTCTCAGATATTACTAAGCTTTTAATCTCGCTTTGACAAAAGTCACTAATCTCTTTGACACGACTAGTATTTATAGCCTACGTCTTCAACTGCTTCTTAAAAACTACTTCTTGATTCTTTAAAGAAACGGTTATTCAGTTGAGTTCTGTAACCAACTCATACTGATGCTTCCGTCTACTTTTGCTTCATCTGTTTTTTGCTCTTTAGCTTCCGTCTGCTTTTGCTCTTTAGCTTCCGTCTGTCTTTGTTTCTTTAGCTTCCGTCTGCTTTTTCTTCGTTAGCTTCCGTCTGCTTTTTCTTCTTTAGCTTTCGTCTGCTTTTTCTTCGTTAGCTTCTGTCTGTTTTTTATTCGTTAGCTTTCGTCTACTTTTTCTACTTTAGCTTCCGTCTACTTTTGCTCTTTAGCTTCCGTTTGCCTTTTCATTCGTCTGCTTTTTGTTTATCATCAAAATTATTAATCGTAAAGTTATTTTGACTTAACAATCTCCCCCTTTTTGATGATAACAAATACCTTATTAGTAAGATGAAAAGCTTTACAGATTATAGCCAAAAAATACAAAAGTAAGAACTTAAGAACTTCAGAACTAAAAATCTTGTGTTCTTCCTTTCATTTTTCGTTCTCTTTCCCCCTTCTTCTCTTCTCTTCTTTTTTTTCTTTCTCACTTCTTCCCCTGTTTTCTGTTTCTACTTTCCTCTTTTCTTCTCCCCCTATTTGTTATTAATAAAAAATGATTATAATCGAAAATGCTGCATAAGCTTCTTCAACATCTTTTTAATCTTCTTGACTTCTTTGTGTAGATGAGCTACTTGTGCCTGTAAATCAGGTGCAGTTGTCGGTTGATCATCCTCTTGTGATTGTTCTTCTTCAAAAGCAACTGTTGTATTGTATGCGTTTGAAGATGGTGTAGGAAAATCCCGGTGCAAGTATCACATACTTGCCGTGCGGAAAAATTTTTTTTTGTTGCCGTGACGTTCCCGAAAGCCAGGATCCATGTGTCTATATGAAAAGTCAAACCATAACGACCAAAGTAGACCGTCTCTAACGGTATCCACGCAGAGGTCGGAGAACCTAACCGGGGCAAACCCTTTTGACCCGGAAATAGCTAGAACAAATTAAAGACTGCTAGATCTTACCTTTGTCCTTGGAGAGCTATAGGAAACGTCGATGATGCCTAGGAGGAGATGATGAGTTCGTGACATACAAGAGAGAAACATGAAAATCCAATTTTCCAAAACTTAACCCTTAAGTTTCGGTTCTCTCATGTTTGTCACACACGACCATCAACTACTTCATATCATATATATCCCTATCTCTAACATTTAAAGACAAGTGTAGTGCATGGAAGAGGGACTTCCACGTTGATGGCTTTGATCGTGGCTTGGAGATGAAGCCTTTGAAAACCATTTTCCTAAGAAACTTAACAATTAAGTTTCTAAAGCTTCTCCACCAAAGAACCGTCGTCCACCAACACCAAAGCCTCATATATATATATTTTTGAACATTTCAAAGACATGAAAAGGATAGGTGGTGAAGCATCCACGTGTATGTCCATTGAATAATTAAATAAAGCATGATAATTACTTTGACTAAGTCAAAGTTCATTATCCACTCTTCTCCATGCTTATCAACGACGTGTCCTATACATATATATATTCTTAATTAATTCTTTAATTAATTAATGATATATATATAATTGCTGAAGTGGTCCAGTCTCACTAGGGTCGGTCCTACCGGCCTGCCGGGCCTCGGTATCGAAAAAACACCGGAGACCTTTTTCAGCAATGCTAATGTCGCGATCTCATCGGGACATATCTCAATCTCATCGGGATCCATTTAATCCTATTGCTCTCCATTTATTGGATCACTATCCAAAACTATTTTAC
>JANKOE010000007.1:19245740-19261588 GCA_026284465.1 Erythroxylum citrifolium | reverse complement strand
AATATTGAGTAATAGGATTGTACAAGTTAGTATGAATCAATTATATAGGCCTTAAAGCTCTTAACTAAGACTCCTTTTTATAGCTCTTTCAATTTTGCTTCCTAAGAAGATGTCCTTTAGATAGATGAATAGGTTAATTAATTTTAAATAAATAATTTACTATCTTACTATTTTCCTTCAATTTAAGTCCAACAAAATTCACATGCCTAAATCTAAAATTTAACAACCATGCTTGATCTTTATATCACGATGTCAAGCATCTACTTAAATGGGAAAAATAGGCAATTCTTTACCATAAATACTTTGGCAATAAGATCTCCTACATCATTCTTTAAGAATTTTTAGGATATATGTTATATATCTAAATAATTAATTTTGACATTATTTATTAATGGGACATATAAGATATTAATTGGATAATTATTTGAATTCAAAAAAGCTATATGGATAATCTTGTAGTTGAAAAAGAATCATATCTTGGATTGAAGTCTATTATCATATTGGTAATTGGATTGTGGACTGCGTGGATTTTTTGGATATAGCAGAAGAAGGGAATTAGTTTTTATGTGTGGGTCAAGGGCTTTTGGAAGTTGGTGTTGTGTATGTCTCTATGATATAGCTGAAGGCAATTTTGGAGTCTTGCAATTAAATGTGCAGTGGGTGTTAAAGGAAATTTGGGTGTGTTGCAATTAAAGTGGCAGTGGGCGTTAATTGGATGTGTGAGAACATAGCTGGAAGTTTTTTGTGTGGGTGTTGCATTAATTGAAGTGTGGAATATATATATATATATATATATATATATATATATATATATATCTCGCATAGCTACTCCTGACGATGGCAACTAGTTTTTCTATCTCTGGAACTAGTTTTTCTATCTCTGGAAAGTTGCACTTGGTTCACGCCACGTTTACGTGAATGCTGCCAAGGCCACATTGTTTTCTTCCAAAAAGAATAACAACTATCGGGAAGTTTTTCTTGGTGGGAATATCAACTTAAATATTTGTTGTGGCTTCGTGTTGGTGTTTATGTGAATCAGCCCATTGTTGTTACGACAACTTCCAGATTTATTTCAGTGGAGCTAAACCTTTCAAAAAGTTGTTCTTCTCTTTTAGCTCAAGTGTATTATTGTTTTGTTCTTAGTTGATTGGTCACTTGAGTTATTTGTTTACTGTTCTTTCATTAAAAGATAGATTGAGAAAATTCTCTGTTAAGGTTAACATGAGTCGGTCGTATTATTATGTGTGAAATTCTTTTAATGGAAGTGGGGTTGAGAGATAGTGTTAAGGGTGGAGTGGTGTCGGCTCAGTAAAGCCTTGGGTAAATCTATTATACTTTGGAGAAAGTGATTAAGCTGGGTGAGGGTCCCGAAGACGTAAGTAAGGTATGTCGAACTACATTATCAAATTTTTGGTATTATTTGTTATTTTGTTTTTATTGTTTTTGTTTTCGTTTGTGTTAGAGACGTTCACGATAAAAATTGGAAAGTTTATGAAACTGTTACCCCCTAGGTTTTTCAATTGGTAATAGAAAGAGGTCACCGATTCAGAACTTGGTAGCAAGTTGGTGCAGATCCTAGTTTCGCAAGCATGGCCATAAGAAAAGGAGCATCAATTATCAGGCCACCATTGTTGGACGGTTACAATTACCCTACATGGAAATCATGGATGAGGGTCTTTATTCAAGTGCAGGCAACAAGAGCATAGAGCTCGGTAGTTCATGGGTGGATGCATCTGATGATTACTGATGATAAAGGAGAGGTAGTTCAAAAAGATCCATCTGAATGGACACGAGCCGAAGAAGAAAGTCCACTTGGAAACTCACAAGCAATGCGTGCGATATTCAGTGCTATTGATGAAGGACGCTTCTCATTGATATCAGCCTGTGAATCGGCTAAAGAAGCGTGGGATGCTTTGCAGACTATTTATAAAGGGTCTAAATATGTGATAATGAGATCACTACCTCCAAGATTTATTCCGAAAATTGTAGGAATCACTGAGACTTATGACATCAATGACTTGTCGTTGCAGAAGGTAATTGGAATTCTTACCAATTTCAAAATGAATCTCTTAAGGGGTACACAAGAAAGAAGCAAAGGATTGGCACTACAGGTTGAAACTGGAAAAGGTATTAATGATTTAGAAGATGAATCTGATGAGAATGAGGATATGGAGCTATTAACACGAGAGTTCAGTAAGTGGCTGAAGAGAGTGAAAAAGGACAGACCCAAGTTTAGGAAAAATGGTGGAAGTTCATCGAACAATAACTTCACACAACAAGCTAAAACTTAAAAGGGAGAAAGAAAGGTAAAGAGAATTCAATGCCATAAGTGTTAAGGCTTTGGACATGTTCAAGCAAAGTGTGATAATACCATGAATAAGAGAAAAGGAAAATCCTATACGAGCACTTGGAGTAATAACAAACCCGGAAGTGAATATGGAAGTGAAATTGTGAATAGTGCTGCGTTAGTTACTTTGTACAGCAAAAGCTCAGTTACTTGCTTAACAACAACTGAGAAGGAAGTAACTGAAGACGAGAAAGGGAGTAAATCAAAAAATTTTGAGATAAACGTAGACCAATTAGCTCAAGGCTCGATCTCAGATTATGACAGTGATGAAAGTGGTTGAGGTGATAAAAAGGAGAACATTTACGAGGCTTACAAATTAATGTATGAAAAATGGATGAAAATATGTAGAAAGAATGAAAGATTGAAGAAAGAGAATCTCTTCATGAAGAACACCATCCAAGAGTTAGAAAAGAAATTGATGTTGACGTCAGATGAACTTTGTGAAGCTAGAATGAAACTGGTAAGTTAAATACTGAAAAGGGATTGAGAATGTTGAATAGAGGCACAGAAAAAATAGAAAAGTTAATGAAAATTGGTAAGATTAAAGGGAATCTTCAAAGCATTGGCTATAAGGGTGAGTGCTCTAAAGTGAATAAGGAGAAAAATAATATATCCAGATCTGTCCGAAAAGAAGAAAGATCGAGAAAGAATCGAAGGTTTGTACCCATATGTCATTTTTTTAGAGTTATCGGGCACATAAGGCCGAGATGCTACAAGATGTTACAAATGATGTTTCAAAGGGGTCAGAACTGAAAATTTAGACATTCTCCATTAAATTTCCAGCGGCAATCTAGGTTACCGAAGCACACTTGGATTAGAAAGGGTCAAATAAAGACACAAAGACATTATGAAGGAAAAACAAGAAGTTGTCTAACTTCACAGTTTGTAAAGAAACTGGTCAAACAGAGGACAAGTCAGTTACTTCAAAAGAAGAAAATGATGACAAAGATAATATGACGAAGAAAAAGACCAGGTTTGAGTTTCTTCGAGAGGCACAGAGACTGTGTGCTTTCCATTTTTGAAGTTTTTTTTTGGTTGTTAAAAAAAAGGAAACATAAAAAATGTCTTCTTTAGTTTTTTAGTTTTTATGTTGCCATTATCGTCCCATCTTTTTAGCAGTTTGCATTGTGACTTCTATTTGGCTTTATCAAAAACTCTTCAGCTCTCTCATCAGTGTGGGTCTCTCTCTCGGGTATCTCTCTCTCTCACTACACTGGCAACACTCACCTTTATTTGCTTGGGTTTATGAATTTGATCAATCTTATGAAGATGGAATTGAAGTAAGTAATGATATGTTGGCATGTGTATTGACTGGTGGTAAATTGTCATCATGGCGTGTTTATGATTCTTCCGATGCACCAATTATTGTCTTATGGTTATGCGTTTTGATATTGTTTTGTCCCAAGGGGGAGACATCAGATTGTTTATGGTGAATGCTCCATTCAGGGAGAGATTTTAAGGTATATGCGTGACTAATCGTCGTGCTATTTGGCATCTTTTTGTCCCAAGGGGAGAAATTTAGATGATTGGATAAACTTGATGTTCTTTGGAACTTGATGTTTGATTAAGAAGGAGTATTTGTCATATGAATTGTGAATTTGATACTTATATGTCCAAGTATGTTGTTTAGGAGGAGTCTCATATTTGTGACAAGCAATGCCAAAAAAGGGGAGATTGTTAGGATATATGTTATATATCTAAATAATTAGTTTTGACATTATTTATTAATTGGACAGATAAGATATTAATTGGATAATGACTTGGATTCAAAAAAGCTATATGGATAATCTTCTAGTTTAAAAAGAATCCTATCTTGGATTGAAGTCTATTATCATGTTGGTAATTGGATTGTGGACTGTATGGATTTTTTTGGATATAGCACAAGAAGGGAATTAGTTTTTGTGTGTGGGTCAATGGCTTTTGGAAGTTGGTGTCGTGTATGTCTCTATGATATAGCTGAGCGCAATTTTGGAGCCTTGCAATTAAATGTGCAGTGGGAGTTAAAGGGAATTTGGGTCTCTTGCAATTAAAGTGGCAGTGGGCGTTAATTGGATGTGTGAGAACATGGCTTGAAGTTTTTTTTTGTGGGTGTTGCATTAATTGAAGTGTGGAATAGATATATGTGTTATGTAGCTACTCCTGACAACGACAACTGGTTTTTCTATCTTTAGAAAGTTGCATTTGGTTCACGCCACGTCTATGTGATTACTGCCAAGGCCATATTGTTTTCTTCTAAAAAGAATAACAACCGTCAGGAAGTTTTTCTTGGTGGGAATATCAACTAAATATTTGTTGTGACTTCGTGTTGGTGTTTATGTTAATCAGCCCATTGTTGTTGTAATAACTTCCAGATTTATTTAAGTGGAGCTGAACCTTTCGGAAAATTGTTCTTCTCTTTTATCTCAAGTGTATTATTGTTTTGTTCTTAGTTGATTGATCACTTCAGTTATTTGTTTATTGTTCTTTCGTTAAAAGATAGATTGAGAAAATCCTCTGATGAGTTTAACACGAGTCGGTCGTATTATTGGGTGTGAAATTCTTTCACGGAAAGTTATTTGTTATTTTGTTTTTGTTTTCGTTTGTGTTAGAGACGTCCACGATAAAAATTGAAAAGCTTGCGAAACTGTTACCCCCTTTAGTTTTTCAAGAGCAAATTACAACCTCTTGTTAAGAAAGCATAACATTTCTCTTATAGTTGACCTATACTCAAAATGTTACTCTTTATATCTGAAGTATAATAAACATTTGAAATAAACTTAAACTAGTAAGTTTCATTCTTTAAACATATTAAGATTTTACCTTTTCATGTTAAAATAATTTTCGATGAATCTATGAAAGTAATATTGTCACCAACTTTATCATCAAGCTTTGCAAACAAGTGTTTATCACCATATATATAATTACTAGCTCTAGTATTAAGATACCATAAAATCTTCTCCTCGACTCCACCTTATTATTGTTTTCTATTTTTTCTTTTAGAGAAAGATTAGCTTTTATATCATCACCAGTATCACTTTTGCATTTATAAGAATAATACCCAAATTCATGATAAGTATAGCATTCCACTTAAGATTTGTCATATCTTTTTTGATATAGCTTTGATCCTCCTTTACCGCGTCCCCTTCTTTAGGTAGATTGATAAGCTTCATCTTTGCTTTGAGATGAAAAATGAGCAGCTCTTCCATGACCTCGGTCATGCCTATGACATTGACCTTTGTAGCTTATATCTCTTTGTTTATGTTTGTCTTTCAAAGTGAGCCTTGATTGTAAAACATGTTCCATGGCCTCTTTCTTGCTACTATTAAGTTTCTATTAATGAGCTTCAAAAGAATCGCTTAGTTCTTCAATTGTCATATCTTTAAAGTCCTTTGATTTTTCAAATGTATGGATCATATTATCAAATTTTTCATTAACTAGTCTTGTGATTTTTTTTAATCAATCATCCTTAAATTGCTCATTTCTTCATCAAGCTTTCTCATTTGATTCATAATAACTATGAATCTTGTAAAATAATATGACATCTTTTTAGATTATTTCATTTGAATAATTTCAAATTCACCTTGTAGATTTTGAAGGTGAACTTTCTGTTCCTTCCCATTTCCTTTACAACTTATTTAAAGGACGCCTCATAATTGCTTCCTTATAGTAGCATTAGAAATCTTATCAAAGGTGGCCTCATGCAATATTTGGTAAATAAGAGTCCCAACCTTTTTATCCTTTCTTAGTACTTTATAGAAGATCCTCTCAAACATGTATATATGAAAATAGTTGTATTTTTAAAAACCTTATAATTATTTTTTGCAATGTCTCATGCATCATGTGCACTAAGTAGTGCCTTCGTAAGAATGCACTATCAATCTTGTCTTTTATAAGCTTTGGAACTCGGAAAGGATTCATGCTACTATTCACTATTATTTTTAGAATTATGACTCTGATACCAATTTGTTGGATACTAAAAAAAAGAGGAAACAAATATTTACTTAAAAATAATTACAAAGAGATGGAGTTTTAATCTTCAGATACTTTTATTATGATAATACTATACTTAGAGTAATCGGTAAAGTTGTTCTTTTGTAACTATAAAGTTATCGGTTTAAGTAACATAAATAATCCCTTTGTAAAAATACAAAGGAAAGGTTGCGTACATTATGACTCTCTCCAAACTCCTGCAAAGCAGGAAGTTTGTGCATTAGGTATGTTGACTTTTTTTTACAGTTGTAATAGCATTCTAACCCCTTATAAAATATTATAAGACTACATATATAGTAATAATCAAATAATTATGTTTCAATTTTTAAAATTTCAACTCGTAATATGCTTGTCCATTAACACATCACTAAAAATACTGAACTCTTGAATCTTAAAAGACATAACTCCTAAATCTTTATCTACTTAATTTAAACACACTTAAACATAATTTAATCATTCATATTTTCAATTTAATTCAAGCACATTTAAACGTAGCTAACTATTCAAATTTTAAAAATAAGTTTGCTTTGTTCACAACGCCTGCATCATGTCTATCATTGAACCAAGTCATTGTGATGTGCCAGATATACTTCTTCTAGTGCCCGACTCCATGCTCTATATATATCCTCGCTCCAATTTTGGTTCATAAATCGAACTAAAAATCAACATGAGAACCATTACTTTAACTAATCAGGCTATGTTCTTTGGTTTACCTGACTTTCTACCCCGTACTAGTTTTCTTTGTACTGTTTCTGCTTTTTCTTTCAATTGGACCGTTTCTCACACTTGCCGTAAAATGATTAAAGAATGTAAAAGGTAAGAACAAATTATGAAACTCACTTTTAGCATGATAATGCCCTCTTCTGTCTATTCTTTTCATTTCATAGCAGAAGCGCAATATGCTTGTAACAAGAGATGCCATAGAAAAACACCAAACGTTCACCATCAAATAAGAGGAAAGGAGTCAAAGAAATAGGTAATATGTTGTTTATGTAGCTGAAAAAATGATTAAGGAGATGAATACCAAAGGCCGAAAGGAAAAACAAAAAGAAGATAAAAAAGGAAGAGAAACTTATGATGTGACCATTGTCTCCCAATATTCCAAAGGTGTCAGCATTAAATCAAACCCCCTTGGCCGCCATCTTGTAAATGGAGGGACCCTGTCTTCACTACTTTCTCTCTTGGGAAAAGCGGTATGATCTCCTTAACCAAATAGCTACACAAAAGTAGCCTCTTCGTTGTATAACGATCGGTTACTTACTAATCAACAATGTGCTCAAAAGCACCTCATTACCGACAACGGTTGTCTCTATTGTCATTTACTTGAATCCTCGCTCCATGTCCTGCGAGATTGTGACTGCTCTAGGCAAGTGTGCCAAGCCTTCCCTCAACACCTTCTCTTGTCCGATTTTTTCACTATGACTACCCCGAGGTGGCTCGCTACCAACCTCCAACACCACCAACGTGTTTTAGGATATGACTGACCAATTATTTTTGGCATTACTTGTTGGTTTCTTTGAAAATGGCAAAACTCGTTCATATTTGAGGATCAGTTTCATTGGCCTGACTCACCTTCTTCTCTTATTTTGTCTTATGCAGGTCAGGTTTAACAGGCTGCCGACAGGACCCGTCACCCTAACACTGCAGCTTGGTTTCGACCAGATAGACTCATCGGCTGGACCAACCGTCTGGGTGGGTAAAGTTGAACATTGATCGAGCCTGCAAACCATCTGCGTCCTCAGCCTCTGCCGGGAGACTGCTACGGGATAGTGCAGGTAACTGGATTAGAGGATTTACGCATAAACTCGAATGGTGCTCAGTCTGCAGAGCTTTGAGGAGTTTATTCAGGCCTTACTCTTACTTGGGATTGGGGGTATCGCTGGATAGAGTTGGAAGTCGATTCTACAGAGGTGATCGAGATCCTGTCCTTCGCCGACACTCGCTCTCGGATGGCCAATCCCATAGTCATGGGAATTCACGAGCTATTTGCTCGTAATTGGACTGTTACTCATCTGCATATCTTCCGAGAAAGTAACAGATGTGCCGACTGGCTCGCGACTTATGACTTAGGCATTCATTATTTAACTTCTACACCTATAGGGTGCCACCTCATCCTCCTTGAGGATTTGCCGATATTTGCTTTGTAATTTTTTCGTTGTTTTTTTCTTTATAAAAAAAATAAAATAAAATAAAATAGTCGTGTCCCCTTTCTTCCATGTTATCATTTTTTTACATAATTTTTACCAGAAACTCAATTTCAAAAGCATTAGTTGCATGAAGGAAAAGAACTTAATTTCATTAACTAGGGGAGACGTTCTTTCTCCTATATATTATAACACTGAATTTTAAGAAAAGCAGAAGAGATTGTGCTTTGTATCCCCGTTAAAATTCCTGGATGCTATTTGCCTCCTCATAGCCCCATCAAAATGTAATACACAAGAGTTATGGGCAATGCAATGAGCATCCCAAATATGACACTGCAAATAAGCAAAAGAGTTCATCAATACAAGACTAGAAATAACTACACTACACATCATTTTATAGGAATATTAAACTCACGCTGTGCTAAGTATATCTGGATGTACGCTGTACTCCTTGGCAAAGACAAAGGGAACAATCCCTTGGGGTAGAGCTGCCTGTCATTTGTTTGAACATCCAAAGTACATATGAGGCAAGAAGATATGTTATTGGACAGGACTCACTACTTTGCAAGTGCATTAGTTTTTGTTCTTTCCAGTTTCCATTTTTTTATTTTCTTCCCACTTCCAAGCACACACACTTCTTCAATAATAATAAGTTCCAACATATTTTATTAAACAAATTCCCAAGAAGCCATTTCATCTGTAACATAATATTTAAATTTTAACTGACAAGAAAATATTACAAAATCTTATCTGCAGATAGCAAATATATATATATAAGATTTGGAGTTTTAAAGTTGAAACGGTTCTGGCAAAGACAGATAAAGTGAAAATGTTGATAGAGTTCAGAGAGGGTGACCTGTACTATGGCGACGTGTAGTAGAGTTCCTCTAAGCCCAACAGCAATAGAAGCTGCTGCCATGACAGCTGGACCTGTAAGGAATCTCACAGCCATAGCAAAAGCTGCAATGGAATTTCCACATGCTATGATCCTTGGTTGCAAAGCCATGAACAGACCTGTAACAGTCACACAAACCCCATCAACAAAAAGTGAAACACATCCACTCTTTTGACTTGTTGGTCTCCTATTTTCATTTCTTCTGATAGAATCTTTCATCATCACTTCCACCACTCAAAGATACAAAGTTTGCAGGGAAAAGTTGAAGGGATTTGTACAAATGAGAAAGTAAAAGAAACGCAACAAACATTATCATCCCACATACTGTTTCGTTCGTTTGCTTGCTTGCTTGTAAGAACTTTAATAATAGAAAAGTAAGAGGCTATCTAAAAGGGTTTCTTGTTACTACTAAAGTTATCCAAAGAAAAGAAAAAGGTAAGACATAGAGATTTTCTAATGAATCGAGGGATTTAAAGCTATTGTTTGTGTTTGTGTGTCTCTACTACTGACCAAGACTGAACATGGCCATGCCAAGCCCTGCATCTGACAGAATGGAAATGGACTTTGCTATAATGGCAGGCATTTCTACATGCCACCTGCAACAAAAAGGTCAGAAAATAATCAATGCCCCAGAAGTTAAAAAATGAAACCAAAACAACCCAGATACCTAAACAGATTTTATAGACTTGATAACAAAAGACTTTGTCAATAGATTTTGTCTACAGAGACTGGAATTGTTATGTACTGTACCTGAAAGAAACTAGAGACCAAGTTAGGCCAATTAAACTAGAGTATGTGTTGGGATTTCTTATCAGTTTCCTCCACACCATAATCAGTATAAGCCTTGTCATGACGCTTGTTGGAGGCATGGTTTTGGGCTTCCCGTCACCCATTTTCTGACCTTCATTGTTGTTCTTGTCTTTTGCTAATCCTCTAGTTCCAAAGCTAAACTCGTCTCTTTCCACATACTCCTCCGGGTTCTCTCTTTGTCGCTCGACTGAAACTCCAAACCGACAAACAACAATAAATAATTTAAAATCTCTTAATCCAATAGGAAAATCAGAGAAATTTAATCTGAAAATAATGGAAGCCGACTAAAAAATGATAAAACGGCAACCTTTTCCTGGAGAAACGGCCAATTTGACTTCTTTCTGGTGATGACCACCGTATTCATGGTTACCAAACACATCAGAAACTGGTGAAGCACTTGAACTCCAGACAAACATATGAAGATCTTTGCCACCATCCTCAAGCTTCTGTTGCGCTTGGGCGCCATTGGGCTTCTTAGCACTGTTGTTAACAGTAACAGTACCCTTGGAACCCGTCGGTGAAAACATTCCTGGGTTTGGCGCTGGATAATGAGTTGCACCACCTTGATTGTGGTAATGGAACCTTGCCTTGTTACTGATTCCACTTTCTTCTTCATAATTAGACGGCCTTGGTGTTGGTCCTCTGGACGCCGATAGACCATAGACATCAGAAGCTCCAAAGTTCGAGTTTCTACCAGCAGCCATCATTGAGTAGAAGTCAGTGTGGTTAAAGCTAGATCCTCTTGGAGTTGGATTTCTTGAGGACTGCAAAGAGTAAATTTCTGCATTGGTTAGGTTTGACGGCCTTGGAGTTGAGGATAGTCCTTGAGACCTTCGTGAGAAAACGTCCGATCTCGAGGCATTGGATTTTCGTACTGTGACGTGCAATTTTCCATCTTCTTTGATCTCTGCTTCAGTTTCCAGAGGATGCCTACCATCAAGTGACATAATGTCAGAATCGACATGGATTGAGACAATCGAACCGGCAGTATCTGGGAATTGCTCAGATATGAGCATTTTGGCTCCTCTATATTCAAACAAGAACAGCATCAAAGTATACCAAATGATACATTGAAGAACGACTATTTGCACCATTAAACTACCGGAGAATTCACCATACATGCCTTTGAGCAAAGGAATGCCCATAACAAGAGTGTTTGGGAGGGTAGAGAGTGAAAACAGTGTAATGGTCCATTCTAAGCAGCCCCTTTTGCTCAACTTAGCCCACAGTCCTAGAACTACTAAAACTATGATTTTCTGGAGAGTGTCTGCTGCTATGAAACGTAAGTTCATGGTATAAGGATCGTTAGTGGAGATGAAATGGAAAGAGAGGAGAGGGACTGCGAAAAGAGCAACAAAACGATTGATGCCTGAGCATTGATCAGGAGTGAAGATCTTCCACCATTTCACTGAGCCATAAGCCAAGATCATGGCCACGTAAAGTGGCACCATTGCAGTCATTACGTGATAGAAATCTGTTGCAGTGATCATCTTTTGTTACTTCTTGAATGTTCCAAAAAAATTAAGACTTTTCACGTATCTTGAAAACAAGAAACAGATGAGAGTTCAGTGGTAATCAAAGTTTGAACAAGAGGAATAAGAGCAAAGGACTGGTTTTGCTTCCAATTCTCTGCTGATTGTTTGAAGCAGGTAGAGTTGATGATGAGAAGAACAAAGCTTATGGGTTTTGGGGCAGTGGGTAATAAAGCAGAGAAGGAACTCTTTTTGCGCTAATCAACATACAGCTTTGCTTCGAGAGCTGCGAACAAGCTTGCACTTGCAGTCGCCGAAGCACAGGTTTTGCTTTTTTATTTTCTTTGTTCTTTTCCTTTTTGTTTTGCGTTGTGTTTGTATCTGGTTTTCTTCGGGAGTGAGACAGAGAAAGGGGAGGTCCATACTCCACTGGTCTGGTTGTCTTAGTAATTTGACACAACTCGGCAAGTTGGTATGTGGCTCTATCTTCTATATGGACTGGGAATGGCAGCAGAAAAAGTATTTTGGCTAAGAGGTGGGGATGAAATTTTCTTTCTAATATTACAGTGTCTTATTTTATTTCATAAATTTTAGTTATTTATTTATATAATACGAGACACTATAATATTAGACGGACGATCCGAAACAGGAATGTGTCTCCAATTACTTGTTTTGAGAGTCAATGGAGCAGACTCCTTTCTAATCCTCCCACGTCTTTCTTCTTGGGTTCGCCTTTTTGCTCATGGGCTGTATTTGAGCTATGTTTTGGTTTGCACTTTTTTTAATAAATATTTTAACTTGATACTGTCATAGAAATCAAGTTGATAATAGTGTACCCAATGGATTGAATTGCCATTTATATCAAGTTGATAATAGTATTCCATCAGAGTTTTGTAAAACTTCCCTATGTTCTCGGAAGTATAGATTTAGGATTTAAGCCGAGTCCTCTCAATTCAATGCGAAAGGCTGTCTCTAACAATCGCACTAAAATTTTACACCAAATTTAAAAAAAAAAGGAATCATTTTATATCAATTTTGTTTACACTCTAATCGTTCTGCACTAAATTTGGTGATCAAGCATGTTACAATAATTTAGTTATTAACTATATTAATTTATATTTATACAATAATTTATTTTATTTATAAAAATTGAAATAAAATATTATTCGTAATTAATTAATATATTCTTTATTTAATACATGAAATTAATATTGTTGTAATTTTAGTTTAATTGTAATCTCAACTTCGGTTGTAGTTGTAATTTATTTTAGCCAAGTTATAATTTCAAGTATTTTCATCGGTTTTTTAATTTTTTAAAATTAAATTTGTGATCTATTTTACTTTTTAATTTATGTACCTTTTATTTTAAATTTATTTTGATTATTAATATATATTTTAAATTTAATTACTTAATAAATTACGTGAATATATCAAAATGTGATGAGGGCATAAAAGGAATAAGTAAAAAAGTAAAAAGAAAATAGTCAAATTTATTATTTTATAACTTTTGGTGTGTTATTTTGGTGCATGAATAATAAGACACCAAAATAGTAGTCTTGGAAATATAAATTTAGTGTATTGGTTAGAGATGGCCTGTTTTACATCAAATTTGTTCTTTTTACTAATCGTTGAATTACAGTAAACTCCATTTCAAAGAATTTGAGATTAGAACAAAATTTCCATGTCGACTGAGGAATTAAAGCTATCAATATTATTGTCCCCTGTGGCCCTGACACTGGACTGCAGTTGGGTTCTACAGCCCATGAGTCACTATGATCGAATAGGAACGCGTGAGGAGAAGGAGATTGCTGTCTTCAGGTGGACCCTAATTTGTCAAAAATCTCGCCTGGCCGCTCCAGCCTCCAAATGAGAAAAATCCAACGTGTTAGGTTTATAATAAGATCTGAAAAGAAAAAGGGAATGTGGTCACGTTGGACTTTAACTCAGTGTTGCGTTCGACTTATCAGTTACCTGTGTTTGGAATCTCCCAAAATCGACTCTTGCCCATTCTTGTTTATGAATTGCAAGCAATCAGTTTATTCTTCTTTTTCCTCTTCAGTTTTGTTCTTGATAGTCTTTCAATTTAAGACTAACACTTCAATTGGCTATCCAAAGCAGCTTAAATATCCACGGAAAGGTTTTCAACATTGCTACAATTAGTTATTCATAGATATCAGTATTGGCTTGTAATACGACCTTTTCTTCTGCGACATCTATGACTTATATTATTATTCAACATTATCCACATTATTATCCACTTTACACATACCTCCTATAAGTAAAAATGTAGCTCAATTTCAGCAAATTGAGATAGGAGAAATGTGATGCCAAATCTAAGAAACACAACAACTTGAAGTTTTTAAATATGGTCAAAGTCAAAATGAACTATAAGAAGATAGTGATGATGAAAATTATTAAAATTGTTTTCGTAATGAAGAGATATCTTCATCAGAAGAAAAAGAAAATCATTGTCATCTTAGACAAAATAATGAACTATCATGAGATTTTGATATTAAAATTGAAATTCCTAATTTTGAAGGTCGTTTATAGTTTGGTAGGTTTTTAAATTGGTTGAAAACAGTTGAATGAGTTTTCATTAAAAGACATTCTCGATGTTCAACGTGTCAAGCTTGTAGCTATCAAGCTTAAGTAGTAGCGCATCATAATACTAGTCAAAATAAAAACTATACTATTACTATAATAGTGGCGAGTCTAGGTCGATCCTACAAAGAATATGTATAAAGTTTCCGAAATAAAAGTAATTGGTGTTTAGGTTTAACGGGGGGTTTTGAATTTTGGAATAAGAAAATAAAATAAAGCTAAACTAATAAAAACGAATTAAAGAAAATATGCAAAAAATGAATAAAGTAGGAAATTCGGTAGGGACCCGGTTCTTTGGTTCAATCTTGACCTATATCTTAATTAAACATATTTCATTGATTTGTTATTCTTAAACCTCTCCTAGAAACTATTAATCATGAGTTAATAATTAACCCGAATTTTTCCTTAAGTAGTATTTAATTAAGATATAATCGTTAATTAAACCTATCGATAGAATAACCTAGGATATGATCTCTAGATTCAATTGGGTAATAGCATTATGAATTAGGAAAAACTAATTAATCAAAGCAACAACCATATACGATGCGTCATTTAACCTAGGTTATGTTATCCTTAATGATTACGAATCATTTGTCACTACACATAAATTTCAACATAACAATTACAAATTATATCAAAATTCTAACAATGGGTTTGCAAATAAACGATTTAGTGAACGCATTAAAATCATCCTTTCACAATACGCAATTCAATCATCACAAGATAACACAATCAATTCCTAATGAGAGCAAGAAACAACAAAAATAGTGAAATACACTTAACTTAGGTCGTCGATGTCGATGTGATCTCCGAATCAACATCGGGATGTTACCCCTCTATGGGTCTCCAAATGATCATAGCTTTTCCCTTTTGAAAATGCCCCACCAAAGACCCTCCTATCTACAACACCTCCTCTCCTTTATGCCTAACCCACCGCTACTGTTCTATCTTGATGTGACGAATTAATGTCATGGTCCATCTTACTATTCATCTTTAAAAACCCACACAGATAGCATCTGCTACGTCTGTGTTTAATGCGTTAACGCAGGCGTTAGACGCACAACATTTGTCTGCGTTTTGCTCCTTCCCAGTTGCTGGCGCTTTCATCTGCTCACACTATCGTTTCCTACTTCATGCTGAGTTATTTTGCTCCTAGTTACTCCTTCCTTCTGTGCTGCATTTCATCTCCTAGCCTTATCCAGCTATGCGTCGTCATCTGGTCATCTGCTGCTTCCCTTCTTATTCTGTGTCGTTTTCTTCCGTCATTTTCTCCACCTACTTATTCGCTTAGGCATCTCCCTGATTTGGAACATCCAAAGCACAAATCAAAATTTCCAATTCCCCAAGTGACTTAGGGCCACCATTATCATCTTGTGAAGCCATCCTAGATAAGACAAGAACACATCGTTATTTTTTTCACTCAATACATCCCTAAAAATATAAACCCTCTCTGATACCACTTAATGTAACGCTCCTAAAATTCTTAAACCACAATTAACCAAATAGTTCCCAAAACACACGATTAATCATCTAATTTGTTAGCCCCGAATTTTTCTTTATGATTAATTAAGCATGATTAAGGAAATTCAAGCATGATTAGTATTAATTAA
>JANKOE010000007.1:19205132-19228757 GCA_026284465.1 Erythroxylum citrifolium | reverse complement strand
TACCAAATTCCCCACATTTATCATTTTTGCATGTTTTCTTTAATTTGTTTTTATTAGTTAGTTTTATTTTATTTTCTTATTTCAAAAATCCAAAACCCCCTCTTTTTTCCTAAACATCGATTAATTTCATTTCATAAACCTTGCACACACTCTCTGTAACCTAGACTCATCACTCTACAGTAGTAGTCTAGTTAATTTAATTTTGATTAGCGTAACGACGTGTGGTCAGAAAGTGCACCATCCCACATCACCCGCTTACAGGTATTGTCCACTTTGGGCCTTGGCCCAGCCAAACGCTTACGGTTTTGCTTTTTCCGAGGCCTTCCCAAGAGGTCACCCATCCCAGAACTACTCTCACCTAAGCACATTTAACCTCAGAGTTCTGATGGGACCTGGACCATTAAGCCATGGAAAATGCATCTGTAAGAGAGAGGTATTCGTACCCTTATAAGGCGTATTTCATTCCCCTCTCCAACCGATGTGGGATCTCACACTTTCCACCCTCCTTAGGGCCCAACCCTTTTTGGGGTCCAGCCTAGCTGGCACAACGGTTCAGGTACCGGTTCTGATACCACTTGTAACATCCCAGATCACCCGCTTACAGATATTGTCCGCTTTGGGCCTTGGCCTAGCAAAGCCCTCACGGTTTTGATTTTTCCGAGGCCTTCTTAGGAGGTCACCCTTCTTAGAACTACTCTCACCCAAGCACATTTAATCTCGGAGTTCCAATCGGACCTGGTCCATTAGGCCATGGAAAACGCGTCTGTAAGGTAGAGGTATCCGTACCCTTATAAGGCATACTTCATTCCCCTCTCTAACTGATGTGGGATCTCGCAGAAAGAACTTGAAAATTAAAGTTTAGTGTTTAGTATTTTCCATAATTTCTCAAAAAATAACACATAAATTTCATATCACGATCAAAGATTTTAGTTGAAGGTAATCCATAAAGACTTACAACTATTTTTGGAAAAGTTTAGCAATATGGACAATATCATAAGTGTTTGAACATGAAATGAAATGACTCATCTTGGAAAACCTATCCACCACCATAAAAATAAAATCATAATCTTTTATATTTTTAGAAATTCTCAAGAAAAAATCCATACTTATATCTTGCCATAGTTTATGATGCATAGGAAATGGTGTATATAATCCAGAATTTTATTTCTTTCCTTTAGCTAGTTAACATGTTCAATGTTTCCATATGACCTTAGATATTTTCCACTTTAAAAAGGTCCGATAAAAATGATCTTCAGCCATTACTATGGTTTTATTCTTCCAAAGTGTCTTATTTCCCATCCTCTATATAATTCTCAAATGACCTACTCCCTTATGGAAGTATTGGATAAGCAAAGTCGATTTTCTTTGAAAAGGTAGTCATCGTGGATCACAAAAGGAAAGTGTTGATCTCTTTTCCCTGCTGCATTTTTTAATAAATTATTCTAAAATCTTAATCTAAAACTTATTCTCTTTTTATTTTTCAAATCATATAAATTCTACCCCTAAAATGTTAAGCAAATGGATCTTTTTACTTAAAGCATCTACTGCCTTATTCTCAACTCCTATCCAATGTTTAATAACAAAATTAAATTTCTCCAAAAAAATTCACTCTATATGGCATACCTTTTGTTCAAGCTCTTCTGGGACTTGAAGTGATTAAGAGATTCATGATACAACTATATAATAAACTCCTTGTATGAGAAATAGTGATGCCAATTGTAAAAAGCTTGTACTACTGCTTAAAATTCCTTACCATAGGTCAAGTATCGTTATTTTCTGGGCTAGTTTTTAGAGCACCTTATGGTCAAGGGTTATTAACACCCAATGTTTCTATAACTCCTAAAGTATTTTGTCTCGCTCTTGGTCTCTGAATATATGCCCTTTCGTTTCATTTTTCCCTTATGAACCAATGTTTTAATACCAAATTGATGTAAGACAAATAGAATAAGTATTAACTAGTAATTAAAAATCACAGTTAGGAAATAAGGCTGATATTAGGCTGCTGGAATATCAAGTTTTAGGTCTAGATTTTAGCTAGGAATGATGAAGTTTTAGATTTGGTATAGATGGATTTTTAAGGTCTGATTGCTAAAAATTTAGGCTTAGAATATTAAGGTTTAATATGATTAGAATTTAGGTTTAAGGTGGTTGGAGTTTAGGTTAGGTTCGTCAAAATTTAGTGAGGATTATAAATAGTGACGGGTAGGAATCTAGGAAACTAGGAATCACTCTTAGAATAAAGCATCACACCTTCTATTGGGAAACTCAAGTTCGTAGACAAATTTTAAGTATCGTTTATCCTTGAAGGGTTAAATATACATAAACTTATAGAGAAGTTTTTAGAACCCTTATTATAATAGGAAAGAGTTCCTAAGAAATTTAAATCCTATTATAATAAAATTCTATAAGTCCTAAATAACTAGGACAACATATCTAAAATAGAATATCATATTTAACTTACTACTACTTCCTATTTAATAAGGAATCCCAATATAATCTAACTTTCAACCCTTATATTTGATGTCATCTCCTAATCCTTATCCCACCAAATTAAATCTTATGGTTTGATAGGTATAGTTTATATCGTGTTTTGATAGGAGTTTTAGTGTGTTTTAGGTGTTTATTAGATTTTTATTGTATGTATAGGTTTATAATTGTGTTAATATGAGTGTTTGTGTCATTTAGAGCATGATTTCAATCTTAATTTTATTTTTCTTGAGGTGTTTGATGTGTTTGCTAGTGTTAGAAATTAGATAATTGAAGAACAATGATGATGGGCATGTATGGGGCTACAAGGGCAATGTCATGATAGTGACTTCCATTTCACGATTGTCACTCCCATGTCACGATCGTGACAGACCCTTCCTAAGCACAAGTTTTTTTAATCTATTTTAGGGTTTGGGTGTATTTTTGGAACTGGTAAAAGTGGTAAAATCTTAGTCAAATGCAATCCTAAACATTCTGTCCCAATTTGTTGAGTTAAGGATTTAACGAAAATAACAAATTAGTCTAAAAAGTAAACTGAATCGACCAGAAGCAAAAATGAGTAGAAATCGAAGTAGAAAACTTTTGAGAATTAATTTCACTAGTTTAATCTCCTATACATGATTAAGGGTAAGTGATTGGATAGTTGTCTTACTGAAATTAACAGTTTGGCCTTAAGATCAACTTGAATAATTAACCAATCTAACTTTTGTCTTTGACGGTTATCACCTGAGTTAATTATGGAAACCCGACTACTAATTACCACTTAGATTATATATTTCTAATTCTTAACTTAATCGTCTATAGTTTCTCATTCCATATTAAACTTCTCCTCTCAGTCCTTTGTTTAATACCTAAATGATGCAAAGTTTGATCATGCTATTACATCCATTCACTTCAGAAATTATCACAAACCTAAGACAACAACACAATCTCTCAATCATGCATATTTGACTAAAATAGCTACATTAATCCTTAAGAAAAGAGATTAGCCCATCACAAAAATCACAAGATTCATCATCTTTAAACACTTCAATCCCATCTTGATCAGTATAAGAGAAGTATTAAAGTAAAAAAACCAAGTAAATAATCCAAATAAACTATCAAAAGCTTACAAAGTATGGATCGGTTAAGCATAACAGGGCATGAGTTTATAACAGAGGAGTAAATGTAGTAAAATAACAAGAAATAGTAAACAAAAAGGGAAAATAATAACGGGTGAGGGAGTTGCTCCTACCACTCTCAAGCTTTCCATGTTAGTTGTCATCCTCTGCTTCTAGTTAATGTTCACTCAAAATGACTGACTGATCATGCTACCTACCCCTTTCTGCTATTCTTCTCCTTCCTTCTTCTCAGCTGAAGCTCTCTGCTTCTTCACCTCCACACTCCTCTCTATCTCCTTTTGTTCCAGCCGAATGAGTGTGTATGTTGAGAGAAGAATGAAGAGTGAATGAAAGATGAATAATCCCTCTTCATTGCCACCCTCTCCTTCTATTTGTAGTATACTCCTAAGTCTAGGGTTTCATGCTCTCAACCTCTATAGTTGCCACGTAATAACTAAAACAATTACAAGAAAATGAAGGGGGTCATGGCTATGACTTACACATGCATGGCTATGCATGTAAGTCACAATCGTGACTTACACATGCACGGCTGTGCATCTAAGTGTGACTTACATGTATAATTCTTCTTGTTTAGTTCATGCCACATTCATAAAATAATTCGATTAAATTTCATGCAACATCCATACCAATTTCGCTCAATCTATCTCACATTTGGATTAAAAAATCAAGGATTTATATCCAAAATCAAGATATGAAAGCAATTAAAAGCAATAGAAACTAGACACAACAATTCCCTCACACTGAAACCATGCTTGTCGTAGCCAAAATAAAGAACCATAATCTATACAAGAACAAACAATGGAAACAACAATTTTCCCAATTAATAAACAAAGATATCAATTATCATTTCAATAAACACCACCTAAGAACTTAAAACTTATAATACTTCATGAACAAGTTATTCTTATCATATTTAGCCAAAATTAACAAGCATTTCAATTCAAAGAATCATCAACAAGTGTGATAGATACTCACTCCACTCTCCATCCTCTCAAGCATTCAAAGGTAGGGTACATTCACTTATCATTCATTTCATGTAAGGCATCTACCATAATCTTGCTTACTAATCCAATCTCTGCCACTCATATCAAACACAAACATTAATCTAAATGTCTTTATTTTGGTTGTAACGAGGTCAGGCTGAGGGTAAGAAAAAGAAAAAGTGTAGTTTAAAACCACAACACAAATTGATCATCATTTAAAATAATACAAAACAATGAACCATAAAACACTCATTTCTTTCCTCTCATTTAACAAAAATTAACACTTCCTTTTTTTTTTACTTCTCTCCTCTTCTTTTCATTTTCTGGTCATCTTCTCTTCCCTTCTTCTCTTTTCTATTTCTTTTTCTTTTATTTTATTTTTTTCTTTCATCATGATTTTCTCTTTTTTCTACGTTTTTCATTTATTTATTTAGAACAAGATCAAGTTTAAAAGAGAAAAAATGTATAGGAGAGATACACATTATTACAACCCTACCCATTCCTAACTCAAAAGCCAACTATATGCTATGATTACCCCACACTTATTTAAACAATTATTCCCTAAAACCAATCATACCCATTTAAATGATCAACTTGCTTTATGGTAGCTATAACAAAAAGGATAAATAATCAAGGTCAAGGCTTATATGTTAGGTTTAAAGAAAGAAAAAGTTTCATGTTAAGATCAAAAGAGGTTCACTAAAGGTAACATCATAATGACTTTTTAAGCAAAAGGGGTAAATCCTAATTGCCTTCATCATTTCAATATTTGCATAAGATTATATGAACTCAACTAGTATTTGCAAGCAAGTTCTAAAGTTCCTTAATCATGAAAGAACACTCTTAACAAAGAATACTTGAATTTGGTGTTTAATATTTAAAAGGGCTAAAATTCTTATCAAATGAAAAGTGCCATTCATCTATCATAACAAGCTAATGTCCCCTTAATCGAAATCCAAGCCAATCAGCCTAAGCATGCAAGTATACTCATTCACTTATATTATGCATTTCTAATCTAGATTGAGTTCATTTAATAACTATGCATCTCTAACTACTAAATGGGAAAACAAACACACAACACACAAATAATAATTTTTTAAACTAATGCTCCCCTCCTCCCCCAACACACACACTTAAACATCACACTATTCCTAATGTGATACAAAAAAGTAAAAGAGGGGTCTAACAGAAAGACAAAAATTAATACAAACAAGAACAAGCATTAAAAACTAAAAGAAGTTAAACTAACACACAGTAAAAATAATGAAAAGAAAAAGATAGAAACATGAAACAAAAGTGTGGGTGGTGGCTGCGTTTATGCGGTGTGAAGCATGGCAGTAATCATAGTGTCCTTCATTGAGGAGTGGTGAACAGCTGTAAGGTAGATAAACAGAAGAGATTGAAAAGTAGGCTTGTGCACATAAAGCAAGCAAATTAAGTTGAGTTTCACTAAAAAGAAATAACAAACAACTAATTGAAAACCAAAACAGAAATTATATGGGTTGCCTCCCATCTAGCATTTCTTTAATGTGTTTTAGCTGGACACCTTAGTCGTTATACTCTAGGCAGATCGCTCAAAGTGATTGAGTCCAATGCTTTCTTCTCTTCATTGGGACCTTTCCTCAAGAATTCGCCAACCTCTCCTTTAGTTGCATCTACCAGCAATTGGCAGCATTCATTACTCTCTTTAACCAAGTCCAACTTCTTTTATTCTTCCTGCAAGGTGAAATCAAAATATGCAACATTAACTTGATCCATAAAAGAACAATTTTCAAAAACAGTTTCTCCCAAAATAGTCATGCTTAACTTTTCTATCTTCACATCAATCAAGGTATTAGTAGTGGCCATAAAAGGCCTCCATAGGAGTATGGTGTGCTCTTTCCCTTGTTCTTTAACCTCCTCCATTTCTAAGACCATAAAGTTTACAAGAACAATCAATCCACCAACCTTCAACAACACATCTTCCATTATTCCTGTCAAATAACGGATTGACCTATCAGCTAATTGTAGGCCCATATTGGTTAGTCTTAATTGTCTAGATCTAGTTTCTCATAAATAGAGTGAGGCATAAGATTTATGCTTGCTTTAATATTAAACATACCCTTATCCTCATCACCATTACCCATTAATACTTGCACGATAAAATGTCCTGGATCTTTTAGTTTAGGGGGTAAATGCAGCTGCAAAATTGCACTTGCTACTTTCGAAACTAACACCTTTTCGTTAGGTCAAACTTTCGTCTCTTGGTGCTTAGTTCCTTGAAGAATATGACATAAGCCAGAATGTTCCTAATCACATCTAATAAGGGCATATTAACATTGACCTTAGAAGCATGCCATATAGATAGGAAAATGGCTCATCTCAATTCCTTAAGGTGACTTAGATATGGAATTGGTGGTCGATAAGGATTTGTCACCTTATGCAGTTTTATTCTTCATTGTCCTTGATGTCATGCTTAAGATGTTCACCCTTTTAATGTGACTTGAAGAGTTTCTCCCATTGCTTTTCTCATTCCACTCATCTTCTTCTTGGGTGAGGCTTTCCTTTTCTTGATTATCAGCATTAGACAACTCAAAAGGAAACTCAACATGATTGTAAATCACTTTACCACTTCTCATAACAGTGATTGCTTAGGCTTGCTAAGGTTGACTAGGCAACCTTCCCTTTTGATTGTGATTGCTTGGGCTTGCTAAGGTTGACTAGGTAACCTTCCCTTTTGATTGTTATGCATTTGAGCTGCAAGTTTCCCCACTTGAATCTCAATCCTCTCAATAGATGCTTCTAAGGTATAGAATCTTTTGTTGTTCATTTCTTGATTCTGAGTTATGACCTAACTGAATGCATTCAGGCTTTCCTCCAAAGAAGGCTTTCTTGGTAGTTTGTCATTTGAGGATTTCCCTATGAAAAAGTTTGGCCTCTAAAAATTCTGATATTGTGGTTAGGATTGCATCGGTGGATTATTGTTCTTTTAAGAGAAATTGGGGTGGTTTCTCTAACTAGGGTTGTAAGTGTTTGAGTATGGATCATTTTGATCCCCTGGTTGAAGCTAAATGCCAAATTTTGGGCTAAATGTTTTTTGATTTGATCAATTTATGGACAAATAATTTAACCTGCTCAATTAAGATCTAAACTGTATCGAGTCCACTCAATGTTAGGCTATTTTGGATGAAAACGTAGCAGTGTCATACACACGACATTAAGACTGACATATGACCCTTTAACTTTGCTATTCTTTGGTCTTTCTGGTTTCTTCCATACATGTGACCCTACTAGCTACCAAGTTTTAGTCTTTTTCATATTTTTTATTAGATGGAAATGGAAATGGAACTACACAAATTTGCAATTTTCTTTACAATCTCCAATATTGATGATTTGAAGTTTAGAAACTAATTCTTATTTATAAAATAAAATAAACCATATGATTACTCATAATAAATATTATTCATTGTCTCTGTACAAATAATAGAAAAACATGACAAAAGAATCATATACTTAGTGTTACCTTAATTTTTGCAAAAAAAAATCTTCACAATATCTTATATATAATAATTACAGGTTTGCATTTTACTAATTTCTAAAAGAAAATGACCCTTCCTTTGGTTGCTTCGTCTTCAATTTGTAGTGTCACAAGCTTGCCTCTAATAGGTGCTTAATTGAATATTTAATTATTTCATAACACTTAGCAATTAAGGACGTGAAATTGCTTAAGATACTCACTTTGAGTCATAATGCTTAAACATCTATAAAAACATAATATAATCTACACCTATCACCACACACCTCACATTGAATAACTCAACCTTGTGGAGCCATCGCAAGTCTGTTTATTTTTAACTTAAAACTTCCACTTAGTTTGCCAATTGTGCCACTGAATCCGATACATGCACTCCCGCTGCCTTATTGAATTGTTCTCTAGGAATTATTCACTGTCATATCGTCAATAAGGTCTTGATCTATTACTGGTGTCTTGTTATTAAATGTTCCCATAATTGATGCACCAATTGACTATCATGTACTATGTTTAGATTTGCATACAAAGCAGTTAACAATAATGTGGGCATTTTATGAGCATATCCTTAAAGCTTTTCCATGTATCGTATAAAGATTTAGCTTTGAATTGGAAGTAAGAGGAGATGTCATTCCTCAGTTTAGCAGTCTTAGTTAGTGGAAAATACTTCGACAAAAGAACTTCTCTGCCACCTTTTTCTGTGTTGCCTGTGATGATCATGACATCAAGTTTAACTATTGTTTACCTTTCCCTCTTAAATAAAACAGAAAATATTGCAGTCTGATGGTGTCATCATTAACTCCGTTAATCTTGACTGTATCACAAATCTTGAAAAAATTTGAGATATGCACATTTGGATCTTCGTCTTTGAGCCCATCAAGTTAGACTGACTACTGCACCATTTGTGTGATAGTTGGCTTTATCTCGAAATTGTTAGCACTCATGGTATGTCTAACAATGTTGGACTTTGCTTCAGTTAAGTCCAGTCTAGCATGATCAAGTTTACTTTTTTCATAGAGTTCATTTGTTTATCTTTTTTGTCTAGGAGACTACATTTCTTTTTATTATCAAAGGGATACTGTCATTTTCAAGAGTTAGGCACGTAACTTTTTTTTTGGTCCTTTCAACTTGGGCTAAAAGATGAGGTAGCGGTGGATTTGTTGTAGTTTGTAGTGGACATTTGTTTATTGTTTTTGATTTGTCATGTATGGATCTTGAATGGATCTACTTGTCCAATATGGCTCTCTTTTATCTTTTATGGAATTAAATAACGGATTTAGGCTTAGAGGACTCAAGGTCAAAGAGCTCATTTTCTTGACCAAGTATCAGAATATATGCATCTGTAAAGCTCAGAATACTCTTATGAAAAGGATTACTGTTAATTTTATTTTTATGAAATTGGTCAAATTAAGGCATACATAAGATGGATTTTCATGTATTCATGGTTAGCATATTCGCTAGATCGTGAGGGCGGTTCACATGATCCTGTACATCATCAATGGCTGGGAGTGAACTTATGGTTTTACTAATTCTTTTGCAAACAAGTCTTATAAAATAGTTAGAAAATGAATCTCATCTGTATTTTCAGAAAAAGAACCTTCGAGGATGACTTTGATAGAATTAGGGGAAGTGGAAAACCCTTTCCTTGAAAACTTGATCTTTTACAATGTATGGTTAAGACATGTCTTCACAATGGTGTCTAATAAGGACTATCATTAGACTATACTTCATATAAATTGATACTAGGTATTAAAGTATTAAAAGTTAGAGTTCAGTCCATACTATTTTCAATAATTTGCCTAAAGTTGTTAGTTAAAATATTAATTTTCCTTTAATTTGTAAACAAGAATTACATGAAAGGTGCCACTATATTGAACAAATTTGATTATAGGTTTAAGAATAATTATTTCTTAATTATAGAAGGAAATTTTTAAAAAATAGCTTATAAAACTTTTATAATTGAATTGAATATGGAGAGATTTAGGACTAAGAATATTTGTGTCGTATTTTTTTTATGAACTTACTTTTAAAGGTTGGATACTAAAACAAAATAAAAGTTTGATACTTAATTAAAAAACTTAAAAGATTTAAAATCATGTATAAAATTATCATCCTAAAAGAATCAATATGGTTAATAAGCACTAAAATATTATATTTGATTTTATCAACTATATTCAACACAAATTATATACAATTATGGTGCCTATACAATTATAATTAATTAAGATGTAGCAATGGTTACAAGTGAAAGTAGGTGTCGTTTATCAAAGATTTTTTTTGGTAAATCAGAAAAACTTTATACAAATAATAAAATGTTATGTACATAACTCGAGATTCCTACACATGAATCGCTTGACTACTAAAAGAAGATCCAGTTGAACCTACAGCAGACTGTGCAACCTACTGCCTTACATCAAACACTTAGTCGTTTATCAAAGATTGAGTCCAATTGAAGTATTTTTCATTAATTGAGTTAAATGAATAGTTTAAAATTTTATCATAATTTATGTGGAAGAGCCTACGCGAAGAGGGTCTTACTTAGCTAGCCAAGTTTTTTAATGTGATCGTAAGTCTGCCAAAATGTTAGATAATTGGAGATTTAGTATCTTAATTTCTTTATACAAGAACAAAGAGGACATTCAAAGTTGTAACAACTATAGAGGCATCAAATTACTTAGTTATACCATAAAGTTATGTCAGAAGATGACTGGGAAGAGAGTGAGAAAGGATGTCTCTATCTCAAAAAACTAGTTTGGCTTCATGCTAGGAAGGTCCATGATAAAAGCTTTACATTGCTTTAGAAGATTAATGAAATATTACAAGGAAAGACAACGTAACATACACATGGTTTTTATTAATTTAGAGAAAGCATATAATAGGGTACCTAATAAAATTACTTGGAAGTGTTCAGAAGGTAAGAGAGTTCCTATGACCTATATATGGGTTATTATGGATATATATGAATGTGTAAAAACTTGAGTAAGGATGATAAGATGAGATACAAATCATTTTCCTTTCAATATTGGGTTACACTAAGGTTCCTCTTTGAGCCCCTTTTTATTTATGGTAGTGATTGACGAGCTTGCTAATAATATCCAAAGGGATGTGCCTCGGTGTATATTGGTTGGTGATGCATTGTTTTAATGGATGAGACAAAAGAGAGTGTCAATGTTAGGCTTAAACTTTGGAAGGATACGTTAGAGTCGAATGACATTAAATCGAGTAGGACTAAGAATGAGTATGTAAAGTATAACTTTTTAGGACATAGGGTGGCTGCTGAGTGGAGGTAAAGATTGGTGTAGAAGTTATAACGCAAAAGGAGTGTTTTAAGTATCTAGGATCTATCATCCACTGTAATGGAGAGATTGATAAAAACATAGTTCATTGTATTAGATCAAGGTGGCTTTAATGGAGAAGTGCAATAGGAATTTTAGGTGATAAAAAGATACCACTTAAACTTAAAGGTAAATTATATCATTTAGTGATTAGGCAGGCCATGCCATATAGGGCGGAATATTGACCCATCAAATAGGTGCATAGTTATAAACTAATGGTGGCGGAGGTAAGGATGCCCTATTGGAATTGCAACCTTACTAGAAGAGATAAGACAAGTAGTGTAATGGCAAGACACAAATTAAAAGTGCAAAATATTAGTGAAAAATTAAGCAAGACAAGGCTTAAGTGGTTTAGACATTTTAAGAGGAGACAGCCAGACGCTTCAATGAGAAGATGTGGGATAAATGTACCTAGAGACTGCAATACGCAAAAGGGAGGCTTAAAAAGAATTAGGGGGAGGTAATCAAGAATTATATAGTTCTACTGGAACTTATCGAGTACGTAATCTACAATGAAAAACTTTAATATACTATGATATGAATATAGGATCTCACATAAAGATATCTTTGTCGTTCTCATAAGTCTTTTAGCATTTTCCTTTTGTATTTAGCCTAGACATTTAAATATTTAATACTTAACTCTTACAGAGTATTTGGTTCCCCTGCTGGGATAGATAAGGATTTGAATGATTATTCTTAGGAATATAATAGATGAGGAATATAATGGAATAAGTATTACTTAGTTTGATTTATTCTTAAGAATTTCTAATGATGATGTATGCCAATGTTTGGTTTGAAAATATAAATTTAAGATGGAAAAGAAATAACTAACAAAAAGATTAAAATATTCATCATAGTCTCCACTATTATTATTATTATTATTATTAATTTCCTTATTATTAATATCAATAATTTATTTTCATTAATTTCCTTATTATTATAATATTATAATAATATTATTATTATTATTAATTTTCTTCTTCTTCTTCTTATTATTATTAATTTTCTTGTTGTTATTATTAATTTTATTATTATTAATTTTCTTGTTATTATTATTAATTTTTATTATTAATTTTCTTTTTATTATTATTAATTATTGTTATTATTATTAATAACTTCTTAGTAGGTCACCTCTTGCTTTTTTTAATGCGATGAAAATCATTAATAAAAGATTGGGTCTTTTAAAACTTTATTAACTGCGTCATGAAATTCATTAAAATACGGGCTATTTAAGACTTGTTTCTTAGGACTACCAAATAAAATAGGGCCGATAAAACGATCGTACTCCCGGTCCATTTCGTTCCCCTACCAAAAGCAATACAGTTCCACCGGCGAAAGCAGCTTCGGCTTGCACCAAATTTCTCAATCTCTCGTTCTTGTTTCTGGTAACTTTTTACTGTCAAAGTTGTCTCTATACATATTTATGTAATGCTCAGATTCTCATATTTTGTATTCAAAAGTTCTCTTTTTCTTTTTTAGGTTGTGGATTATACCTGAAAGCTTGAGTGGTATGCTATTTAGGGTTCCTATTGTACTATTTTGTTTGTAGGATTTAGAAATTGCAGTTTCTATCATCCTTTCATCCCTTCCGAAGGATCCTTTTGTCTTTACTGATTGTAACTCTGGCTTTATTGATCTTATTTTCCTTTCCCACAATACCGCCCGCCTGTTTTATGAATTGTTCGAGTTTCATACATAGAAACGAATGCATTACGTTTGAGTTTCAGTTGTCTTGTCTAGAACCCTAGAAAAAGGGTGATTTAGACTTCAATTGAAGCTTCATTTATTTGATTTTCTTTGTATAATTCTTCTTGTAGGTAGTAAAAAAAATAATAAGCGCTGGGGAGAACAAGGCCCGAGCCTGGCTCTTATGATGGACATGGATAGGTTTGAATCAAAGCGTGATCGATGTGACGATAGAGATGAGCTAGATGACTCCCCAAGTGGACAACATAGGGATCCTGCAGCTTATGACGATGATTCGGGAGTAGATGGGATTGAAAATTCTAGCAAGCATTCTAGTAGAGATAAAGATAGGAGGAAAAGTAGTCGAAGTGAAGATAGAGAGAGAGATAATCGAGGGAAAGAGCGGGAACGCTCAAAGAAAACCAACAATGATGTCCCCAAAGACATAGAAAAGGGAAAAGACAAGCACGAGCGTAGCAAGGATAGGAGTAGGGATAGTAAGGTAAAAGATTCAGATTATGAACATGACAAGTACAGAGATAAGGACAGGAAAACCAAAGTGAAGGAAAAAGAGCGAGATAGAGATAGAGAAACGGATAAGGAGAGGGGAAAGGAAAAGAATAGGGATAGAGACAGAGAGAAAGAAAGAACAAAAGAAAAGGAAAGGGAGAGAGAGAAACACCGCGATCGAGAGAAGGAGAGGGGAAATGATACAGATAGAGAGAGGGAAAAGGAAAAAGAGAAGAGTAGGGAGAGGGAGAGGGAGAGGGAGACTGATCAAGATAGAGAGGAACTGAGAGAGAGGGACAGGGTGGCCAAAAAAGCACATGATGAACGTCATGATAAGAACAAGGATGAGAAGACTCAAGTAGGTTATGAAGACGCTAGGGACAGACAAGTTCTGAAGCAGGTAAAGGTGTCATTTCACAATGAAGATGAACAAAATGGTGAGGGCATGTCAGGTGGAGCACAATCTGATGTACTCGCGGAACGAATCTTGAAGTATGTGAATCTACTGTTTCACTCCTTTTTATTCCACTCATCTGTCCTTTTTCTAATTTAAATAGCTGATTTTGTTGTTTATCTTGGTACATTGTAATAGCTTGATGGAACATGTGTTTGGATAATAGACCTTGGATGGGAACATACACTGTTTATTGTGGTGTTACGTAGCATGGAATTGCATTGTACTGTTATCTTTTCTGTAATATATTTTTTCTTTACAATACATAGATTATCTGCTGTTTATTGTTAACATTTATCTGATAGGAGCTAGAGCAGTCTACCAGCAGCTGTTTTCGAGGTATAAATTCCTTAAGGCTTAAATATTAGGAGAATCAGTTCACATTTCAGACTAAGCATATCTGAACTTAAAAAAGTGATTCTCATGCTTCTACTTCCTCGTGTTTGCACTATTGTTCTTCATCATAGCCAATTTGTGGACTTTTGGTGGCCGTTTTGTTAGGTTTAGTATCGTGTAAATGCTATATTGTCATATTATGGCCTATAGAATACTGCATATTAGCTATTTTTGTAAAACTAATTATGTATCAGCTACCATCTTCTTGATGTTGCTAATATATTCTGCACATTGTTTTACTTGTCTTACTTGTTCTGGCTTTGAACCTTTTATATGCTTTCTTTTTTCTCTTACAGTTGGTTCACATCTATTTAGATATATGCTGACTCTTTTCTTCTTTTATGGGCTAGAATTTAGATAGACATTGATGACCTTTTACATGCAACTGCTTGTGTGCTTATTTTTTGTAAGATCCCCAATTTTGGGATACCTGGCTTTGGAGTAGTGCAAAAACTTATTCTCAGATGAGGCTTTATTCAATGCAATCTGTCTTGACAATTAGTTTATTCGCATAGGATGAAGGAAGAACGGTTAAAGAAGAAAGAAGGTGTTTCAGAAGTTTCAGCATGGGTTAACAGGAGTCGTAAGCTTGAGAGGGAGATTACTGAAAAGGACAAGGCAAAGCAGTGGTCCAAGATTTTTGAGGAACAAGTCAGCTTACTCTAGACATGCTTCTTTGTGGTTTCTCTTTCATACATGTGATTCCCTTTGATTTGGTTTTGCTAATATTATGTTAGTAAATTTTCTCAGGACAGTATTGTTGAAGAAGAAAGCAAAGGTGAGGAGGCAGGCCATGATAATACTTGTAAGGTTTCCTGCCCAGACTCCTACTATTCTTTTTGTTTTTCTTGTGAGGATTAGTTCTTGAATGTTTTTGAAATTTCAATGCTAGTTTTGAGTTTGCCATTTCAATATTTGCAGGAGTGCACTTGTTGTGCATAGATTGTTGAGTTGAAAATATTCCTTGAGATATGTACATTAGATTAGTTAATTGAAATTACAGTATACCTTTTGCTGTCGTGATGAATGATAAATTTGGTCATGCTCAATAGATTACTCATGCAACTTTTCCACATGCTGCTGAGGTACTAGGTGACTTATAGCTGGGATTTCTATTAAATTGATGTTTTTACTAATGGGCTATTTTTAACAGATAATCTAGCTGGTGTTAAAGTTCTTCATGGCCTTGAAAAAGTAATCGAAGGTGGAGCTGTTGTTTTGACACTCAAAGATCAGAACATACTTGCAGATGGTGACATTAATGAAGGTAAAAACAATTTATTACTTTTCCTTTTATTTTTTATATCTTTGTAATCTGAAGTGACTTCCCTTCTCTTTTTTTTTTGGAACAGATGTTGACATGCTTGAAAATGTGGAAATTGGAGAACAAAAGCGGCGAGATGAGGCTTATAAAGCAGCAAAAAAAAAGACTGGGATCTATGATGACAAGTAAATGTTTTGTAACATAATGGTTCATGTTTGTAAGTAATAATGAAGAACAACTTTTAACCATCTGTTAAATGTTAATTTTTAGGTTCAACGACGATCCTGCTTCAGAGAAGAAACTTCTTCCACAATATGACGATCCAACTGCAGAAGAGGTTATTTTTGTCTCTTGTTTCTTGGCCTTCACTTTCAGCATCCTCTGAATCTATGTATCCTAAGTTGTTACAGGGAATAAGTTGGTGACTTATTTCTGAAAAGCATTTTTGTTTCTCACAGAATGAGCATACAATCAGTTTGGGTTGATTTGTTATTAAATTATTACCTGGAGGTTTTATTATAAGAAAACGAAATTATAGGATTTCACTTCCTAATCTGAAAAAGTTTGTTATATTTGGCCCTTACTGTTAAATGGAAATTATTTCAGGGTGTCACTTTGGATGGAAGTGGACATTTTTCTGGTGAAGCAGAGAAAAAGTTAGAAGAGGTAGAATCTTATCTTTCTCATTAATTATTGATATAATTATCGATACTGGATAATTACTCTCTTTTCAGCATATTGATATGTTGATTTGGTAACAATAAGAGGAAATGATCTTCTGGTTATAGGAATTTAATGATTCTAATTTTCCTTTTTTTTTTCCCTGTTTTGCCTGATATCCAGCTCCGTCGAAGACTACAAGGTTCTTCGACCAGCTATCACTCAGAAGATCTGAGCTCATCTGTAAAGATATCATCAGATTACTATACTCAGGAAGAGATGCTTAAATTCAATAAGCCTAAGAAAAAGAAATCCTTACGCAAGAAGGAGAAGCTGGACCTAGATGCCCTTGAAGCAGAAGCTGTTGCTGCTGGATTGGGTTCTGGTGACCTTGGTTCTAGGAAAGATGGCACAAGACAGGCTGTTAGAGAAGAACAAGAGCGATCGGCTGCAGAATTGAGAAACAGTGCTTATCAATTAGCCTTAGCTAAAGCAGATGAAGCATCTAAATCTCTTAGATTGGAACAAACTCATTCTGCTAAGTTGGAGGAAGATGAAAATATGGTTTTTGCAGATGATGATGACGACCTAGTCAAATCTTTAGAGAGAACAAGGAAGTTAGCTCTTAAAAAACAAGCTGCGAAGGCATCTGGTCCACATGCAGTCGCTCTCCTTGCCTCAACCGCTGCAAACAATCAACCTATGAATGATCAAAACCCCACAATGGGAGAGACACAAGAAAACACGGTTGTCTTTACTGAGATGGATGAGTTTGTCTGGGGTCTTCAACTTGATGAAGGTATATCTTTTGCAGCATGAGTTCTTTCATAGTTCTTTGCTTGTGAAGACTATAGTGAACAATGTAAATATGCTAGAGCAGCTGAAGTTTTAGAACATCTGCCTCTACTCGTTGCATCTTGGTTGTAGATCTTCTCTGGACAAATAATTATATTGGTCTTGCTTTTACAGAAGCCCATAAGCCTGAAAGTGAAGATGTTTTCAAGGATGAAGATGAAGCTGCAGGAGATTCTGATCAAGAAATGAAAGATGAGGCTGGGGGATGGATGGAAGTTAAAGATACCAGTAAAGATGAAAGTCCTGTCGATGAAGACAAGGAGGATATAGTTCCAGATGAAACAATTCATGAAGCTGCAGTTGGTAAAGGATTGTCAGGTGCTCTGAAGCTGCTCAAAGAGCGAGGCACCCTTAAGGAAACTGTTGAGTGGGGTGGCAGAAACATGGACAAGAAAAAAAGCAAACTTGTTGGCATTGTCAATAACAATCCTCAAAGTGATAGATTTAAGGATATTCGTATTGAGAGGACTGATGAATTTGGGCGAATTGTAAGTGTTTGTTCACTCTTTAGATTTATACTTATTTATATTGTTGTATCCTATTTTTCTTGCTTGTTTTTGTGTTAGAATTTCTCAGTAGGCAGCTTTTTAGGAGTTTTTTGGTAGGTTAAATTTGGATGAGATTAATGTATCAATTACTTTATTCTACGATAGGACATAGTCAAGAGAAAGAGGTTTAGCAATTGGGGCCACTACAAAATTTTGAGCGTTATTGTTTTCTAACAGTTTCCATGAGCCAAACTTAACACTTTTTGCTCTTCAGAGCTGTTTCAAATGGGGGAGATTTCTTCATATATACTAGAAACTTAAAGGGTTTCTACATGTTAACTTGGTTCTCTACCTTGCTGTCACATGTAAAAGACCACTAATTACTCTAGTCCCTATATGTTGAAACATCAAACACATACATGATATGGAAACTGCTTAAGGATTTTGTCTTTAATTAGTTGCTTGCTGACTGTCCAAATACTTGAGAATCTAAAGTGCCTTTTGGTTTGGTAATTTCGTTTTAAGTTGCCTCTTAATTCCTTTACTTCATTCTACCTTTCAGTTTTGCTGATGTGTCGCTAACTCTTGTCTATGAATTATTGTTATTTTTCATCAGTTAACTCCAAAGGAAGCCTTCAGGCAGCTCTCTCATAAATTCCATGGAAAGGGGCCTGGCAAAATGAAGCAAGAAAAGCGCATGAAGCAATATCTGGAAGAGTTAAAGTTGAAGCAAATGAAAAATACTGATACACCTTCACTGTCTGTTGAGCGGATGAGAGAAGCTCAAGCTCAGTTGAAGACACCTTATCTTGTTCTTAGTGGCCATGTTAAACCAGGGTATGATTTAAGCTTCTCTCATACTTCAAACATATCTGTCTACTGAATAAAGTGATGGCTGGTATTAGTTTCCAAGGTAGTATATAGAAAATTACAACCAAGAAAATAAAAAGAAGAAATTCCTAGATTTCCCTACCAAGGATTATGTTGAGCTATGTCATGCGTCTACTAAGTTGTTTTTCTGTTGCCAATTTTTTGTATTTTTAACATGGACATAGTTGTTACTTATTTTCGGTTTTTGTTTATGTTGTGTTAATAGGCAAACCAGTGATCCAAGAAGTGGTTTTGCAACTGTAGAGAAAGATTTTCCGGGGAGTTTGACACCCATGCTTGGTGATAAAAAGGTTAGCCATACATTATTACTGAGTACTCCGTTTTGTTTTCATTTATATTGTGATAGCCTAGAGTTGGGAGTTGGAATATTGAACTGTAATCTTTTATTATTGCTATACCTATAACCAATGAATATAAAACCAGACCAGATTGGCCAGTTCAACCGTGTTCACTGGGAACTGGCCTAGTAGCCGGTTCAATTAAGTATTAAAACCTTTAAATTATAAAACTGGCCTGTTAAGATGTAAATTTAAACGCATTTAGATAGAGAAGAATTATCAATGCCCTTAGAAGGAGAGAACCCCCTTTCATCATCCTTAGCAATCTCCATAAGAATCCCTGCATTTTTTTCTTTTCCTTTTCGTTGATAATTGCCCGGTTGAGTTAACTGTTCTTGCTCTTTCAAGGTTGGGATCTAAAATATTTTTCCTTGTCTCTTGTTCCCTGCTGCTATTGCCTCTCTTCTGCTTTTCTCTGTAGCTGGTTTTATGTCTTCAGTTCCTTCCTTTTGTTGTCTCCCTACCAATTTCCAAGTTGCTTCCTCACACGTGTTGTGCATTTATTGTTTTATTCTCACTTGAATGTATCTTTAGCTTCTGGTTTTATCTCCATTTTATCTCTCTTTTTCCAACTCTCCCTAATTTCACGTTTTTACGTTTTATCTCTATTTTATCTCTCTTTTTTCAAGTCTCCCTAATTTCACGTTTTTATCAATCCCTCCGTGTTTTCTCTTTTTCTCCTTTTATCTATTTTTGTCTATTTTTAATTGCCAAAATTAATTGTTAGCTTTCATGCACACTTTTAGTTGTTAATAGATTTGCTTATAGAGTGAAATGAAACAGTTCAAATCCAAGAACATAATTTCCTCTTCGATCATCTTCGATCAAAATCGTGCAGAGCCATCTCCCTGATTAAAGTAAAACATTTTATGTTATTTTTGAAGAGATAGTCTAGAAAAAAAGTAAAGTAAGAATGCAGTGATGTTTTAAGATTTAGAAGAGCTTTTGTTTGCTTTTAGGAACAAATTCTTCATAATTGATTCTTCTACTTGTCTCGTTTCCCATGCAGAATATGGACCTAATGTAGACTTTATTGTCTTTTTGCATGATTAAATTGTGCTTCGACAATTTGCCCAAAAATAGCTTTTGTAACAAACTCTCCCATCTTAAGTTCTTTCACAAGTGATTTAGCCAACAAAATTTATTCTTTTAGGACTATAAAGAAAGCACCAAATTCCTTTCTATTTTACCAAGAAAACATTAAGGATTTTTGCATTTTTTGCCTCCAAGCTTTCACTTATTTGATGTAAGTGATGAGGCACAATCTTCGAGCTTTCACTTATTTGATGCAAGTGATGTGGCACAATTTGTGTTTTAATGGTTATAATTATTTATAACTTTTATGTTAGATTTACTTTTAGTTATAATTATTAGATTTATTATTAGTTAATTGTAATTAATAGATATTGACGATTTGTTTTATTTCAACGAAGTATTTTATTTTTGTTTATTCTTATAGTTTCTACTTCTTATCCAGTTTTATAACAGTGTAATACCGATTGAATTTTGGAACCTTTAAACCTTAAATTTGTCGTCTTACCAGTTTGATATCTAGTTCGACTTTTAAAACATTGCCTGTTACCATCAGATTGATTCTGTTCACAGCCTCTCATTGTCATTGCATGCATGGGCTTTGAGACACATTGTTGTAGATCATGAAAATTTATTATTTGGCATAGGAAATTTATTGTGTATCCAATCTAGGATTATTTTGTATATCTTAATAGTAGAATTGTCTAGGTATTATTTAAGAATATTTTATTACTCTATTATGGAATATTATTGGCTCAATCTGGCAAATAGTATACCTCAGTATCCTCGTAGTCTTTGTGCGTGGCAGTAGTCAAACCAAGTGAAACCCTTGTGTTTCTTCTTCTCATGTCTCCTTTGCTTTTCTATTTTTGTCTTTATATAGTATCAATGCTAATTTAGCACATATGAACAGGAAGAATTGAAATTGATTGGTGTGACGGATATTTTATGAATAAGAAAGTTGGTTGTGAGGCTGAATCTGTAATACTCATCACTATGCATTTGTAGGCAGTGATGATGTGTGGATCTTTTTCTCGTTTATTGTAAACATTATAGGTTTTTCTTGATGAATACTGAGGTCAGGAAGTTTGTAGAGACCTCCATATTGGAAATTGAATGTGTAATTCACTGGCATCACTGCCAGGGATACCGTTTTGGTTGAGGAACGTTCTTTGACATTTAATTCACTGGCATCACTGCCAGGGATACCGTTTTGGTTGAGGAACATTCTTTGACATTTGATTCTATAGCCTGAAATCGATTATAATTACATTTTGAATAGAATATTGGCTGTGTCGTTAGCTTGCTTTTTTTTAAATAGAATATTGGCTGTGGTAGTTAGCTTGCTTTTTTTTAAAATCCTTTTTTATTTGATTGTTATGCAACGGGATCCCATTGGTTTCTCTTATTCAGGTTGAGCACTTTCTGGGGATTAAACGCAAGGCCGAGCCTGGGAACTCCAGCGTACCAAAGAAGCCTAAAACTTGAAGTTTTATGGAGATTTTTTGCTGGTAAAGAAGGGAGCGCATTGAATATTAAGTGGAGAATTATGAAATAAGTTCTCTGATTCATCTGGCTACACAGGATTTTAATTTTATCACCATCTGTGGTCTAACAGGATATTGCCAAATTTATAGGTGTAGTATGTCATGATTGTAAGCCAGATAAGAGGCATCATATCGTTTGTCCTCACCAAAGCTTTGACAAAGATGGTTGATGCATTATTCGGGCAGACATGATGGACGTATTATGATGATATTGCTCGATGAGGGGAAAATTGAGCTCAAAATAATGAATGCCATTGCTCTAGAGCTAGCAAAGCTGCCAAAATCCGAGTTAGTAGTTCCGTTTCTTTTGCTTGGTTGTTTTCATTTTTTTCAGAGTGGAGAAGAGATGATATTTGAAGCCAGTAAAGTTTGACAATTTGATTCTCATTTTATTGGTAGATTTAATTAAATCATGTGCCCGTTTCATCTATAGAAGCTGGCCACATCATCAAGTGTTATATTCGACGATTGTTTTCTTGCGTATGGTTTAAGAACAATAAGTAGGGAAAGAAAAGCTGCTTTATGTAAGGAAAGGGTATGAAAAATATTGTCTTTTACGACAATCAAAACATTATCAAAGTAGACGATAAGTCAGAAATCTTTGGTGAAGATTGCAAAAAATCATCATGCGCTATAGTAACTCGTTTTATATGACTATTTTAGTACAGCTTTGTTCGTACACAGCATACACGTTGACCAGAAGTGCCATCATCCAAACTATCCCGTAAAACCATTATTTGCTTTAACTTAGTTCCAGTTAATTACAGGTGTAAGGTTGCTCCCTCCTCCCACCAGTAATCAACATTTATTACCTGGACGGTGCAAGAGAAACCATTAACAAGCGTTGTTGAGGATTTTCTTATTGAATTTCCCCTTCTGCCTCAAAGGAATACTTATAATCTTCTTAACTAATTGAAACATAGTACAAAACAATATTACCAACAGTTGAAAATTGTTCTGGGGATCAACACTTTCTAATCATTAGACAATCTTTTGGTTTCGCCTTGTATCCATCACACAATCAGTTGATGAATGTTGGAGATTTGAATACTTCAGGTGAAGTAGAAGCAAACTTAAGTCTAAGAATGAATCTGTGAAGACTCCCCTACAGCCTCTTCCATTCTTGGGTAACACTGATTTGATTCAATCATGTCAAATCCTTAAATTCCAGCTACTCGAAATCCTAACAACATAAGTTGAAATCCTAACAATATAAGTTGAAATCTCATACCTAAAACACAAATTACTTATGAGAATTATGCAAAAATTGAACTTCAATGAATCCCAATCACAAAGTAATCCAAGAACTAGTCTAAAAATTTACACCGGACAACAAACTATACTTGATGTTGAGGATGAAGAGAGTGCAATCCAAGATGAACTGATTAAACTAATCAACAGAAAGTGGGGTTAGGGAATCAAACCTACCAAAAGATCCAAGTCAAAGAAACTAACTAGCACTTGGAGAGCATAAGCGTGACTTTAGAGGTTATGATAGCGTTTAAACACAATCTACTTGATGATATTACTAAGAAAATTCATGTTGAAATATATTTTTTCTAACTACAAACCATCACTCTTCATATTCATTGACTCCTCTGTCTCTCTTCTATAATTGAGATAAGAAATTATGTAACTTTTTTCTGCATCATAACACTCTGCATTGAAGGGGGCAAATATGGGTTGAAATATAAAGGCAAGCTTGGCAACTGCACTAGACTAAGAAATTTCCATTTTAATGAATCAACTGGTATCATACAAACTTCATAGACAAATGGAGATCTTGTAAGACTCTTTATCTTTTGTGCTAGACATAGAGTGATTTATTTAAATTATATGGGTTTTATTTTTCTAGGTTCACTTTAGGGATGGCAATGGGTAGGGTTCGGTTCAGGTTTTACTCAACTCATATCCATATCCATTTTTTATGACTCAACCCATATCCATATCCATATCTATCGGTTTTTACGATTTACTACCCATATCCAAATCCATTGGGTTATTCGGATTTTTGGATATCCATCGGGTTGTATAGCACATAAAAATATAACTTCTAAATTGAAAATATGG
>JANKOE010000007.1:19182615-19201847 GCA_026284465.1 Erythroxylum citrifolium | reverse complement strand
CTGTATATCTAAAAGGAAAAACCAATTAAGAGAAAAATGGTAATTTTACCCTTTATTGTGTGGATAGCTATAATATGGTTCATAATAGAGTTTGCAATTAGACATTTTATTTGAAACATATGTTCTCGTAATATTTAGTAATTCAAGAGTTCAGCTAATTATCTTTAGTGGAATGACTTTTGGTTAATAAGTTGGAATTAATTCTGATAAGATTAAATTAATTCCGAGCTTGTTGGAGCTTGAACTGTATAAGTTCAATTAGATTCCCCACTTGGCTTCTAGAAAAGGTTATCAAACAAAGTAAGAAAAATAAATAGAGGTTTTGGAAAGAAAATAAAAGGAAAGGACCGAATTAGATTTAGAATAATAATACCGGAATAATTTAATTAAGAGTTAATTGAACTGGGTTTTAAGCCTATGAGTAAATGTTGGGGTTACTCTAAATAAGTGTTAATTAGAAGCCTAAAGTGAACATTTAATATTGGGCTAGATTTTGGTTTGATTTAATTAATTAGATTAATTAAATTAAAAACAAATTTTGTAAAGACAAAAGGGAGGGCAAAAACTGAAACTACGTGATGTAGTTTTCGGTTTTATGTAGCTAAATTTTATGGCTGCACATTTAGCATTGAATTGCTAAATATAAGGTGAGTTTTTATCATGCTGCATCATCATTAAATGGTTTAATGGTGTCTTCATTATATGGTTTAATAATCTTATCATTAAATGGTTTAATGGTTGTCATTTAATATTAGCATGTAAAAAAACTTATAAACCTTTTAGCATTCTTTTGGTTAAAGAAGGAAGTAATGCATCTGATGTTCTCTCTCCCTTCTTTCATTTGTTAACGAAAAATGAATGTCTTGCTTTTGGTTTTCTTTTTCTTTTTCTTCTAGCCATATTAAACAAATGAGAAATTCTCATTTATTTCTCTCTTTTTCATTTTTGATTAAGTGAAAGAAGTGGTAATCATCTTCTTCCTTCTTCCTTTACCGAAATTGGTAATGAGAAGAGTCTCTCATTTTCTTTCTTTCAACTAAGGAAAACCTCTTCAATATTTTCTTATCTTTTCCCACCAAAGGATCTTGTTCACCAAGTTGTCCAAGGAGAACAAGTGGTAGATCGGATTGGTTGAGAACAATAGCGAGGAGAGGATAGCACAACGAAGAGTTAAAGTTGTAGCAAAGGAGTCGGTAAAATTTCAATCATCTTATGTTATTTATTTTCCTGATACCGTATCATGTATGGATTAAACATGTTGATTTGGTTATCTTGCTTCCGCTATGTTTTGATTTCGAAAAAAGTTTTTAAAATCTACCGTTTAACTAAATCTAGTATGCTTTTGTTTTCGATCCAATACTTAATTGCCACGATCATAGTTTGTGACATGTTTTGAATCATGCATTGTGGTTGGAGAAATTTATTCCAATACTTAAAATTGCCAACATCATTACCATGTCACTAAAAATTTATTATGATCATTTCTCCGAGAATGACAAATCTTCAAATGGTACCAAACATATGAAATTTAAGTATTTTGCTATTAAGAAGTTTGTTAAAAAAAAAGTGTTTATTGAGTATGTTACTACTAATATGATGACAACAAATTCATTAACTAGGGTTTACAGCCAAAGACATTTACGGAACATATAGGTGAAATGGTTCTTGGTTATACTATCGAATTTTACGATGATTTTAGCACTATGAACTCATTATGTGTTTCTAATTTTATAGCGATGATTTCTTGTTTTAAGCTCATTATATGTTTCTAATTTTACGGTGATGATTTCTTGTTTTATAATAATGTACATTTTTGTGTCTTAATATTTTAATAGTAAAGTCTACGAGGCATAATTATAGACCATGATTAAAATTATTTATATCATTATTTGGAAACCTAGTATAGTGAGGAACAAATGTAGTGTACGAATATTTGCATGCAATTAAAGTTATGTTTTTTAATTTTACGATTATTTTATGATTAGTCCAAATAGCATAATGCTGGAATATGACGTAATACTAGTCTAACTAATAATTTATGTTTAGATTTAATTAATAATAAAATAGTTAAATAATTATGATTGTTGACCCGATTATATCATAAATGTATTATAAAAATACTCCCTCCTATTTAAATTAAAAGTCGTTTTAGAGCAATGCACATGAAATGTTTGATATACCCTTATTAATTGCATGTTAAAATGTCTTGAAAATATAATTTGTATAATCTGTGTAATTAAGATGTAAGAGAAATTAAAAGGTAATTTTGGAAGTAAAATCATAAACATGCATGAAAAGTCACGAATGACACTTATTTTGAATAATTAAAATCTCTCCAAAACGATTTTTATTTTGGATATGAGGGAGTATATACTAGTTTTTCTCTATCCATTAAAATTAGGTGCTACAAGTCAATTTCATCAAATTTTTTGGTTTTATATTGTAAGGATTATATGTTTTGAATTTTGTGACTCAACTTTATTCACCTATAAAGTAAATATAATATTCCAAGTTGAGTGCTTGTACCGATAATATTCTAACACATGGAACACGTGTTAATTTAGTAAGGTAAGATAATTTAGACTAGACTATTCCTTTTGATTAATTAATTACCCGTGTTGTTTATTGATCATGTCAAACAAAGTATCTTACCCTACTAACAGCCTGTTTGGAAACCTTCGATTTAAATTCATTAACGAATTGAATTCAATTACATTAATGAGATTGAATTGAATTCAATTTACACTGTTTGGAATAAATTCAGGAATATTATAATTGAATTCAATTACACTGTTTGGAACAAATCCAATTATTTCATATGACACATTTACCGCTGACTAAAAAATAATGTTATTAATTAATAAACAGTCACACTTACATAGAACAACTTATAAACATCAATTACAAGATTAATGAATGAAAATTAATTAATTTGAACGATTAATTAATAAATTAATCAGTTTTTAACAACAAAAGTTATTAAAGTAAATTAAATTAGAAAGTTAAAACTGAATCAAAAAATTGCACGATTCAAGATTATTATTACATAATTGAAAAATTATACATTTTTCTCATTTATTACACAATAAAAAAATTATACATACATTTGAAAATTCTGTAGCTTTTCAATTTCTATGTTAAGAAATAAAGCCAAAGGTACTGAACAATACACAGCTTCATTATTGGCAGATAAGTCCACATAAACATAAAAGGCGTCATCGAGACAAGTCTGCTGGGATAGGGCATTAATGGGTTTTGGTGTTAAAAAAGAAGCAGTAAGCCAAAGGAGTTCAATTCACGTGAAAGTTAGCGTGAATTGAACTTATAAAGGAACTAGGTTTTAAACCTATGGATGTATTCAATTCCTCTATATTTTTTGGTTCCAAACAAGGGAATTGAATTCAATTACAAGATTGAATTCAATTCCTTACATTCCAAACAGGCTCTTAGCTTTTCATGGGTCTTTCCCGATAAAAATGCTTCAGCTCTATACTTAATCTCCCACCGAAAACCTTGTTTTCTTCTCTCTTGGCAAGCTTCCTCGTTGGTGTTCATTGTGCGCTCCTCACTGTTGCTTGCATTGGAACATTTAATGTTGGAATTTCTTCAATGAGCAAACAGCAGTTGCACTCTTCACGCCCACCATCACCGGGCCAAGCAGCAGCCCAGCCAAAGCCGCACTCAAGCCCACGTCCAAGCTGCCTGCGCTCCTAGCCGCTGCTGCCCACTCACCCAGCTGCTCTCCACTGTCTGCTGCCTATTTATTTCTATGTTGTGCGCCTGCGTGATTGAGCTTCCAGCGTTGCGCCTCTCTTTAATTGCCTTCGTTGATTTCATTTTTTGCTCTTATTAAAATCTCTTCCTCGTACTTTATTGTGCGTTTTGAGTAAGACAATGCAGATTACTCAATTGATTTTCCAAGTTTGCTTTTGCTCTCTCTTTTTTTTCCCAGCTGATTGCATTTAATTTTTACGAAAACATTTTTCTTGTCTTTCTTGTTTTTTTCCCTTCTTCTTGCTCCATGAAGACAAGCAAAAATAATTCTTCAAAAAATGACTCAAATGTAATGCTTTTAACTCAGTTTAATTTCTTTGCTCCCAAATTATACCTAAAATCAAATATGAATTAAAGTGAGTATTTTAATCATTTTTATATCAATAATCGGTAAGTGAAAATAATTAAAAATATCAATAATTAAACATATATCACTTTCCATCCCCAAACTAATGGACAAAGAGAGGTCGTAAATAGAAGCTTGGCAAACTTGTTAAGATATTTGGTTGCAGAATTTGCATACAAGATTTCTATAAATAAGTCATAAGATTCCTTTTGAGATAGTCTCAGGAGTTCAACCAAAGAAGTATGTTGACTTGCTTCCTTTACCAAAAATAACACAAGTTAGTGTTGAAGTTGAAGATGTTGTACAACATATGTACATCTTTGGTGAAGTATGATATTTTCTTCTAAGAGTGATTTGTAGATCCTAAAAGTGATTCCTAATTTCCTACCCTTCATTGTTTGTACTCCTCATAAAATTTCGATAAACTTAACCCAAATTTTAGTCATCTTAAACCTAAATCTCAGTCATATTATAACCCAAAATTCTAAGCTAAAATTTCCAGCAATTAAACCCTAAAAACTCAACTATACTAAATCTAAAATTCTAGCATTTCTAGCCGAAATTTAGACCTAAACTTGGTATTCCAAGAGCCTAATATTAGCCGTATTTCCTTATTTTGTGATTTGCAGCCATTAGTTAATACTTCTTTTATTTGTCTACGTCATTTAGACTATTCATTCATGATCTCATTACTTCCAATATATACGAATGATATGTTGAGCATAACTTACTGGCTAATTTTATGACGAACTCTTCCATTTTAACACCTATAATATTTTTGTCAAACTTAGGTACAACAACGCATTTGAATTAGTTTGCTAGATTTTTAACAAATATTATCCCCTTTTCCTTTGATTCCCATGTAACTTGCATTGCCAATTCTTATCTTTGACTTCAACTTTTATCAATCGATTTATCAATATTCCATATGACATATGCAACATAAATCAATAACTCACCCATCCTTATTATTATTATTATTATAAGAAGATAATGTCATTGTAGTGAATAAGATCTTCCCCTTTTTTAATATGGTCCAATTACTTTTATTTGTTGAGATGTCTCTAAGTTTGTCATTACCTTGCAAATTCTTCTTTCAATATGTCCAAAGCATCTTTATTTTTTTGTTTTCCGAATTATGATTCTTGTGAAAATAATGTGGAGCCGAGTAGGTCCCTTGCGGGAGGCAAAACTCTGGCCCCAAGTTTTAAACCGCTGCATACATAAAAACGGTTTGAACCTGCGACTTTACTTAAACCAGGAGAGCCCCTTACCAACTCACCTGCGCTCTGAGGTTGAACCCCTCTCTTTTCTACCATAACTGATGCAATTTTAATATGTAAATGATTATTGAAATTAAATCATATCAGATGGTACGACAGGCTTCGTTCTTTTAATTGTCATCTACTGCAATTGGTATATCAAACCATCGACCTGATCGCTAAATCCAATATCTGAATTAATTAATAACAAATTTGTTAAAATAACAATAACATATCTTGGAAGGTTACAATAATGAGGTGGTCCTGGGTTCTCATGACAAGTACAAAATGGTGGAATTTATTGCAGTAGACTGATTCTATACGCGTCCTTCCTGTAATTAGATAAATCCGTCACTTGTATATTAGTTTAATTGATGCCTCTCTTGATCTGACTTCATAAATGAGTTCCATGACTGATGAGTGCTTATAAATGGTCACTTTTCATATCTACTGTCTGTCCATAGAAAAGTTCTCTGTTAGGATAGGCAAGCAAAAATGGCTCTAGTGGGGCAAAGCACATTAAGCAAGGCATATCCGATGAATGGTGGAAATGGCCTCTACAGCTACAGAAAAAACTCTGCTTACCAGGTAACCCTATTCAGCTAATGCTTTCATTGCAGACTGAGGTTGGCATATAGAAAGAGGAGATCTTGTATTATTCATTTATTTGAGACCTATTAGCATTAAATGACTTACTTGAGGGCTTTTGGTGATCGTTATTATTTGCCTATTGATACACAAACCATGTAGGATAACTCAAGTTGGTGCAAGGTTCACTGCCATTGTCCTTAATAGCATAGAACTAAGCTCTACAGTAGAATACGTTAGGTGCATGCTGCTTAACATTAATGCAAATTATATGCAATGGTTTTGCAGGGAAAAGCTATAGACTCTGTTAAAAAGCTTATAGATGATTCAATTGCCAAAGATCTTCACATTGAAGAGCTCTCATCGAACATAGTTGCAGTCGCAGATATGGGTTGCTCTGTTGGACCTAACACATTTTCTGTAATTCAAAACATAGTAGAAGCTGTGGAAAGAAAGTGTCAATGCAGAGGACCTAGTTCGGGGTTTCTTGAATTCCAAATTTTTCTTAATGATCATGCCTTCAATGATTTTAACACACTCTTCAGATCCCTCCCTGCCGACAGGAAATACTATGCAGCAGGTGTTCCGGGTTCATTTCATGGTCGCTTGTTCCCCAATAACTCCCTTCACATAGTCACCTCTTCCTATGCCCTCCAATGGCTTTCCCAAGTACCACAGGAAATAGTTGAAAAAAGTTCTGCTTGGAATAAGGGAATGGTCCATTATATGAATTCATCAGATCAAACTATCGAGGCATATTCCAATCAATTTGCTAAGGACATGGAATCATTTTTGTGTGCCAGAGCACAAGAAATCATGGGTGGAGGATTGGTTATGCTAATAGTTCCAGGACGCGAAACTGGTTGCGTTCTTTCTCAAGTTTGTGGAATTATCACTTACAACTTTCTGGGATCTTGCCTCATGAATATGGTCAGGAAGGTCAGCCATCTTTAAAATATTTCCCTCTTTTCCAATCCTAAAGAAGCCCAGAAATTGCTTCTTGACATCCAATATTTCTAGATTACCAGAAAAGCATAAAACTTCGATCCACAGGCTTTATGTTCTACTGTTTCTTTCTTTCATGAACTTAATTTGTGCAATGGTGTTTCCTAGATGTGCTTATTTTCTTTCAAGCTAGATTGCAGGTTCTTGGAGATTTTTTAGCCATCACCATACTTCTTACTGTGTAACTGACGCCATTAAGTATACTTACACTGAGGCAGGGAATATTAAGTGAGGAGAAAGTGGATTCGTTTAATATCCCAGTGTATTTTGCCTCTCCACCGGAACTGGAATTAGCTGTGGAACGAAATGGATGCTTCAGCATAGAAAAGATAGAATGTCTAGTCCAAGAGAAAACACAACTGAGTGTCCATGAGAAATCCAAAATAGTATCATTTGCAACAAGAGCTGGCTTGGAGATACTTTTGGAAGAGCACTTCGGGCAAGAGATCATGGATGAACTATTTGAATCCCTAGCCGAAAGACTCGAGAACTCCTCATTCTTTGATGTGGGGGCTGTATACAATTTGTTTGTGTTACTTAAACGCAAACCAAAAGATCAGAAGAAGCTGCAGAACAAGGAACAGGATCGTCCCCATTGCAGTGCTAATTTATTTTAGCTATCGCTTATTTAGTGTGTAATATATATTGATTTGTGAATATCCTACCAAAACTTATCACAAGCAGTACCATGCATCAAGACATTTCAAACTATACCTATATATATATACATAGACGTAGCTAGATGGGACCCAGGGGTCCCTGGGCCCCTCAAATTTTTTTAAAAATAAATATTATATATATATATATATATATATATGAAGTTATTTGGGAGTTGGGCCCTCCTAAAATTTAAAAAAATTAAACATTGAACCCTCCTACTTTACATATCTGGCTCCGTCCTGTATATATATATATATAATACCATCATTTATATAAAATAAGTAATAGATTCACTTACATATGATAATAGTATGAGTGAGTCAAAAAACATCATGTCTTGATGCAAAATATACTATAACATAATATATTTAATAATAATCTTATGCAAAAAAAATATTATTTGCGACTAAGAGTTGTACAACCTATAGTTTAAAATGGGAATACCATGACTAAGTATAAAGAATATCATGGGTCAATTCAAAATATAATACATTACTATACAAACAATACCATGTATACTTACAAAAATATTATTCATCATTATAGATAAGCAACACATACACTTTAAAATAAATATATCATGACTAATTATAAAAAAAACCACAATGCATCAATACAAACTATACTATAATACTATGTATACAATATTATGCCTATGTGATATAACTCATTCTATCATTTATTATATATAAATAATACCTACATTTTAGAATAGAAATACCATGAATGAGTGCAAAAAGTTGTTAGAAAATTAACCAAAATCGAGAAGTCACAAATGGAGAAAAATAAAATTTTACAATTTCTTGATTTGAATAACTTGAAAAGCTTGAATTGTAGTTAAGAAATTAATTTGTACCCGATCCAAATTCCTACAAAAATTTCTTCTCAATCTGTCGACCATAAGCTATCCAGGTATATAACCTCGAATGGTATCCATACAGTAGAGAAAAAAAATTATCTTTTAAGGAAAAAAAAAGGTAGGATTGCTAGCTCCTTTATGCCTTCATCCTATATGTAAAGAAAGATAATTATATTAAGGTTTTAAATAGATTAAAACTTGCCTCAACAAGTTTTTTGCGTTGTTGCCAGGGAGTTAGTAGGATTAGTTTAGTACTTGTAATCTAAGGTGTTCTCATCACTCTTATGTTCGTGCATTTGCATGAACACAAGAGTCACTCAAAGTTCAAGTCGGATCGCTAAAACCCTAGCACTTGACATCACTCACTTGGAACAAGCCATTTAAAGAGCCAAACGTGAAGAAAAAGGGAATACTGAAGCAACCATGGTTAAAGAATTTCATCAAGAGTTTCAACAAAGAGGAAACCAAGGGAACCAACCTTGGACGACTATCATGGATTTCATAAGACCGAGATTTAATGTGACCAATCAAGGTGTCGCTAAACCACCTGTTTAAGTACTTTCATTCAAAATAAAGCCAGTCTTACTAAATATGTTGCAAACAAATGTGCAATTCTATGTTCTAACCAAAGAGGATCCTAATATGCACAAAGTAAATTTCTTAAAAATCTGTGATACCTTCTAATATCATGGAATGTCGAAAGATTTTGTCAAGATGAAGAGATGGTACGACTCTTATCTTAAGCAGAGGAAATTCAAGGTAGGAGATACAGTTTTGCTATATAATTCAAGGTTGAGACTATTTCCAAGAAAGCTGAAATCGTGATGGAGTGGACCTTTACAGTCACCCAAGTTTTTGATCATGCAACCCTGGAATTAGAAAATGCAAACAAGGAAACCTTTAAGGTGAATGGGCATCACTGCAAATTGTATCTTGGTGAAGGGATTCCGAAGGAAAAAGAAGTAATCTCTTTCCTTTCAAAAAGTTGAACATGCTTCCAAAGACGCAAGGTCAAGCTAATAACTATAACTTAGCACGCTTTGTAGTTATATTTAAATTGTTGTGCAATTAGATTTGTTTTAAATTCCATAAATAAGTCTTAATGATTTAGACCGAGTTGGCTTACTAATTCTCTTACTCTCTGTTAATCAATTATAAGATAGGAAAGCAATCTCAATGTCAAGTTGAGATTCCACCTCCAACACCTCCACCATCACTACCTCAATCACTATGACGGTTTTGTGTTCTAACCTTTTTCTTTTAAATTATGTCTTTATGTTGTTCTTATATATTTTTTCTTATCTTATGTCTATTCCCACCTTATGTGTTGATTGTTTATTCTTCTCACATTGAGGATAATATGTTGTCCAAGTATGGGGATGTGGGTTGCGTGCAATATATGTTTTTATTTTGAGTGTGAATTTTGCATATTGTATGTTAGTTTTGTTTAGCATTGCATGATGTGATTTATGTGAAGGTGTCAATGGCTAAGACTTAACGGAATCCATTTAGCTTTGAACATGGTCTTTTAGGTTGTTAAACTTTATTAACTTGAGAAATTAGTGCTCTAGGTTGCTTCGGTTAAATATGCATGTTAATTAGGATACGATGTTAGTTCATTCACTCTAGGAATTTATCACATTCATTTATAATTTTAGGCCAATCGAATAAGTAGCATTGTTAATATCTTTTCATGAGAATGAGTAGCTTAAGAAATGAGGTAGGCAAGAAAAAATGTAGCGTAAATCTTAAATAAATAACTATTCCACTGTCCCTTTTTGAAACAAATCAGGTTATGAATAGAGCTAGTAGCCAGCTGAGAATGTAATGTAGTTGAATAACCGGAGGACATTCATCATAAATGTTTATCTTTTTGTCAAAAGACTATAATGACATTCCAACCAAGTTGTTTAATAAAAACATGGCCTAGTTGAGTAACCAGGGGACATTCATCACAAATGTTTGCCTTAGCGTCAAAAGGCTAAGACATGTTAATAAAATTAACAAAAATAGTGTGTTGTTTAATAAATCTGACTGATCTTATGAATAGCATGATTTCTTATGAAAAGTCGCTTAAGGATAGTTACAATTTCGATTGACCAAATAATTATCAATGTGTGTGGGTAAGTGATAGGAGTGAATGAATGTGACATTAAGTCCTAATTAGTATGTATATTTACTCTGAAGTACTTAGACACGGATTTTAAAAGTTAATAAGTTAGAACAACTTAAAGGTCATGTTTGTAGTTAAATTTGTTTCGTGAAGTTTAATGTCACTATCCCATTATTATATATGTGTAGGTGTTGTGTTTTGGTGTTTTTTTTTTGCTTGTTTTGTCTTTGCATCAGGACAAGCAAAATTTTAAGTGTGGGGATGTTGATAGTGGTAGGTTGCATGATGTTTTAATGGGTAGTTTAGTATGTTTAGTTGTTAAATTGAATGATTAGTGCATGTTTAGGTTAGGATTGTGTTATTTAGTTAAATGTTTGTGATTTGAGTGTTATATGAGTTAGGGCATGCTTTTGTGCTTTAATTTTGTGTATTTGATGTAATAGCCCGTTTTTGCACTTAAGGATTTAACTGTTAGATTGAGTCATATCATACGAAAAAACATGAAGTGCATTTCTTTTACATGCATCATATTCGCATATATACATGAATCATGATTTAGAGACATTGTAAAGATAATACATGCACTCAATTGACATATTCCATGGTATGAAAGGTTTTAACTAATTATGATGTACTTGTGTGTTGATTATGTCTTGAATTTTGTTTTAATGAATTATAATTAGTAATTTGGAAATTTGATGATGCAATTGAGTGATTAAAAGAATGATGTGTGCATCTAGTCTAGGAAAAATGTCAAAGGGCAAGATAAATTGATACATGGGAATTTAGATTGATCAGACTTATCAAATGGTGTCATGTGGCATTAGGAATAAGTGACAAATGGCTTAGCTAATTGGATGACAAATGGCTTGAATACATAAGTGACAAGTGGCCTAGGAAACTATGTGACAAATGGACCAAACATTAGGTGACAATTAGAAGCATAAGAAGAAGACACATGACATAGCTCTCTACTTGACAAGTGTCACACCATGTGTCTAACCCCTTACCACACACTTATACCCCACGATTCCCACATTTAAGAGGCCATCTTCTTTCATTTTTTGTCACATGCTCTCTTCTTCTTCCTCGTCACCATCGACACACGCACACAATCCCCACATCCTTGAATTTTATCAAAATTTTGCAGCCTTTACCTTATGATTGAAACCCTTTTATTTCCATCTTGTTCTTAATGTATGCTTGAATGCTTGGAAGGCTTGGTTAGCTTGTTAATTGAGGAGACCTTGAGTTGAACAAGTAAGTAATTTATTGCCCTATTGAGACATATGTGAGCATAACATTCATGATGATTGATTAGGGACGAATTGAGATAAATTGCATGTAGGGTTAGTGTGCTTGAAATTGAATGGATGAATTGGTTTTGTTTTTGATACATGGAAACTCTAGGATATAGGTTGTTTTAAGGATGAATTAGATTGAGAATTGAAGTAATTGAAAGTGAATTTATGCTAAAGAAAGGTGTTAGTGTGGTGTTCTTGAAATGGGAAAGAGTTAGGATTGCATGTATGAAAATGAATGATAGTTTCTGTTTTGATTTTTGATGCATGAAAGACTAGTTTATGAGCTGCCAATTGAATAATTTTGAATGGGAATTGGATATGAATTTGATGAGGAAAATGAAGTATAATTAAGGTGAGGTATAATCAATAGACTATTATGATGGTGTTGGAATTTGGAAAAAAAATTGAAGGAAATGGATGGTGAACTTTCTATTCTCCCACAATCGTGGGCAATGCTTTGACAAGAGAAAACTTATGTTTTGCCTTTCCACGATCGTGGAAAGGTACCCCACGATCGTGGGCAATGCTTTGAAGTGAAAAGACTGTGTTTTGTGTTCTTATTGAATCATATAAGGATAAGGTACTATACATTGGTGTATTTAGACTTGATTGGGAGTTTAAAATGAACTTAGTTTGATGTTGAATCAATTGGTTAGGTATTTGATGAGTTTAGGTTGTTAATTGATGCTATAATTTAAGGAATGAATTGTTTGATATCAATGTATATGAATTTGGGAAGTATAAGTTGTTAATGGAATAAGGATGTTCTTATTAATACAATTGTGATCCAAAGGATATAAGCAATGAATTAGGTATGATTGAATAAAAATTGGGATAATTATATGAATATATAATGCTAGAAAAGGGTTGATGAATGCATGATTGATGAATTGAGAATAATCAAACTTACTTAAGGCATAAACATAATTGCAAACTAGATATACACAAGCTATAATGAATGAATGATCAAGACTTGTGATTAAGGATACATACCCGAAAAAGCCAATTGAGCATGCATTGGACATATCATATATACATGTGTATGATTGAGTACTTATTTCATTAAACAAGTTAGTAATGTGGAAATATGTGTGTATTACATGATATAGAGGCACAAATTGAGCATTCTCATCCAGACATTGTCCGATTGTCAAGGCAATAACTATCTGGAGCATACTGGGAGTTGACCTAGATATGTAATCTCAATTATATATGTTCTTCCATTTGAATTATGTGAGTTAACCTAAATGTTTTCTCACTATGTTTGACTTGTTTTTATTATCTTTCAAATATTGAACTGTTATTGATATGATTTTGATTTTCCGGACATTGTTGGTCCGAGGAGTTTGATATTCAGGATTGTATTGGAAGTGTTTTCAAATTGAATGTTCAATATGAAATGTGTTCTCAACTGTATGTTAAATGTCGGAATCAGATCCGATGAATATGGTAAGTGACTGTGCACTTTGAATGGAAGTTATTGATAGTATATTACGTGCAATGATGCATTCCATCACATGAATATGCATAATCAGATAAAGGAGTTGTGACCGGAGTGACCAGTCTGAAAATAGCTTAAAACTTAGGAAGGTTTAGTTATTAATGAGCCTGGTATCCACAATAGGTACGGGACAGTAAATGAAATGACCCGGTATCCATAATGGATACGCGACAGTAAATAGACGCTCGGTTACAACAAAGTAAAAAAAGAGGTGGAGTCACATGTACATTTACATATGCATCCTTACATATTAAATGATCGAATTTATTAAACTGAGGTGAATTACTAATGTCTAAATGTATGAAGAATATGATGTGGTATGAATTACTTAATTACATACTATACTTGACGAATTGGACTCTCTACTTGTTATTATGTTCTGATATGAGTGTGCATATCAATGATGGTTCACTCACTGAGTTCGCAAACTCATCAAAATTGCAATGTTGATTTTTAGGTACAACGGAGAGCTAGCTTTTAAAGCAATTTAGTAAAAGTAGAGTACCTGCGTTTTTGGGACAAAATGGCTCAAAGGTCTGATCGGTTGATACTAAAGAGTCTAGCTAGGATATTTTAGTTTAGCATCCCATTTTATGTAGCACACTTTGAATGGAGTTGTAAACTCTCTCATGTTTTAAATGTATATACATAAGTTATGAATTTGTAATGACAATGTATGTTTATGTTTATGAATGAAATGGGAAAGATTGATCTTTCAAAAACCTTATGAAGTATGTGATACCATAATTAGGATAATGTGAATGCTCTAGCATGCCATTCACATAGAGTATGTTCTCGAATGTACAGTGGTACGTTCGGGCATATGCTCTATAGTAGTGGTGTGTTACATTTGAGGTGCCTTGATGTATTTGTTAATGTTTGAGAACAAATATGGAAGAACAGGAGAGAATCGGAGGCACGATTGTTAAAAAATCAGATGGGGGAAGCCACGATCGTGACAAAGAACTAAATGAAGTGTGACCTACACGAGAGACAGCACGAACATCCTCCCGAATGCGAATTACCAGTGGATATTTGGGACTTTTTGGACCCAGAAAAACCCTAAGGTTTACCTAAAATAGAAAAGACTATATAAGAAAGAGAAAAAACCTTATGGGAGCTCCAATTTCTGCCACTTTGGGAAAACTCCAAGAAGAAAGAAAAAGAAGAGAGAGAAGAGGAAGAAGAGGAGAGAGGAGCAGGCTTCCACTATCTCTGCTTTCCCGAGCCATCTCGATCCTATCCAAGTGACATTTTCTCTTCATCTTGTTGTTTTTTTCTTTGAATGTGTAATATGGATATGATGTTGTTGATGGATTTGGGATTGATGATGATGTTCTAACTTTTCTTTAAGGATTTAAACTTGATTTAATGTTAATCTAGTTGTTTTTATGTTAATTCATATGGGTGTTATGACTATTTGTTGTAACTTCATGCTTCGGTAATAAATCGAGAGAGTGAACCGAATGCAGAATGATTGGGTTGGTTAATGAGAGTTAAATGACCCAACAGGTCATGTAAATAATCAAACCGGTAATTATACGGAGAAAGATCTAGTATGAGACTCGATTGTTTATTATAAGGCTTAAGAACTGGTTAGGTTGTAGGCTGATTGTTAATCGAGAGATAACATTTTCGGTAACTCGAATTAATTAGGGTTTATTAATTAGGGCTTAGTGATTATAACTCGAAAGAGAGTAATCCACCATTCGATAGTCTAAAACTGACACCACATTATTACAAAAGTGATTAGGTTAGTATTGATGATAGGATAAATCCCTTTCTCAAAATTTGATAATTTTTCTTGCGTGATTTTCCTTTATGAATTTGGTGGTGCTCAATATTCAATTTCTTTTGTGTTAATTTTACAAATTAACTTTCTATCAATCATCTTCACATATTTACTTTTCTATTTAGTTTTTTATTTTCATTTTAATAATTATTTAGGCCTTAGATAACTTAGAATTAGATTAGTTCGACGACTCCTTAAAGGATCAACGGCTCACATACTACACCCACGACCTATGCTTTTGCAGTATATTGAAGGTTTAAAAAAAAATAAAACTTGGCTCAACAATTTCCTTGCATTAATTTAGAATTTTAATTTTCAATCTATACATATTCAATTGCTATATTTTTTTACTGATTTTTATTTTCATTTTAATTACATTTTTAGGCCTTAGATAAGTTAGGATTCAATTAATTCACTAATTCTTTGTAAGATGGACACCTCATATACTACTCTTACGACCCGTGCACTTATGGAATATTAAGAGTTTTATAAGATTAAAACTTGCTCAACACTGTATCCTAACTTATCAAAGGCGCATGGACTGCAAAAAGTAGCAAGGTATACATAAAGTCAGCTTACTTGGAGGCTATGCTATCCAATCTCATATATGAGCAAATCAGACTGCACTTAAGCCTATGTAATCACAAGCATAAAATCAGTCATGAAATTGGCACCAACTGGAGAATCAATTAGCCTATTGTTCAATTAGACAGACAACAACTTGTATGTTCTATCCTTCGGATATCAAGCTCATCTAGCACTTTGGTGTAATTGCTTCTAGCATTGTATTTCTATCATGTAATCCCTTTTTATTCAATAAAAACATTATTATTCTTTAAAAAAAATTTAATGTATTTTCTAATTATTCTTAAATTTCTTTTCTTACATCTATAAATATTGTTTGCATATCTACAATTAAAGAAAATATACAAAATTTTATGCTTTTTAATTAAGGAGTTAAAAGATTAAATTATTATTATAATATAATTTTTATATCATATACATATAACTAGACAACTATTAGTGGTTTTATATTTTATTAATTATATATCGTTAAAATGTAATTAATATTGACTTGTATGATGTAATTTTTCAAAAAAGATGTTAAAGGAGAAGTTGGTAAAAATTTTAAAAGTAAGACAGTGATAGCATATAAAAATAAAACTATTCATATATATCAATACTTACTATAAATAGTTGTATTTACATATATGATTATCATAGAAAAAGTGCAACAAATTTTTTATGGATGTTATTTGATTCACAAAAGTTATATTCTTTTTTATGGCATATAATATAATTTTTCATTTAACGTATCAACATTACAAATGTATTAATATAGAAAATATGTATTTATATAGAGTTTATTTTGTATTTATTTATAATCAAAAGATAAAGAATAAATTCATATTATATCTTAATTTTATTATTGCATTTATTTAATATATATTTTCAATTTTTAAATTTATTTCAAATAAATTTAAAGTCTAGAAATATATTATATTATATTATGAATTGGATATATGATTATATATTTTATGGTAAAAAGTAAATTATTTTTCATTGGTATATAAGTCGATTTCAATTTAGAATATCTTTATTTGGCTTCAATTTTGTAAATGCATTTATTTAAAGAAATATATTTTTATCTTAATATATATATTCATTTAGCATTATAAGAAAATATTATGATATCTTGATTTTATAAATATATTTTTAAAACAAGTTATATTTATTATTGGTCTTTTATGAATATTTATTTTGCATAAATATGAAAGATGAGGGATGTCATATTTAAATCTTTGTAAAAATAATTTTATATTATTTCACTAAATTCATATATATTTTTAATACTTTTGATCATTAATTACTATACATTAAATAAATATCTTGTAATAAAATTGTTACAAGTAATTATTAAACATGTTATAATTAATTATATTAAACTAATATAACTATTAAATATTTTTTTGAAAATTTATTACTTGTAAAGAAAATTGGTGCAAAGCATAACTAATCAGAAAGCTCAAGATAAAGAAAGATTGGAAAGCGACGAACTTCAATTCTTTCGTCCTAAAACCTTACGATTGTCCCGTAAATTGTAAAACCTCCTCGTCGTAGCCATTAAGGGCTTATTTAGGTTGATGTTATTAATGAAATATAATGGAACGAAACATAATCCTTCGTAATAGAATAAAATGTAATATAGAGAAAAGTTGTTTACGAATGGTGGAAGGGTTCACAATAAAATGTAGTGAAATGTTGTTTAGAAAATGAATGCAATGGAATGGAATGTATAATAAATGACTATTATAATGGTTGGGTTGGCTGTGCTAGGCCCAAGTCTATTTACACCTGTCTATGGCCTGTTTGGCCCATCAAGAGTTAGATTCCCATGCAAACACAATGATCTACGTAAACCTAGCATCCACGACCTATATAAGGTACTATTCCCATCGGATTAAGGTATGAGACTATAACCCTAGTTGTTATTCAAGACTCCTTGCCACTAAAACCTTCAAAAATATTGACTTGGGCGTCGGAGGGGTCTTCCGAGAACCAACCCCCGGCGTGCCTTCATCTGTTTTGCAGGTATTTCACAGCCAGAAATCGCATAGACCATGGATCAGAACGACGACGGCCAACCTCAGCTGAATCCGGCTGAACCATTTGACGCCCACCGTGGGGCCCGGCGTCCGGGCATCACGTCCAGAACCACACAGATCAGCCAGGCAGCGGCAGCTAACCCTGAACTTGTCGCCGTCACGGCACTCGCATTGCAGAGGATGGCCCAGCCATTGCCTGCCGTTCTCCCACCAACACAACCTGAATCTCGCACGCAGTCTTCACACCCGAACGATCGTCCGCAGCCCTGAAATCAAGATCAAGAAGAGCAGAGCGTAGCCCTGGAAGATAACGCTGAGGCTAATTCACATCATCACTCTCGGCATCCCCTGGAAATCAATCCTCCTGCACCACAGCAAACACCTCTCACCCAAAGGCAGATAGAGAAAGCGGCCGAGCTGGTGGTACGTCAAATCCTGCAGTCTCGCCTGACACAACAACAAACTTTTGCTCGACAACCGGGTGCGATGACCGATCGGCATCCTGGGGAAGCCCTAGGAAAACCCGCGAACGACCGGATCAACCTAGTTCGAAATCCTTGCGCGGATCGAGGGCTCGCACAGTACACCTCCCCTCTCATTCCAGAGATCCTGAATAGCCTCCTGGCAGTCGGAACAAAAATACCAACGCCGGAGAAGTATACTGGAAAGACCGATCCCCTAGATTATCTGCAGCACTTCCAGTCGATGATGAATCTACACTGCATCCCGGATGCTATCTAATGTAAGGCATTCTGTACTGCCTTTCAAGAAGGAGCTCGGCGATGGTTCAATAGCCTGCCCCCGGGCTGCATCACGTGCTTCGAAGATTTTAAGTGGCTGTTCCTCAATTAGTTCGCAACAAGTAAACGTCTACAGAAGACTGCCCTGGAAGTGATGCAGTTAACCCAGGAAAGGGATGAGAGTCTATGGGAGTTCATCACCCGGTTTAATAGTGAAGCTGTGGAAGTCCCCGACCTCACCTACTCATCCATGTTGGCGGCGCTCATGAGCAACACAAGGGATGTAGAGTTCAAAAAATCTTTGGCCGTGGATCAACCTCGCACGATTCAGGAGATAAGAAGCTGGGCAGATAAATACATCCAACTGGAGGAAGTGCTAAAGAACATAAAGCGCAGAGTAGACGACCGAGCGTCGAGTGGAAGATCCGAGGATGGGCATAAAAGGCAGAGAGATCAATCAAGTTGGCGAAAACCGGTCGATCGGCGTGATCAGCGGCGCTAAAACTTCACTCTGCTCAATAGGCGATATGCGGAGGTATTAGAAGTTATGAGAGTCGAGGGGGAACCCCTCCCAGAACCTAGGCCCATGATAACTCCCCTAAAAGATCGGGACACCTCTTTATACTGCCGCTTCCATAGAGATGTCGGACATGATACAGAAAGTTGTTGGAACTTGAAGAAG
>JANKOE010000007.1:19172394-19182515 GCA_026284465.1 Erythroxylum citrifolium | reverse complement strand
CGACCTTGCTGAGCTGTCTCCATCCAGGAACGCCCTTGTCACGGGCAAAGGCCCAGAGCTGGCGTGAAGCGGCGGCAATATAGCCAATGGTACCGCCCAGGAAAACCACGATGATTATAGAGACCATGATGGCGCTGCCCGTGACCGAGTTGGTCGCATTCAAGAAGACTTGAATGAAGGGTTGGGCGGCGAATTTGGAGTTCAGAATCGAGTTGATGTCCCCGAGGCAAAAGAGGATTGCCAGGTATAGAGAGAGCCCAAGCACGCCGTTGATGACAATGCTGGAGATCATGGCCCTCGGGACGGTAGTGGCAGCGTTGTGAATTTCCTCCGAGATGTGATAGACCGAGTCGGCGCCGATCAGGACGAAGGCATTGCCACCCGCCAGACCCACGAAAAAGGACACGCCTGTGCTAGGCCATCCGCCGTTGTTCAGGAAAAGTGTGAAGACCTCATCCGGAGAGGAGTGGGGAGCCAGATAGACGAGTGGAACTAGGATGGCGAAAAACCCCAAGATGTAGAGGATGAAGAACACCGACTCGGTCTTGGGAAGCTTAGTTCCCACAACGGTATTGAAGAACAGAGAGACGGCCACAGATGCGTAGTACAGCAGAGTGGTGTGCCAGAGCTGCGGCTCGTAGTCGTCTTTGACCAGCGTGATCAAGCCTTGGAGAAGACCGGCAGCGAGGAAGTTTCCCGATGCCACGGCCGACTGCCACCCCAAGACCGTGAGCCAGCCGGTGACATAGCTCAGTACTTTTTGACAACTGGCAGGCGCAAGAATAGAAACCCAGTGGTATTGACCGCCGGACGTAGGAGCCATGGAAGCCAATTCCGCCAAGCTGGTGAAAGTCGCAAGTGTACCCGCCCAAACAATGATGAAGCCGTAAACGAGACCGGCCGGACCGCCGTTGACAAAACCGATACCAAAGAGGAGAAGGCATCCCTCCCATGTTGCGAGAATAAGGGTACTGAACCCGATGACACCGAGCCACCCGAAGCGACGCTGCGATCCGGGTTAGTACAAGACTTCGTCCGCAGCTTGCCTGCTGGCGGCAAAGTGCGCTTGGTGCATGGCGTTGTGCAAGAAACGTACCTTCAGGACAGGCTGCTTTCCTGTTCGCGCTAGGTCTTCAGCGTCCTTTGCTGTGGAGCGACGGGAGCGTAGAACGCTGCCATCCTCAAAATTATTAACGATATATTAAATAGTATAATTTATTAGTTTATATTCTATCCTAAATTTTCTGAATTAAAGGTTTCTTATTTTTATTGTTTAAGATAAAACAGAACATAACATAAAACTCTCCACTTTTATTTTATTTCAGTTCATTTCATTAACAAATTGCTTTTCAATCAATAAAAATGTGTTACATTTTGAGAGAATTAATTACTGAATCCGCCGATATAGATACCTGTTCTAAAACTTAAAAAAAAAAAGTGTTACATTTCGTTCCGTTCTGTTACGAACCTCAATCAAAAATAGCCTAACATTCGCCATCCATAGGTACTCGAAGTAATTTTGGATACCAACTTCAAAGAATGTCTTCTTTAAGGTCCTTTCTATCTGGTCCTTCACTCTTCCGCTGTACTAGTTCCCTCTCCCCAAAGCCCTTCCCTTCAACGCCCCTCCATTTTCTTCGTCGCAGTTCCTCCGCCGTCGCCGGCGCTGTTTCCGACGTCAAAACAGAACCCATTAACTCCCTTCAGCCGCATCCATGGCCCGAGTGGGTGACTTTCGTCGACAAATTGAAGACGAGAGGCTACTTTGTCCCAAATCCAGTTAAACAAGGTGTTAATACACGGGATGGGCATGACACTGTTAACAGTGACGACAACATTTACGTGGACATGAATCAACTGAAGGATCCTTGCCTTAGCTTTGCCCGTGATAGATACGATGTTTTCAAGTAAGTCATTTTCTGTTACAAACTTTACTGTTACTTATGGCATTAAGAAACTGGGAAATTCGTTTCTTTGTAGTTCAATTTGTTTATTTGTGTATGCATCGGAAAATTTGTTTACGCGCTCTTACCAAACTAATTATTTTTGGATTCAGATCATTGTCTACATCGGATATTCAAGCTATTGTGGAGTGTGGATGCCCGAATCTGTTGCGCAAGGCTGTTAATTCTTCGAAAAGATTGAGAATTTATGTGCGATTGGATGAAGGGGATGTATGTTTTTTCTTTTTCTTTTTCTTTTTCAATGAGATTTCATCATTGGTATGCTAATGAACATTTACTGAAGTATGTATGACATAAATGTTAAGGAAAGTTAGAAGTTCCTGTTTTGTTTTTGTTTTCACATTTTGGTTCCCATGACTTGAGAAAGATTTTATACTTTTAGCCTCTTGATGACTGTCATGTGATGTAACTGAATAATTGCTTGCAGGTTTGTGGTGCTTGCAATCTGCGGGGCTCCTGTGACAGGGCCTATGTGATACTAAAAGAAAGTGAAGGATATGCCCGTACTGTAGACATAGTACGCATATTGTTATTCTATGCATTAGAACCACTTGTTTTTTCAGGAGGAACAAAGCCTCCTGGTAGGGGATCTGTTCATGCTTCTGTCAGAAAATTGCTGTCTCAGTTGATTGAATTGAGTGAAACAGCTCCTGATCCAGCACTACCAAAGGCTGCTAGTAAAGTTATCCCTCAAAAGGAGCAAGATAAATGTTCAAGGGCTGTTGATCTTGGTTGCAATGTTGAAATGAAAAGAGGAGATTGGATGTGTACCAAGTAAGTCAGACATGAAATTAATCTATATAATTTATTTTAATATGTATTTTTTTTCCTTCATGTGGTCTATTGAAAATAACCTTTCTATTAGTTAGGGGTAAGACTGCGTACCATTGAACCTCCCCAAACCTTGCATATTAACAAGACTTTCATTGAGTTATTGTTTTTGTAATCTATTGTTGAGTTTGATGGCAAGAAGTATTGCCAAAATGGTCTAATACAAGAAATATAAATGGGCCATAGAGTAGAAGGGAAAATTAAAAAGATATGAATTACTAGTGCAAGGAGCTAAAACTAGAAGAAACCCAAAAGCCTAGATGAATGATTTGTTCATTTCATCTTGTAGTTACCCACATAGTCAATTACCTAATTGTGTTGAATGAAAGTAAGATAATATGATGTAAAATATCAGGGACATAATTGTTGCTTGATGAGTACTTATTTCTGCACTAATGTAACTATCCTGGTTCAAAAATGCTTTAAATCAGAATTTTGCAGTAGTATAAAGATTTTGTTCTTACAACTTATTGTGTTGTGGTGTTTCCTTTGATTAAGGTTTATTATTGTGATAATTGGCAACAACCCTTGCTTTTGTTTTTGTATACGTTGAGAAAACAGAGAATTTAATTTGAATTGGAACTTCTATTACATCTTTTGTTGTTGCACGTTGATGTTCATTTCTCAAAGTTAGGCAATATAGTTCAATGCAGCAGTAAGCACTTGAGTTGTGATGTTTGGTTCAGTATGTGTAATGAGTTTACTGTGACTTTATGTGCTGAAAAAATCAACTAAGTTAATGTTGTTGAGAATTAGATCCTGTAGTTCTTAGATTAAGAGATGTTAGTTATGAGTTTTATATGATTGCAACTTTCCTGTCTTAAATTATGCATTTTATATATTGGAATATTCTGCCAGAATTAAGTTTAATCATTTTTTAGAATTTAATTAATAACAAGCTAGATATTAGTCATGTCTAAGACCTGAAATAGATGATACTGCTGGAAAATTTTGTAGGCACTTTTATGTCCTTAAAATTACGGAATCCATTGATTGCGGTAGAATGTATGACATTTGTTTCATAGGATAGGTATCTGCACACGTTACTCAAGGTCATGGATCTAACAGCAGAGGGACTTGTTAAAGTGAAATGGATAATTGGACACCATGCCATTTCAAAAGTCATCTGAAAATGGAGTCAATTTGGCATGAGGCATCTGGCACTTGTTTCATGTTTATTATAAAGCATCAAGGTATAGGCGCTCTTGACTTCCAATTGCAAGTAATGCCTAAGTCTTTGGTGTATTGTTGGATACAATGCTGAGGGCAGTGATACTATTATTCTAACCAACAAAGTCCTTTTGAAATAGGCTATCAACAGTTTATTTCAATGACTAGAATGCTAGTTTGATGTAGCACAGCTATTTTAGCAAAGTATTTTTAAGTTGCATCCGTAATCTGTTACTTCTAGAGTTTTACAACCATAGTTAAAATGAAATATTTACCGTTAAAATATTAGCAATCACTATCGTCTAATTGGCTAAACAAAGATTAATACACCCTTAAAGATAAAATTCAATGCAAGATGAACATAAAGTGATGCTAGTAACACTGGAACAAATTATTGATGATTTATGTTGCATTGTTGCAGCTAAAGACATTCTAGGGAACATGTCCGATTGTTCTTGTTAGTTGTTAAATTCAATCAAGTTTATACCTCAACTCCTCAGCAAAAGGCATGACCAAACACAACATATTGAATGGTTCTTGTATTCATTGTTGACTACTTGAATCTTAAATGTGGTTGGGTGAACTTTGAAGATGAATGTGTTATTTGGAAGAAATTTTTTATTTTTATTTTTAATTTAATTATTATTATATTTTTTTTGGTGGAAAGAGTAACGTGGTTATTCATGGAAATATTAAGGTTTCTGATTCCTCATCAACAACTTGTTTCCGAGTTGTATGTTTGAGATTCTTGTGAATGATTGCACGTAGTTTGAACTGGTGGTTCTTGTAACTGAACAAGGGATAATCCATCTTTCTAAAATTGACAAGAGGTCGATGTTAGGACTTCTCTTTTATGGCATGGAGAATATTAGAGTTGCTGCCACATAATCTAAAGGAAATATCTTTCTAGTTTATATTCTAATCACTGTAATATCAATGGTGTTATCATTTTGGTGAGGATATGAGATCTGTGGCATTCTTTTCATGCCATAAATCTATTAAAGAATTTCTTCAATTTGGCTTTTGGAAGGGTCATGTTCACTTTGTTGACACTTTTAGTTGATGCACTGTTAATCTTCAATTCATTTCTCATAACTTTCATCTGCACAGATTGACACAGTTCTAGAGGATACCATTCTACAGGAATTACATACACTCCTGTTGTTCCCTTTATTGCAGTCCCTATGTCACTTTTTCGCACTCTTATTGTTGCCTGTGTAGATACAATATTTTTATGATTGACATCCCTGTAATTTTTCCACAGATGCAACTTTTTGAATTATGCTAGAAATAAACGATGCCTTAAATGCAATGAAGGCGGACCAAGAAGTGTTGGAACCACAAGTACGGAAATGCAGAAAGGAGATTGGATATGTCCTAAGTAAGTCTGTGTTACTCTTTGGCCATTAGTGGGTTGCTTTTTATTGACATTAGCAATTATTTCATATATTGATGTCCAACTTTCTGTTATGGAGCCACTAACACGAGGCTTTAATTTGTATTGTAGGTGTGAGTTCATGAATTTTTGGAGAAACTTAAGGTGCCTAAAGTGCGAAGCAGAGGGACCAAGGGTTGATATAACTAATGTAGAAATGAAAAAGGGAGATTGGAATTGCACGCGGTAAGTTGCTATCTTTTCCATCGTAGTAGTGTTAAGCATCAGACATCATAACCAAATTTGGCTGGATGGTTTTGCCAAGAAGAAACTGGCAACATAATCAATTTTTGTTGAATGTTAAAAGAACATTATTTAATCTTTATGCTCAGCATAAATATATTCTTTATTGTAAATGAGAATACATTATGTTAGACCCTGATTTCACGTATTTTCTTCAGTTCCAGTGTTTAGAAACTTATTTATCTATCACAACCTGGTTCATTGTCGCAGGTGTGGATTTATGAACTTTGCTAGCAAAAAGAACTGTCTACGTTGCCATGATCCTCGGCCAAAGAGACAACTGAATCCTGGAGAGTGGGAATGCCCATCGTTAGTATCTTTTTCTTTCATATATATATATCACTCAATGGATTCCCTGTAATAAAATCTCTTAAGGCATTGTACTATTTCTTGATTCTCCAGGTGCGATTTCTTAAACTACCGAAGGAATGCCGTCTGCCTTAAATGTAATTGTGAGCGCCCACTCCATGAAGATGCACGATAGCAAAGATAACATTATACTTGCTTGACACAATTGACGCTACTGAAAGAGATGAGGAGGGTAAGAAGGAAGCAACAAGAATGCAATAAAATTTTACCGGCGTTATAGAAAAATCACTGGACTTTCGGCTTCCATTTCTGCCTGGGCCGATTTTGTGCGCCAACTGGCCTTTTGAGAGGCAAATGTAGCTCCACTAGAACTCCAATTGACAAGGCCGCTCTCCTAATATTAGAATTTGTGAAGTACGTGTGTCATATACGCTGTTATTAATTGTTGAGTCTAGCTATAGAAACAAAATGTTGAACTATGAAGGCTTCTTTTATGGACGGGAGCATCACGATGCGTGTTGACCCGGAGACAAGATGCTTTGTTCAATGTTACTCTATTTTATTCTTTCTCGTGAAATCTCAGCCATTTATTTTGCGGGACCTATGTGAGATTTATGCGGGATCCACAAAAATAAATGGTTGAGATTTATTGAACACAATAAGACATCATAATATTGGATAGAGGATCTGGACTCGTTGACCTGGTTCTTACTCTGTCGAGTAACGTACTTATTTCCATAATTCAAAATTAGTTGGGTGAAACTAATTATAACATTAAGGCTTTGTCACATTGCTAATATAAGAAAAGGAAAAGATTACCCATAATTAACAAATCAATTAACTTATTGTAATTGAATTAAAGTTCAGTCAATCTTTAATAATTTAAACTCTGTGTTAGTTATTTAAATCTCACTTTTTAAAATTTAAATGACATTATAAATTTTTAATTTTAAAATTCAATTGCTTTAAAATAAAAAAAGCTTGCAAAATAATACATCTAAATAAATATTAATTATTCTAAAGTAGTTATTGAACAATAATTATAAGGTTAAGTATTATAAATTAGGATAAAACACCATTTTTCCTGCAATTTTATGGATTTCACCAACACCCTTTTGCTCTTTATATTTTGTTAAAAGTCTAGAATAAATTATTTCGATATCTGATATGTGGCAAAGCCTCATCGGTGTAATGAGTCCCCACGATACTCATTATTTTCTCATTTTCATAAACTGCTTTTCTAGGATACACTAGTAATGTCTGACACTCAAAATTACAAGTTTGTGGTAAAAGACAAAAAAAAGCGGTCAAAGTGGGTAGGGATGGCAATAGATCAGTACCGCCAATTTTTTTAAATAAGTTTTTAAAATTAAAATATAGAATATCGTAATTTTTTTATTAAGTCTGGGTTTGAGTTATTCAGGTCTAAGCTTACATAAGGCTTAACTCTTCTAAATAAAATAATGTTGTTTCGCTTAAAATAATTAAGACTCGAGTCAATCTGCTAAACTCATCGAAAACAACTAAATTTAAGTTTATGAGCCAAAAATTACTATCCCTATAAATGGGTTATAAATGTTTTTTATCTTACTATTTTATTCATAAAGTGGGACTCACTATGCTAATGTGATATTGTTACATACCAGATATATGTCATCTCAGTAACTTAAAGGACAGAGACAACGTAAAAGGTGTATTTAGGACTTTTCACAAAATATATAGAGTTTTTATGATATTTTTAAACCATAAGGAGTTTTGGTAGAATTCATAAAAGGCAGAATTCATAAAAGGCAAAAGGATTATAATGGTGTTAGAAATTTACAGTGGAGTCATCCTACGTCGGAAAGATTCATGGAGTTGGGTCAGAATGATTCTAATGGCTTCGCATTAGCTATGTTTTAAGAGGAAAACTAGTCCAATATGAATAGATACATTTGTAAGGGAGAAATGTTGGAAATTCACAAGTGGAGTCATCCTACATTGAAAAGAGACATGCGGATAAAGTGAGTTATATATAAAGATATGACTCATAAGTTAGTGCCTTAAGATTTTAAGTTGAGATATGATATTCTAGTTATATATGGGCTCATTTATATCTAGTCCAATTTCTACCTAGGCTTCTTCAAAAACCTTCATTAAGTTAGAAATATTATGAGTACATAAGTTACATACTTTATTTATATGGTTGATATATATATATATATGTTGGATGCATGTTAAATTGTATGCTTTACTTGTGTATATTTTACATGCAATTGTGTATTTGATGAGACGAATAAAATTAAATCCCTCATTAAAATATTAAGTACACGTTGAAAATGTAATTGTTGCCTTTTATTGTTATAAGAATAAACCATAGTTCTGTTTATTATAGGCTTGTTGAACAAACTCATGGTCGCTTTAACATGAACATGTTTAGTCTTATGACAATAGGTTCTACTTAACTAAATTTGTGTGATTTGGATTAGCAAACTTGTAATCAGATGAATTTAGAGACAGGGTTAGGAATAACATATAACATATGTTTGGTAAAAGCTGTCACTTAACAGATCTAAGAGTCACGTGAGATGTGATTGATAAAGTTGTTATCCACCTAATTTAAGTTGAGTTGGTTTGTTGAGCAAACTCAAGATCAACTATATTTGAATGAGATTCTAGCCCACTAGAAAAATTAAAATAATCTTTTCGAATAGTAGTGAGTGTAACGCCCCATTTTAAGGGTTAGAATATTAAAAAAATTCGGTACGTTTTATGATTTCTATTTGGATCTTGGCATGCATTCATAGCATTTTCCGGGTAAATTAGTTTAATGAAACTTCGGATTGATTCGGACTGTATTACGATAATTTTTGTAATTTTTGTATACTTCGAATATTTTTTAGAAATTGTTGGTGAATGAATTTTGAGTTGAAAATTTATTTTACGAGTCATTATTTTATGACAGAATTTTGGTGAATTTTAGGAAGGTTTCTGGAACTTTTGGGTATTTATTTGTTATAAGAATTCATAAGTGTGTATTTGGTTAATTAAAAAGAATATTTTATTAATAAAAGAATAATAAGTTTATAACGTGTGGGTTGAACAAATGCCTTAATAATTGTGCGAATCGAGTTCATCTGTGTTGTCCTGAAGCTCTGTCAGTCTGCTTTCGATCTGCTTTTCTGCTGCAAATAACTAGGTTAGTCCTTTTGATAATGAATCTTTTCTGGTGTTATCTAGTCATGTATAAAGATAGAGAGGTGTCGGATGAGATATGATATTGGTAAAAGAAATTTTTAGATTTATCATGTTTGAAGATTTGGATGAAAATTTGAATGATTCTGATAGGTTAGACTTGCTAAATAGGTTAGTTTTTAAGTGAAGAAGCTAAAAGAATTGAGAAGAAAAGAAAGGAAAAAAAAAGAAGTTTCAGAATCGGAAGTCGAAGATGATGAATAGTGTAGCATAGTGAACAGTGAACAGTGAACAGTGAACAGTGAACAGTGAACAGTGAATAGTGAATAGTAAATAGTGAATAGTAAACGTGAATAGTGAAACAGTGCATGCTAGTGCACAGTGCAGCATAGTGCATAGTGAACAATGCATCGGAATAGTGAATAGTGATTTACGTTGGTGATTGATAGGATAAAAGTGAAAGTCTGCTAGAATGTGATGAGCTGGAAATTTGTCATGAATATGCATCATACTCATTTATCATACAGTAATGATGCACCATAATAATTTGTGTCCGTATTCCCTATTATAGAGGAAAGACCACTGCCAGATATTGCCGGGACATTAAGGCAATAAACACTAAGGGCGATTTAGGTAACTAATCCAGGTAACCCAGTCAATGTTGTACGTACGACACATAAATAACTTCAGTAAGTAATATGGGTAAAATATGTCAGTAAGTAATATCGGTCAATAAGTAAGAGACCCGGGATGGTCTCACTTTGATTTGTTCCGTACTGAATTGTGTACTGTTCCGGACAATGAATGTTTGAGTGCTCATGTGTGCTGTACTGATTATGTACTGTTCCGGATAATGAACGTCCGAGGCGATTGTTACATGATTATTGTATTGGAAGTCCTAATTTTATTGCACATAACATGTCTGAAATGATTTGTTCTGTCCGAGTTGTGGGTAAATAGGCATGCCTAGAAGGGTCTGCAGCTGCTCATGGACA
>JANKOE010000007.1:19046990-19065946 GCA_026284465.1 Erythroxylum citrifolium | reverse complement strand
CCCCCGCAAGCGCTCGCGCGCACACACACACACACAGATAGTTCTAGAAACCCTTATTATAGTAGAAAAGGATTCCTAATTTAAATCGTATTATAATAAAAATTCTATAAGTCCTAAACAACTAGGATAACATATCTCATTACTACTATTTCCTATCTGATAAGGAATCTTAGCACAATCTAAATTCCAGTACTTATCTTAGATGTCAACTCAATTTGCAATCCTCATCCTACTAAATTAAGGCTTGTGGTTGACTAATGTTTCTCTTTTATTTCATCTATATACTTTAAGCTCTTTTGCATCAGAAATTGTGATTTCTGAACATGCAGCTATTTATCTCTTTCCCCAATTGTATTATTCTTTTATTATTTGGAATAAACTATTATGCACTTACATTGGCCTGATCAGCAGCACATACACAAGCAGAAACCAATGGAACTCCACCCAGTTTCAATGCGCTTGGATGAATCTGCAAAAAAAGCAAGTAAAATCAAGCCACAATTGGATACTCGCACCAATGAGCATCTACCAAAACTACTATTTTGCACTTTTTAAGAGTAGGCACCGCACTCTAACCTGTAAAATAGCAGGGCTATTTTCTTCTTCTGCTGCTGCAACAACAGCCTCAGCTCCTTCTATATTATAAATGTTAAATGCTCCAACCGCATATCCACCACTCTCAGCATTCTTCAATAAAAAAAAGGGTAGTCAATAAACTCGAAATCTTAGTTACAAAGAGAATAATTTTCATGATCCTTACAAGAAGAAGCTCTTTTGTCGATGAAACTCTGGAAGGAAGAGCCCATGATTTCACCACTTCTGCCAGTGCTTTAGTGTCACCAACATTACCTGAAAAATCCAATTTCGACATTAGTTACTCAGCTTGAAAAATAAACATCAGATGAGACAACAAGAACTAGGTAAAACTTACCAGGGAAAACAATGTATGGAACTCCTGGATGCCTACTTTCAGGACCTAGTTGCCACAGGGGAACACCAGCTAGGGCCTGCCCAACAATTGTGGCACATTTTGCTTCTAGAGCTTTAGTAGCAATATCTGATGACGTGATTCCACCCTAAAGAAAGAAAGCGTATCATTAAGTGGATATAAAATTATTATTCGTGTAATAAAAATCCTTGGATGGAATCAAATTCCTAATGTAATCCAAAACACAAGAATCTAGGACCGTAAAAACCAAGAAGATAACAAAGTGTTTTGGAAAAGATATTATAAGTAGCCTAATGCTACTCTATGAAGGCTAGACATTCCACATGGCATTTCTATTCCACTTAATTATGACAATGAAAGAGCAAGCCAAACAATTCCAAACTTTTTGTCTTTTGGATCCAACCACATGGAAAAAACAAATCTAAAACTGAAAGGGGACAAAGGGATGGCCCTTGGCACCATTGACTTTGAAATTATTAAAATTTGAACTTACTTTAAAAATATAACTGTGGCACCCTCTATTACTTAAATTCATTCTACGTTTTTTGCTCCCAAATAAAATTTATTGCTTCAGCTTAGATAGCATGAATGATTCCCAGCAAGGGTATGTCAACAATCATACTTAGGGACCTAAAATCCCACCAAATCGAACCAAGAAAGCTCAACCATTTTACTCCAAGAATCACATCAAACCTTTCTAAGGGAATACAATAAAGGCCAATCTTCATCGACAACTTAAAATGGAACTGATTTATAGATACCCATACTGGATAAACGTTCCCCATTTGCCACGAAAACTTGCAGCCCTGCTTTCTCCCACACTACCAATCCCAAACTTGGTATTAATTCTTCACGCAAAAAAATTATGTTTGTCGTTTGAATCCACTATCACTGAAACAGAAACTCCTAAAATTTCTACTAACAATTGCATGGTAGGGGAATTGCATATATCGCTGATGCCATACAAAGAAATATCAGGATCCCCCTTGTGGTCATCCTTCGTTTCATTGTCCACATCTAGAACCTCATCCAAAACAATCTTTTACATTTGTGCTCTGCAAAATAAGATTCATCACAGTTATAACATAGTCCTTTGGCCCATCTTTTCGCTATTTCAGTCTCAACAAAATTACACCCTAGATCTACTAAAACAGTCGTGTTAGATTACAAATCGACTCTTACTCCTATGGACCCCAAGGTCAAGCACCTGAAGGAAGAAGAAGCAAGCATCATAGATAAAGGGAGATACCAAAGAATAGTGGACCTTTCACATATTAGGCCAGATATGAGTTTTTTCATAGTAATGATGAGCAAATACATGAATCATTCAATAGAGAAACACTTAAAGATTGTTTTTCACATTCTAAGATACCTAAAACAAAGTCCAAGAAAAGGCCTTTTCTTTCAAAAATGTACAAAGTGAGTAAATATTTTCATCGATGCAAATTGGGCAAGTTTGTTAACAAACCGCAAATTTACAATGGGGTACTACACATATGTCTGGGTCAATATGGTTATATGGGGAAGTGAAAAACAAGTTGTAGTTGCAAGGAGCAGTGCTAAGGCAACCTAATTCTAATAATGGTGCAGAGTGACAACAAAGCTGTCATCGAGATAGTAAGGAATCCAATTCATTATGATAGAACCACTGATGTCAAGATTGACCAACACTTTTTTTTTTTTTGAAAAAAGAAATTGAATTAGTAAATAGGAAATAGAGGTTCAACAAAAGAGATAAGACATCATAGGGGGTTACCCATTACATCTTTTCAAGACAAGGTAAAATAGAAGAGCCAAGCTAAAGTTGAGGTTAGGATAGTATTGTCGCTAGGGTTGCAGTGATGCTAGAACATTCAGACCACCGTGATGGTGCAGATTTTGCAGTAGGATGTCCTCCCTAACTTCCGCATGGATTTCAAGGTTTCTTTAGAGGAACTTTTGTTTGCGAAACGTCTTAGATTTCTCTCCTGCCATAATCGGTAAACACAAAGACCAAGAGCAACGTGGTGAATCATCCAATCAACCTTCGTATACGCATTCGGATTGGATAGACGGAAGAATATGTCTGGAAATGACTCCCCTGAGTTGAGCCATTGACATTGCACGGTGATATATTTCTAGATATCTTTGTTGAAAGAGCATTCGAAAGAGAGATGGTTCCGTGTTTCCTCGTGTAACAGGCACATAGGACAAGATGTATCAACTTGCATGAATGGCATGCAGTCTGTGGTGCTTAGTTTGTTTTTAACAGCTAACTAGAGGATAAAGGAGAGTCATGGTGTAAGGGACTTACTCCAAACTTTGTTAACCAATGGACTCTAGAGCTTCGATACCTTAACAGCTGCTAGATCTCCTTGGTTATGATATTGTGAACATATTTGTCCTTCCAAAAGAATGTATCATGCGCATTCAAGTTAGGAGGTCGGTTAGGTTGAAGATGTCTTAATCAAAGTGGAAAATGCCTTGCATTATCTTGGATCAGGTAGTGTACTCTAGTGTGTAGAGGAAGTATGTAAGCTCCTAGACGGTGTAAGGAGTTGATCAGTGGTCCCTGGTTTGACCAATTGTCATACCAAAAGATGACTAATCTGCAATGGCCTATTGTGTAGGACATCTCCTGTTGTGCTCTATCTCGAAGCTATAATATGGGAATGCGATGGATATTTGTGGATTGCCCAGATTGACCAACACTTTATCAAAGAAAAAATTGAGCAAGGCATACTCAAGCTCTCTTATGTTCCTACTAAGCAATAAACGACAGATATATTCACAAAAGCACTACCCAGATACAGTTTTGATGACTTGAAGTCCAAGCTGGGTATGATCGGCATCCATAACCCAGCTTGAGGGGGAGTGTGGAAAAGCTAGATAAGATGAGTCCAGACCTTTAGGAGATCCTTCTGTTAAGTAGGAACAGATTCTTAGGAATTTAGTTCAAGAATATCTCCTTGAAATCAAGGAGATAATCTTGACTAATTTAGATGTATTTTTAATAAGGAACCATGAGGTATGCCTCAAGGTTCTGCCCAAATATCTGACTACAGCTGCTATTTGATTAAGTTTTATAAAAAAATAAAAATCTTAAGTAAATTTCTTCAATAGTGCTCCTAGCCAATCTACATCAGTGTGGACTTCAACCTGCAGATGTCCATGTTTCTTAAATAATAGCCCTTTACTAAAAGTTCCCTTTATATATCTCAAGATTCTATATACTACTTGGAAATGATCTTATCCTGGTGAATACATGAACTAACTCACTTACTTATAGCAAATGGTATATTAAGACGTGTATGGGATAAGTAAATTAACCTCCTAACAAATCTTTGAAATTTGTCAACATTCACCACATCTTCATCTTTCATATGCTCCAATTTCAGGTTGGGTTTAGCAAGTGTTTCAGTCCTACACACTCCAGTAAACTTGTTTCATTAAGCAAGTCCAGTATATATTTGCATTGAGAAACAAAACGACATTCTTTAGATCAAAAAAACTTCGTTCCAAGGAAGTATTTTAATGCTCCCAAGCCTTTGATCTCAAACTCTTTAGCAAGCCCTTTCTTCAATTTCTCTAATTCAATATAATCACCACCTATCAAAATTATATCATCCATATAAACAAATAAGAACACTATTTTTCCAACTTCTAAATGCTTGTAAAGAGTCTGATCTGCTTGACTTTGTCAGTAACCAAGAGCTTTGACCATCCTTCCAAACCGCTCAAACCAGGCTCTCGAGGGTTGTTTCCGTCTATATAAAGAATTCCTCAACTTACGAAGTTCATTACAACCAAACCCTTTATCAAAACCTTGAGGTAAACTCATATACAACACTTCTTCTAAATCCTCATTTAGGAAGGTGTTTTTAATATCTAACTAGTGTAAAGGCCAGTTGTAGTTCACAACTAAGGACAATAAGCCTCGAATTGGATTGAGTTTGGCCACAGAAGTAAAGGTTTCATTATAATCGATGCCAAGGGTTTGAGTGAACCTTTTAGTGACAAGTCTCGCCTTATACCTCATGTTTTCATCAACATTACATTTCATAGTAAATACCCATTTGCATCCCACAGGCTTTTTATATTTTGTCAAATTTACTACTTCCTAAGTGTTATTCTTCCTTAAAGCATTCACCTATCCATAACTGCTAACTTCCAATTTGGATCATCTATACCTTCCTAAATAGTTCTTGGAACAAACACGTTAGACAATTTACAAATAAATGCTTTATGATGAATGGAAAGCCTATGGTAAGACAAGTATTTAGCCATAAGATGTCGCGTACATGTTCAAGTTCCTTTTCTAATGGCGGTAGGAATATCAAGATCTGATTGTTTGTTGTTAGAAGGTGATGCACAAGAATTATAAACAAGTAAAAAGTAGAGATATCATATTAGGATTAAGGTTAATTGAATTAGGTGCAGAACTTTCTCCCAAGGATTTTGAATTGTCTTGCGATAGAATCATTGGCAACTCAATACCCTTTTTTGAGTCTGAATAAAATACAAACTCAAGTTCAAGACTAATTTTTTCCTTTTGTAGTATTTCTCCCCCTATTGGTGACTCATAAGACGTATTAGTTTTCATTACGCTCAAAATCTTGAGTAACTTGTTCCTAAGATGGAGACAAATAAAAAATTATAGGACTTGGCAAGGGGCAAGAAGTTTCCCACAAAATTTTTCCTTCTCTCTTTTGCTCCCCCTAAAATATTTGTTTGGAAAAATAGAGCTGGTTTTCAAAAACTTGACATCTACACTTACAAAGGTTTTTTGGTTTTTGGATTATAGCACTTGGAGCATATCCTATGAAACACAATTTTCCACTATTGAAACAAGTTTAGAACGAAACTTGTTGGATATGTGAACAAAAACAGTGCACCTAAAAATTTTTAAGTTGCAGATCTAAATAAATTCTGCAATCGAGAAAGGCCTTTGTAAAATAATTAACAGGTGTAACATACTTTAAAACACTAGTAGACAATCTATTAATTAAATATGATGCAATCAAAATAGCTTCTCCCCATAGATATTTCGGAACTTGCATAGAAAATATCATGGCGCAAGCCACTTTAAGTGTTTATTTTTCCTGTTTGCAATTCCGTTGCCTTACGTATCACGACAAGTAGATTGATTTTAGAAACATTCCCAAATTTTAATTGAAATGCTTAGTTCCATTATCGGAATGAAGGATACTAATTTTAGATTGAAATTGGATTTCAACCAACTTATAAAAATCCTGATCAAATAGACCTAACACAATGGAATGTGATCATCTATAAAAGTCACAAACCATTTTTTTGAAACATACGGCTAACCTTGGAGGTCTCCACACATCACTGTGAAATTAAATAAAATGGTCTCGATACAAAATATGGTTTTCTAAGATAAGTTGAATGATGACATTTTGATAAAACACAACTTTCACATTGAAACAAAGAGCAATTCAAATTTTTGAACAAATTTGAAAAGAAGTATTTAAGATAAGAAAAACTAGGATGTCCTAATCTATGATTCCAAAGAAAAATTTGGTCACAAACAGAATTTGAACTAATACTACTCAAGCCTGCAACTATTTTATTAATGAAAAAATTCTCATCATAATAATAAAGGTTGTCGATCATCCTAGCATTGCCAATCATCCTCTCTGAGTTTCAGTACTGAACCTCACAATGAGAATCGAAGAAAACAACACAAAATAAGAATTCTTAGTGAGTTTGCTAATTGATAATAAATTGTAGGCAAATTTGGGAACATGTAGAATAGATTCAAGATCTATATTCTTTTAAGTTGTTATTTTAATCTTTCCTGCAATAGGTGAAAAATTTTCATCTACAATCCTAACTTTTTCACTCCAAGAACAAGGTAAATAAGTATTAAACAAATGTAACAAGGAGGTCATGAGATCAAAAGCCCCTGAATCAAAAAATTCACTACAAGATAGAGCATTAGAGTTGCTACATGTTTGAGCAAGAGAGCCACTAGGAATACTAGATGAGGCATTGAACTTCAGCAGTTTTAGAAGATGATCGATTTCCTCTTTACTAAAAGGACTTGTCTCACCTTCATTTGTAGAGGAAAATGCATTAATGGGTATGTCACTTGATCTTTTACTTTTCCAATTTGCCGACTTCCATAGATTTTCCAACAGGTTTCTCAAGTATGGTGTAGTTTTTTGCACCACACTTAAGTTTTCTTTCACCATTTTCCCTGCTGGCTATTTGCAGCAGATGTTATTAGGGATGAATTTTCGACAGATAAAGTAGTCCCCTTTTTCCCAAGCATTACATTCCTACGACTTTCTTCACTTCTAACTTCAACAAATACCTCACTGATAAGGGGGTGGAGGCTTTCTGCCTATAATTCTCCCCCTCACTTCATCAAACTCAACATTTAATCCAACAAATTTTTTCAAAAAAAAACATTTAATCCAACAAGAAATTTGTAAATGTGATGGTCTTCTATTATCTTTTTAAAGTGTTAGGAGTCTTGGGAAGACTTCCATTCATAATCTTAAACAAATCCAAAATTTTCCCTAGGGTGGCATTGTCCTCTCCTTGACAAATTTCTCCAAGTTTTATTCAATTCATATATCTGGGATTGATTTCCCAAATCAGAATACATTCGGTTCATATTATCTCAAAGTTCTTTGGTTGTAGAATAACACATGTAGTTGGAACTGATGTATTCCTCCATGAAATTTACAAGCCATGTCATAACCATGTTTTTAGTGTTGCAAACTGCAAATGAGGGTTTCTCCTTTTTTGGTGCCTCCTTATCTCTTGGCAAGTGTCCAATCTTTTCTCGTCCCCAAATGTACATTCTAATAGATTGAGACCAACGCAAGAAGTTATCACTATTCAATTTGATATTGATGACCTGTAGAGAGTGTGATTTAGAGTTGGAAACATGATTTCCAAGGGATTTTGGATAGGTAGTAGGGGAAGTGGAGTCTGACAAAAATTCTGACATTGTTAAGGGTGACAGTATTTCTTTAGGATGTTTATAGAAGCTAGAGAATGATTCCCTGCTCTGATGCCATATAAATAGGAGAGATACTGAAAGGAGAAAAAATAATATTTCTTCTCTTCAATTTAAAACAGAATACAACACCTATATATAGGTGATACAACTTACAGATTTAGGAGTAAATTATTTCCTAATCTATATAACTTGACTAATACCATATTTTCAACAGATTTATAACTGGCATAACTCTAATATATTGTTCATATCTTTGACTAAGCTAATTTCCTTTCCAACAAAAAGCGTTGTACAATTTCAGTTTTATGGTGTATAGAGGATAAAATTTAAGCAATGAATCAATAATATGAAGAAAAAGGACATCAGAAACACAATCTTGTGCTACTAAAAGTTCACTCTACGAAAAGGGCAAAGAATAGTAGAATAGTATAACCAAGCAGCTCATTGGTGTTTAAAATTTGCTATTTTAAGCAAAATACCTACCTTTGCTAGAATATATCGAGGTCTCGTAGATATCCGCCTTATGATTTCCACCAATGCAGAACTCACCTTGGAATTAATCTGCAAACTCTCAGAAGGAGCTGTAAAACAAATAAAATAATCAAGTTATTTGGTTAATAAAGACATTTTTTTCCTACCTACAAAAGTTGTTTATACATGTTCTACAAAAAGATAATTAGAATTGATACTTGAAACAAGAGGGTATAGAAAATATCAAAAAAAAAAGACCACTTTATTTCTCTGATTATATGTAATTTATACACGAGTACAACCTATTATAATACTACTAAACTACTAGATTTTTTTGTATATACTAACTTATCCAATCTATAGTATATCTTATATTATCTACAAGAAGATAAGCTTATCTCCTAGAAGACAATCTCCTAAGCTAACTAAACTCATCTAAAATAATTATCCAACACTCCCCCTCAAGTTGAGGAATAGATATTTATCATTCCCAACTTGCTTAGAATTGTCTAGAATCTAGGCGTAGGCATGATCTTTGCGAAGATACCGACTTCCTGTGCTTCAGTAGGGACATAGCATAGATCAATGCCCCCTTCTTCTATTTCACATTTGATAAAGCTCCCATCAATTCTAACATGTTTTGTTCGATCATGTTGAACTAGATTCTTCACCATACTGATGGTTGATTTACTATCACTGAAGACTTTAGTGGGAGAGGAAGTGGCGATCTGTAGGTCCTGCATTAACCTCTCTAACCAAATAACTTCACAATTGCCCTAACTCTACTTCTGGACTGCTTCTTGTTTCTCCATGTGACAAGATTTCCCCATAGTTTAGTACAATGACCAGATGTTGACCTACGGTCTTCAATACAACCAGCCCAATCTGCATCTGTGAAACCTTCTATGCTTCTTTTCTCATTTTTCCGAAACATTAATCCTCTACCTAGACTGCCTTTGAGATATCTCAGAATATGGTTGACTGCCTCTAAATGTCTTTGGGTTGGAGAGTGCATAAATTGGCTAACAATACTCATAGAATAAGCAATATCTAGTCTGATTAGTGACAAATAGATAAGTTTTCTTACTAACCTTTGGTATCTTCCTTTGTCAGCAGGAGGGTCTTCATTTTTCTTGAATTCCCAGTTTCTCTCCAGTGGAGTTCCCATAGTTTTGCAACCCATCTTTCCTGTTTCCTTCAGTAAATCAAGAATGTATTTTCGTTGAGATACAAAAATACCTTCCTTACTTCAACCAATCTCCATTCTAAGAAAGTGTCCTAATGCTCCAAGGTCTTTTACCCTAAATTCCAGCCTCAATTTTTGTTTAAGATCATTTATCCCAGTAGTGTCATCTCCTGTGATTATAATATCGTCCACATACACAATCAAGATGGATTTCTTTCCATTTTTTCACACTCACAAACATTGTGTGATCAGCTTGTCCTTGTTTGTATCCAAACCTGCAAAGAGTGTCACTGAACCTCTTAAACCATGTTCGTGGAGACTGTTTGAGGCCGTATAAGGACTTTTTTAGTTTGCAAACTCTTCCCCTTCCTTCTTCAGTTTCAAAACCTGGTGGTATCCTCACATATATTTCTTCATCTAATGTACCATTTAGGAAGGCATTTTTAATGTCGAGCTGATGGAGTTCCCAGTCTAAATTTGCAACCAATGATAGAAGGACTCTAATTGTGTTCAACTTCGCAACTAGAGCAAATGTCTCCTCATAATCTATTCCATAGTTTGTGTAAAGCCTTGAGCCACTAATCTAGCCTTATACCTTTCAATCTCTCCATCTGCCCTATACTTCACAGTGAACACCCACTTGCTACCAACCACCTTTTTCCCTTCGGGTACATCTACAATCTCCCATATTTTATTATCAAGTAAAGCTTTCATTTCTTCAAGTACAACTTCCTTCCACTTAGGTTCTTGGAATGCATCATGTACATTTCTTGGAATTCTTACACTGTCAAGCTTAGTAGTGAAAGCTTTAAACTTTGAAGCTAACTTTGAGTAAGTCAAATAATCTGAAATAGGATATTTAGTATATGATCTTACCCCCTTTCATAATGCAATTGGCACATCTAAGTCACTGACCATAGTCTCTCTAGGAGTCGGTTCCTAGTCCAATGATTGGCTTTGTTGAGGAGCTTTAGGCCTTCGAGAATACACTAAGGTTGGTTTTTTGAGAATTAGTTCTCCCACTGAATTGAACTGGACAGTTTCAGGTTCAATGGTAGGTGTTTGCGGGTTTTGTGGGAGGGTTTATGACATAGGAAGTGATATGCTTGGATCCCAATAAGTCTCTTCATTGGATATCTCCCTCTGAAGAGAGGTATTGGTGAAGTATGGTTGTTTTTTGAAAAAAGTGACATCATATGAAACAAAGAATTTGTTTGTTGAAGGTGAGAAACACTTATAACCATTTTGAGTGGGTGAGCACCCAAAAAACACACATTTAATAGCTCGTGGGTCAAGTTTGCTTCTATGGTGTTGATTGCTGTGTACGAAAATAGTACACCTAAAGACTTTAGGAGGAAGAGAATCAAGGAGCTTAATGTGAGGAAATTGTTGTAAAAGAACACCTAATGGGGTTCAGAATTTAAGAGTTTTTGAAGGAAGACAATTTATCAAGTATGAGGCAGGTAGAATGGCTTCTCCCCGATAGGAATTTGGAACAAAGTTGGTAAACATCATAGATCGGGCTATCTCTAAAAGACGACGATTCTTTCTCTCCGCTATCCCATTTTGTTGTGGGGTGTAAGCACAAGAGCTCCGGTGAATGATCTCATTCCCACTGAGATATTGAATAAAATCAGTTGAAAAATATTCTCTCCTATTGTCTGTACACACTACTTGAATAGAGGTCTGAAATATATTTTGGATGAGTTTGTGGAACTGTTTAAATATATGATAGGCTTTAGATTTGTCTTTCATTAGATATACACAACATACCCTTGTATATCATCAATGAAACTGATAAACCAACGAGTACCAGTTAAACTTGTAACTCTTGCGGGACCCCAGATATCACTATGAATTAATTGGAAAGGTTTTAAGGGTATATATAAGTGTATGGGATAAGTATTTTTACTTTTTTTTGCAAGTACACATTGCTCACAATATAAAGAAATATGATCTTTATTGATGAAAATATTTGGATATAAGATTTTCAAATATGGCAAATTGAGATGACCAAGGTGTTGATGTCATAACATAACATCAAAATTTGACAAAACTGAAAGGGAAATCCTATGTGGTGATTTGGATTCAGAAGGAGTACTCTTTCCTGAGAAGTAGTAAAGTCCAACTTTCTCCTCGGCACTGCCAATCATCTTCCCCAAACATCGGTCCTAAAATTCACAATGAGATGGAAAGAACGTCACAATACAGTCCATGTCCTTGGTTAATTGACTGACAGATAATAGATTATAAGTTAACTTAGGCACGTAGAGAATAGTATTTAATGTCAGTTTTGGCAAACAAACTCTCCCTTGACCAACAGCTGGTGACCCTTTTCTATCCGCGACCCAGACATTAATTTTCTGGTTACATGGCTCATATTTTTCAAAGACATTCAAATACCCAGTCAAGTGGTTTGATGTACCTGTGTCCACAATCCAGAGATTTTGACTTAGGAACTTTGATAATAATGATTGACACAGGTTACCTTTATGCACTAATGTTGCAGTAAAGGTTTGTTGATCATATGAGTCTTTCTCAGTTGTGATTTTTGTCTGATTCAAGAGTTCATGGAGTAGTTCAATATGCTGGGGGGACAGGTTTAGCCTTGTGGATTTGCTGATATCAAATTCTGCTGCATGTGTTGCTCCACGTTTTTGCTGAACTCTTTAGCTTTTAGGTTTCCAATCTGGTGGTTTCCCATATAATTTCCAGCAGGTCTCACGGGTGTGGTAGGGCTTATCACAGTGGTCACACCACTGCTTGTTCTTGGTTTCTTGCTCTCGGTTTGGTAAGTAGACTCCTTTCGAGAGTTTGTCACTAAAGCTAAGCCTTAAGAGGTTTATTCAAAAGTGTGTGAGGTAAGCATGACCTTTTTCCTACTCTCTTCCCTATGCACCTCAACAACCGTTTCTTGGATTGATGACAATGGTTTTAAACTGAGTAACCTTGCTCGTACTCCATCAAGTCCAACATTAAGTCCCTGTAAGAAATCAAAAACTCTCTCCTCCAATAATTTTTCATACTTCTCGGCATCAGCACAACACTCACAATTTACTGCATAAAATAGATCCATCTCCAGCCATAATTTAGTGAGTAAGTTATAATACTCGGTAACCGACATATTACCTTGTTGAGTATTTCTAATTTTTGATCTGATTTCAAAGCACGGAGAAGTGTTTTCCAAATCAGAATATATTTCTTACACAGTTTCCTAAATTTCTCTTGCAGTTTTGCAGAAGGAGATGGAGTTTAGGTTAAAGGTATTACATAACTAGGTGTTTGGGATAAGGTTTAGGACTCGTCAAAGGAACCGAATGTTGGTTGAACTCCAGCCATGATGTGGCTAGAAAAATTAGGCTACCAGAATCGGTAGCTCTGATACTATGAAACAAGAGGGTATAGAAAATATCATAAGAAAACTTACTTTATTTCTCTGATTATATGTAATCTATACATGAGTATAATCTATTCTAATACTACTAAACTACAGGATTTTTAGTATATACTAACTTATCCTATCTATAGTATATCTTATCTTATCTACTGGAAGATAAACTTAACCACTAGAAAATAATCTCCTAAACTAAATAAACTTATCTAAGATAACACGGAGCATGACCCTCCCTATTAGAGAGGCTCCATTTGGATGAACTTGAATTACCTGATCATTTATGCAATTCACTACCACTCAAAAGATATCGCCCACGAATTTGCCTTCACTCAAGTTTAATTCATATGCCTATTGGTTGTTTTCACTATTACTCAAAATTTTCTTTTTAAATTTTCATTGATTTACTTTAATTTATATCAAATTTTGTAGATATATTCTTTACTAAAATATTATAACAAATTTTACTTCATCTACTTAGATTGTCAATTTTTCCTTTTACTTTTGTTAATCCAATTTAAATATTCACCTGTTATATTTTTTCCTTAAATTCTATCTTGCATCATATATTTTTAATTTTTCCCTCCAAATTCTAACTTTAACAATATTCACTTACACATTTTAACCATTCATAACAAAACATTTATATACACTCTTTAATTCCCAAACCAACAGGCCATTATCCGTTTTCAGATTTTCACTGCGTATCTGCGCAGGGACCACCCGCTAATATCCGAATAACTCGATACAATATAGTTTTAGAAGTTTTGAGTCCCAATATCGATTATTTGCTGTCAGTAGACCTTTCTTTTTATCCTTTTGCAATTGCACTCAGAATCCAAAGCCATAAACAGAAGAGTGGAAGGAAGCTATTCTCTAGAAATCATCCTAATCAGTTGTTTACAAAAATTACAAGGAATGTAATTATTGTCATCGGCAAAACCACACATCTTTTTGTGTGTATGTGACTGTGACGTACTATAACTCTTCTGCCAAAGAACCACCACATACTTCAGGTAAAAGCTACAGGGTATACAAAAGATTCTCTGTATCTCCCAAGGAACCACCACATACTTCAGGTAAAAGCTACAGGGTATACAAAAGATTCTTCAGATCCATCTTTACAGTAATTGTAACCTCCAGCCTCTCTTTTCAACCTCCGCTTTATATCAAAGAAAGGACCAAAGGAAATGACAAAAGAAACGAAGTACATCTATCTATCTTCTACTCACAGTGACTATAAGCAACTTGAAGTATATGAATCTGGATCATACATTTCTATGTCAAATGTCCGCGCAAAAAAGCGTCAATCCTCTGCTAGCCAAAATGAGGTCTCATCATCTCCGTTTTGGACGGTTTTTGATCATCAAAAATGTTGTGAAACTCTTTCCGTACTACTTTTTCATCTTAGAAGATGGGATGATGTATTATTTAGCCGTCATCGTCAGTTAACAAGGTAAAAGAGAAAGGTCGGAACTTGTAACCATCACCGAAGTAGAATTTGCTTTGAAATTCCACCCAGTGGAGACGCAAGGCATGTAAGAAGGCACTTAGTGTCTCCATCATCAGTAGTATGAAGGCAGTGGCAAATGCAAAAACCGCAAGTCCCACCAGGCGAACCACAATATTGTCATACCTATGACATTATTATAAATTAGATATCAATTCAAAAGAATACGCAACATGACACATCCATCCATGGACAAAGAAATATCAAAGTAAGAATACAAAGCAATTGTTTAACATCTCTTGTAGATCAGTTATGAGAATACTTTTATATTGCATTATAGAAATTAACCTGTTGCTGGAGTGCCTCCTGTTGCTATAACTCCAAACTTAGCACCAAAACAGTTGAGCCATATCGATGAGTATGCTTAAAGACAACAGCACATGCCTTTTTAAGAAATAAATCAGTTTGCCAGTACCATATCACAAGACCAAGTACAACTTCATGAATTGGAGCAAATCAAACTTCTTTAAAAATTTTGTTAAATTCCTAATAAAAGTGGTTTGGGGCACATAATTATCAGGTGCATACAAATATATGAGTACATACGCCTGCCACCTAATGTGTTGCTCTACCAATGCCAAACAGATTTGGAGTTAATTTTGCCACACTCATTTTTCTTTGTTATGCCAAGTAATGATCTGCCTAATTTGTTGAAAATTGCGGCAGCAAGGAAATCACTTGCTTTATCAACACAAGGAACTGCAGTATAGAATGTTTTAACTGAAGTTTCAGTGTTTTATGCATTTGATTAACGATGAGTAGACAAAAGATTAAGCACTAAAGAACCAAAGAACACAAATGTGTGTGTGAGAGAGAGAGAGAGAGGAGGAGAGAGATAACAGCAGATTTCTGCAAGCATCAGCTGTGATGGGACATAAAATTACTCACCCCCAAGCAAGAAGAAGGACTTTCTCATAGAAAACAGTTGACAACTCCGAGTGTGCCAAGCTGCAAAAGAAGTAATGAACATAAACTAGTTATGAAACAAACAAAAATTTGAAGAGCTTTTAGAAAAAAATGTCTTGCCTCAAAGCCCAAAGCCGAAGATATGATGCTGTGTTCGAGACTGCACCAAGAACAAACTCGATAGAGTGTATCATTTGGTGTACAAACACTTCACTGAAATTAAAATCTTCATGATATCCCCGGGCAGAATCAGGTTCTACATCAAGATCAATCTCAGCATTGTGAAGAATCCCATACGTACGACCCTGAAATCTCTATATACACCAAAGAGTAAAAATGAGAAGACCGTCAAATGTTGCATTATTTAGACCAAGAACACTTCGATAGTAAGCACTAAAAGCAAGCTTCAGCTGAATAAATTAATGTACATTTACCCAGAAAAACTAATGTTAGAACTAAATCTGAAAATAGTTCCATGAGAATTAACTTCATCTTAATGTCTTGAGCTTCCATATGTAAAGCTTCTACTCTCAGAAGAGACATTATAATATAACGAATTAACATTTCCATTTTCTACCAAATAGAAAAACATTTATGGACAAAGTAGTATAAGGAAGATGTGTTGTACCTCTGAATGAAGTTTCTTCAATATGAATGGCTTAGGAAACAGCATCCATGGAACTGCAATGAGGGCCAAAAGCAACAATACTATCTGCAAAAGCTCAAGCATAAATTCAACCATTGAATATTTGACAGAGATGATTAGTAATATGCTAGATGTAGATAAATAGGATAGAAGACATGCCTGAAGTGGTCTCTGGCCCCAAAACAGCTCGTTCTCTCCAAGATCATCAGTAGGACTCAAAAACATGTAGATCATCACATGATAGAGATCCGCCTGATAGCCAGTGCACCACTTGATTATAATGAGAAGTGAAAGATACCCAAAGAGGCAGTTGAGGAAGATCATCTGTGGCACAAACTGGTACCTATTGACAAGAAGTTACAAGTGACATGTTTCCTTTGAGCAAAACATAAAAATTGCAAAAGAGGAAAAGAGAGCAGAAACAAACCTAACGTCGAGTGAGCTGCCAAAAAAGTGTGCATTGAAATAACTTAGTACAATTCCTAGATTCATTTGGGCCACACCAAGTAAAATCGACATCTTCATCTTCAGAGAGTTCAAAAATGGCAGTTCTGAACGACTTCCACGCCAACTAGGATCCACTCCAAATGAGTATGAATCTTGGTATTTGATTAAACCAACTGTCCGTGCATCACTGGTTCAAAAATAAAGAATAACAATTAAGCAACCTAGTTCTTTCAAGGTAAATCTGTTTATTAATATTGTATCTGCGAACTGATAGCATAAAGAATTGAGGCTTTCACGAACCTGTAAGAAAATTTAGTATATAGATAGAATGTCAGAGATCGAAAAACATATGATTTCCATCAACAAATATAGGTTCACAAATTATTAACAAACTAGAAACATGCAGATAGGAGTGTAAATTGATTGCCATCCATAGCAGCAATCTAACTTTCATAAGGAAAGGCAATAATAATAATGACATTTTCGTCATTTCCTTGCTGCAAATGAAGCTTTGTTTTGCTTCAAAGTCAATTAAAATTGCACATTCTATTCTAAGAGCACTACTCTAAAAAAAACAGAAAACAGGGTGCAAAAGAAAATTAAAAGAGTACCACCGCTTCCATCATTTTAGAACATAATGGGGGATATGGAGGTGGGGGTTTGCATTTCATGAAGGGAGGTTGGGTTTTTTTGTTTCAACTCAACGGTTGCAAGTCCTAGAACATTCAAGGCATCGAATGATGTGTTCAAAAGTACAAATTGTTTCTAGCTGGCACCATTTGAATATATTTGTGAAAAAAATGTATATACCTGCAAGTAGTGTCCCGACATTTATAGGCAGATCCACCAAAGATGTGGAATGGAACAGAGAAGAATTCATTGTAAATCAGGCCACAGTAAATTGAAAAAATTGACATTAAAAGTAGTACATAACGTCCACCAAAAAGCATCTCCATAAAGCTTCCAAGTCTCTGCAAGAAATAAATATAAAATTTAGGTATATTAGCTAATGCATAAAAGTTAATATTTTACACTGCAATCAATGATAACAAGTTTGACATATTGTGGCACAGAAAGCAAATATAACCTTTTTCAGTCACACAGGGAACAAAGGAAGCATTCATTTAGCGAAAGCACAAACTTAATTTGAAATGTGAAGTTTCATAATTATAAATTTGATGCAAGTTTATTTATGTGTAAGCACAAGGTGTTTATAATTATAAATTTGATGCAAGTTTATTTATGTGTAAGCACAAGGTGTTTATAATTATAAATTTGATGCAACTTTATTTATGTGTAAGCACAAGGTGTTTATAATTAAAATATTGTTGTCCACCTAACCTTGTCCCTTTGAATTTCAAGATAATAAATCAAATTTAGTACAAGAACATTTCATCAAGGTCATTAATCTTGCAATTATACAAGTTTGCCCCTTAACTCCACCAAAACAACTTTTAAATAACTAAATCTTAGCACATGCTTATCTTAATCAGAAAGAGTCAAAGAGAATTTGCAATTATATAAGTTTGCCCCTTAACTTCACCAAAACAAGCTTTTAAATAACTAAATCTTAGCACATGCTTACCTTAATGAGAAAGAGTCAAAGAGAAAGAAACATAAATGTCAAAGACAAACAGCTCAATTGAGGAACATGATCAATACCAGTAAACAAAATACTCCTGATTATAACTTATTTTAAAACTGTAATAAGACAGCTTCACAAGGTACATACCTGATTACTAAGTTTATTTTCCCTTGCTATAAGGACTAGTGCTCCTAACAGCAAGCATATTCCATGGCCCCAATCCCCAAACATCACCGCAAAAAGAAATGGGAATGTAATGACAGTGTAAACTGCAGGATTTGCTTCTTGATATCTAGCAACACTGCCAAATAACCAGTTACATCAGCCTTTTTAATAGTTTAATGGGTCGAAAACATGGCAACCTTGACTGCCAAAAGGTTTGTCCAATTGCTTAACAATATGCAGCATCAAATCCAAGGCTACAAGCACCCAATACACAATTCCAAAGTTGCCTCATTCAAAAACTACAGATGTGTTATGTATTTTTGAAAAGAGTAAAGTATGAACAAATGGCCAACTTTTAAGGGTCTTAAACTACACTTTCATACTTGTCGAGAAGAATCAGTATAATATCTGTGTCAGGGCTCACCTTGAATCACACCCTAGAAATCTATGCTGTATTGAAATCACAAATACTTTCCTATAAAATGTTTTTTATTCACCAAAAGAAGAGAGAGAGAGAGAGGAAAAAAGTTGCCTAAAAAGACTGTTGACAGTAGGGGTGTTCAAAAAAACCCGCGAACCTGTGAACCGGATCTGAACCGCATGAACCAAACCTGTAAATAAGGTTAACCAAACCTGAGTTCAGGTTCGGTTCGAACCGAACCTGAAAAATCAGGTTCATGGTTCAGGTTCAGGTTTCTAACTTGCGGTTCTAGGTTTAAACCTG
>JANKOE010000007.1:19013455-19040964 GCA_026284465.1 Erythroxylum citrifolium | reverse complement strand
AAATATTATTTTTATTATATATATATTAAATAAGTTTATTATTATTATTACTTTTGTAAATATTAATTTTGTTATTACATATATGTACATTATAAATATATATATATATTACTAATTAGTATTAATTAGAATATATTTAACACCAAAAAATGTTCTTTAAAATATAATTAATTAACTAACTAATGAGTTAATTTTGATTTAACTGTTGATAATTATAATATAATAAATTATAATTTACTTAAAAATTATTTATATTATTATAATAATAAGTTGTGTTTTAACAGGAAATTACTTTTACACTTTTGAATTTGTGTTTCAACTTCTAGTATTTCCATGAATATTATTATTCGTAACATTATTAAATTTTTATTACTTTTGTACTTTTCGATTTTTGCACTGCTGGATTTTTATTAAAAAGGTTTGTTATTATTCAAAACTTTTTTAATAACCTTAGTATTATTAAGTGTGTGTATATATATATATATTATAATTTATTAATTAAATTTATTTCCAAAAACTCCATCAATTGCCGTGCTTAAAAAAGCGCACATTATTAGCGATTTGATAAGCATAATTTTGACATAGAAAGTCAATAGGTAAATGTGGTAAGTGTAAGAGTTAGAAGGCATCATGGTTATTTTAGTAAAAAAGCATGAATGAAAAGAAAGCAAATGCTTAATTTAAATCAAATATTTGTGTCTTCGTTTAAAAGTTTGGAAAAGCTTTTCAGAAGCATTAAATGATTTGTGAAAAGCTTTTCCGATATTAAATGGTTTGTGAAAAGCATGACCAATATTTCAGAAGTATTTAAATGGCCATGTGATTGTCGCGGTTCTAATCTGAACTATTTCTTCTTGTGAATGTGATGCTAAATCATCTCATGTTCCAATCTTCTTTGTCTGCCCGTACTTCAAATCTTGCATCACAAATCTATTAGCTCATCCTTCTCTGTTAATCTTCCAAATCTGTTTGGCACTTACATGGCAATCGGTTTCACAAGATACGCAAAAAGATCGCTCCTTTCAATCTGCAGCCAGAGTAAGAGAGAGCTCTCAACCCACCTAGAACAAGATGGGAAGAAGTCACTCAACCTCTGCTCTGCCATCAATCAAGCTCTCCATATTGCCATGGATACCGATCCTCGGTAATTTTCTCCCAATACCCACTTCTTCATTTCCCTTCTACTTCCGATTTCTTGTGGCCACATTGAGGAGACTGTACATCTGTATGCTTTCTAGTACTTTCCTGCAACACTACTCCTTACACCATGACTCATGTTTTATATTAATAAAGATTTTATCTTTGGTCCTTGTTAGAATAAAAATCTTCCTTTACTAATGAAGAAATCTATTCCAGCACAAACTTTGATCGCACTTTACTACTCTTGTCTTATATATCATTGATTTATATCGACTTGTTAACTTTGTGTTGCTACTTCTCATTGATATTGCCTCACAGTTCTTATGTATTTGGAGAAGATGTGAGCTTTGGTGGCGTGTTTCGTTGCACAACAGGTTTGGCAGAACGATACGGTAAAAGTAGAGTGTTTAATACCCCACTATGCGAGCAGGTATTTTGGTGGAATATTCTGTAGATAAATTTTCTTTTTTGAAGGTTAGAGAATCCAATGCTTTTGTGTTTTTTCTACTACGAAGGTTTCACAATTAGGATTTTCACTATATGTACACTATTTTGATGTTAACTTGCATGCCTTGAGGAGCATTAACAAAATTTTTTTGTATGTTTTACCGGAACTCTTTACTTCTGTTTTCAAGTGCCTAAATGTACTTCTGACATATTTCACAGGGAATTGTGGGATTTGGCATTGGCCTGGCAGCAATGGTGAGCAATTTTGTAGTATTTTTCTAAAACTTGTAAGCTCAGTTACTAAGTTTCTGATACCTTTTCTCTCTGAAGAGCTCCAGCCATATCTATCTATAGATTCATTGGCTTTTTTCTCTGTAATGAGAACTAAGTTATGCAGTATTGATTTCCTTTAATTTGTTTTCTAATCTTGCTTGATAGGGTAATCGAGCAATAGCAGAAATTCAGTTTGCTGATTACATATTCCCTGCATTTGATCAGGCAAGCATGTGCTGTTTCTAGCTTATCTTTCCCCAAAAGTCCCTTCTTCTTTTTTTTTGTGACAGAATTTCCACTTTATAGATTGTCAATGAAGCTGCAAAGTTCAGATATCGCAGTGGAAATCAATTCAACTGTGGAGGTGTCTAGCTTTTATTTGCTCAAATAATAATTATTAGAAGATTCTCTTTCTTTTCTACTTGTTACTTACACTTTTTTTGCACTTTTTGTATGACTAGTTCTATTTTAACATTCTAGGTTTAACCATAAGAACACCTTATGGAGCTGTAGGCCATGGTGGACATTATCATTCACAGTCACCTGAAGCTTTCTTTTGTCATGTTCCTGGTATCAAAGTAAAAGTCCTTTCCCTTAGGTAGATGATTTTCTTTCTTCTTTCTAAAAGAAGGTTTTTTCTCCAGCCATAGTTTTCATCTGTCTTCTGCTTAAGGCCATTTTGAAACTTATTTTGCTTTGTGGAACTGTCCCAAACTGGCCCAGGCCTACTGTGCATTGCTTGAAGTGCTTTGACTTTGAGATCCTGAAGAGATATATATGACCAATTTTTATTTCTTTTGAAAGTTGCACAAGCATTTCTTATGATGTATTTATGATTCGCACCTGATGCTGAAGTAGAACTAGAACATGTGCACAAGCACTTCTTCTGTAAGGTGATATTTCATTTACACTTCTTTTACTCTGTCTCATCCCATTCTAGTAGTAGCAACCCACTTCCTTTTTATAAAAGGCTAAACATCATTGATGGGCTCCTCTAAGTTAAGGCACTTCTTGAAGTGAGATTATAATGGTGGCCTTCCCACATCCTTTTGTCTTGTTTTAGAGGTAGTGTCTATGGTTTTCTTTTCATCTTCTCCCATTTGTAAAATGTAACGAAGGGTGAAGATACTTTGTGTTCTCCTTAGATTGTTTAATGCTGCTAAATTTATTTCAAGGCCGTCCATGCTTGTTGTCCATGAATAACAACTCTAACTAGTAGCTTTCCAACAGGTGGTTATCCCTCGAAGTCCACGGGAAGCAAAGGGGTTATTATTGTCATCCATACGTGATCCAAATCCTGTTATCTTTTTTGAACCAAAGGTACTTTCTTCCTGGGCTAACGGAAGTTTTTGCATAACCAATTAACTACTGAGTTTTTTTTCATCTTTATGTCTTGGATAGTGGCTTTATCGTTTGGCTGTAGAAGAGGTTGCCGAAGATGACTATATGTTGCCTTTATCAGAGGCAGAGGTATGCAACTTCTCACCTTATTAGCTGCTGATTAATTCAAATTCGTACATCCAAAAGAATGCTGATGGTGAAATACTCAGGTGTTAAGAGAAGGAAGTGATATAACGCTTGTGGGTTGGGGAGCACAACTTTCAGTCATGGAGCAGGCCTGTATTGATGCTGAGAAGGTAAGTGAGTTCAGGAATGAAGCAACGATTTCTTATAGTCTGATTCATGAAAACTTCTGTCTGGGCAATTAGGCAATATGTGAACAAAAAAAGAGTTTGCTGACTTACCCATTAGGCAGCAGTAAATCTAGATTTTGTTGTCCATATGCAGGAAGGGGTCTCGTGTGAATTAATAGACCTCAAAACTCTAATACCTTGGGATAAAGAAACAGTTGAGGCTTCAGTGAAGAAGACTGGAAGACTACTTGTAAGTTTAATGGATCTTTAAATGGTGTGTTTTCCTCTAAAACAGGTTGAATCTAATTTGCTAACAGTTTATTTTGTTGGTCTAGGTTAGTCATGAAGCTCCAGTTACTGGAGGTTTTGGTGCTGAAATCTCTGCTTCCATTGTTGAACGTTGCTTCTTAAGGGTAAGTAAGTTTTTGCAGTTCTTAATTCCTTTGTGGCTTGCTGCTCTTATTTGGTTAATGAAAAAGAAAATCGAATGTGGTCAATGTAATGCAGTTAGAAGCCCCGGTGGCGAGAGTATGCGGTCTTGACACTCCGTTCCCTCTGGTTTTTGAGCCGTTCTATGTGCCCACCAAGAACAAGGTAAAGATTCACTTAACAAACAGCTACTAGAATCTCGTGTTGAAGAAGATGGTAAGAGGATCAAATGATGGCTTATACTCCTTTTTTTTGTGGTGGTATGGTTGCAGATACTCGATGCAATCAAGTCAACTGTTAACTATTAGGTGATGAGTATGTAAATCTATCTGCAAGTCTACTCGATGAAATGTAGGGAAATGGCGGCCCCAGGAATGATATGAATGAATATTTTCAGTCCCAATTTCATTACAAAATCATCGGGAAATGTATTGTTATGGATAAGACTGTTGTGTGCATAAGCAACCAGTGTTTCCTTTTAGCATTACACAGCTACTGCTGCTGCTGATAACAAATGAATGAGTTTACCAAATTTCATATCAATGTTTAGTAGAAATCAATGTTTAGTACAATATGTGCGAATTCATATATAACAACAGAAACAAGAAGCTCCTCTCTTTCTCTTCTTTTATCAATTACCAAAAAAATCTGATATATAAAACGTCCAATCTGCTCAGAACATACGCCACTGAGCAAACTTTACCATCATGAATTGTCTTCTACTTCAGTGTCTTTTACTTGTTCTGAAATTCTCGGTCAGCCTTCCTGCATGTTCTGCTGTTAAGTCTTTGTCTCGAAAACAAGGTGGAAACTTCACTTACAGATCCACTCTCGCACGAGCCATCCCCACACTCATCTCATCCTTCACAAAAGTTCTAAGACATCCATTAATAATGCGGGGTGCTGAGCCATCACAGAACCTTTTAGCTAGATCAACAGCCTTCATGCACCTCAAAATTACATTACTCAATCAATCAAGCAATCCATACCAGCAAAACAAAAACGACCATAAATAACAAAAAGAAGAAACTAACAGAAATTTAGTGACCCTCAATGCCTGAGCTGAACAAGTGAATCTAAGTTTATAATTTTTGAAAGGGGGACGGCAAAACTACCTCGTTGATGACAATCTGGTGACGTGTTCCGAGAACTGCAATTTCTGACATAGCCAAGTGGAGGATGCAAAGCTCCAAAATTCTGCCTGTTGGCTCGTTCTACATTTATATCCAACCATTGAACTTGTAAGCTAATTATGTCCATCTATAGAATGAAGTAAGAAAACTTAGTTTTACTCTTAAGAAAACACCAGAATGTGCTTCCTCATTGCACTATATCAGTGAGCATTAGGCATGGTGAGTTTAAGAGAAATAGAGAACAGTTCAAGGGCTAACTAAACAAGGAAATTGAGTTGGAAGCATAGATCAGAACCTTCCATTCTGGAGGAGCAACTTTGTCTATGACAAGGACATGGCTATCCCACTTATCCACAGTTGCTACCAAAAGTTTCCTAGTGAAACTGCCAGGAAAGATCAAAGAAATGAATCAGCTTGAATATGTAAACATTGAAGTCTGTGTCCCTCTCCCATAAAATGTTTTCAACTTGCAGGATAAATGCGTCAGAGCATACATTACAAGACTTGACACAGAAATTACCGCAGGAGTAGTTTGCTGTATACCAACTTTGGAGGAGCTGAAAGGACTTCGGCTTCTGAATCAGAGAAAAGATGAAAAAGGTGATTCAGAAACCAGAAACAGTTAAAGGATCATGAACACAAGTAGGTAGAGCATTACAAAAGCAAGCATTTACAAGGGCAACAAAGAATGAAGAAGAAGAATACTCAAATAGGTGTCGATTGCCTATCAAATGGGGTTGAAGTTGATCCAACAGTTACATTCACTAAACAGATGCTGAGATGTGAAACAAGAGGAAAGGCTATTGGAATTACCAATGGCGGACTCTTGTTCATCAGTGCGTACAAGGTCATTAGCTTCTTCAATGGTTTGAGTAGTGACAGGTGGTCCTCCAAAGCTCATGTGATTGTATTCCAACAAAGAAGCTTTATCAAACTCATATCCAGGTTCTGATTAACAAAGAAAAAAAAAATCCATAAATCTTAGGGAATTGAAATGTTTGAGCAAGAAATGGATTGATTTTTACCTCTTCTTGCGTTTATCCGTTTCTCGAAAAGTCGAACTGGGTCAGACCCTTCTAAACATGCGGCATATACGATCAATCTTGGAGTATATGCAAACAAACCAGCAGATTATATGAGACAATGCATGCAACTAGAATCTAGTCTAGCATAGTTTAATCCGGTTAAAAAAGAAAAACCCATAACAAAACAAGAATCCCAGAAAAGAAAGCATAGACTTTGGAAGAAAAAAGAGAGAGTCAATACAGAGAGAGTTCACGTGCAGCTCTGGGGCTACAAAAGCGACCAGCTTTATCAAGTTTGGGCGTAACTGTTGCTCCTTCTTCTTCTTCGTTAGCTTCTTTCTTATCTTTAGCAGAGAAATGGAGGACCGAAGCTGATGCTGGTGCTGCTGAAGTTGAAAGTGACAGTAAAGGGCGAGAGTGGTAATTGGGCCAAACACTGACGAGAGAGGAAGTAGAAAAAGTCATAAGGAATTGAAGGTAATTGCTCCGGCTGTTGTGGTGGTGGTGGTTTGAACGAGAAACAGAAGAAGAAGGGACGGAACAAGAAGGAAGAGAGAGTGAGAAGCACATTCCCTCCATTTTCTTCCTCTTCACTGCAATGGAGGATGAAGAAGATAGATAACGATACCTTATATTATTATTATATTGTTTTAAAGATATTTTCTTTCTAGTCCACCGACGCCGTTTTGATCTGATTCTCGGTCTACGGCGTCGTGTTGGAACCAAATTATAACGTTAGTAGGACTTCATGCGTAAATTACTTCTCTCTCATTTTTTGCTCCAGAGGAGGAGAAAGAAGAAGAAGAAGAAGAAGAATGAGAGTCGATGTTAGTGGTTTCCTGCTGGGAATGCTGTTCTTGTTGTTGAATACGTCTAGAATTACGGTTAGATCAGCAATTCCAATTGACCCTTTTTATGGAATCTCTCCTCAAGGTCTCTTTCTTCTTCGTCTTCGTGTTTACTGTTCATTTTTTGGTATAATTTCCTGTACTGACTCATGTATCTGTTGTGTGTATGTAATGTGATCAGAGGATAATTATTACAGAGTATCATCAGATTTCATAAGATGTAAAGATGGATCCAAGAAATTCTCTAAAGCACAACTTAACGATGACTTCTGTGATTGCCCTGATGATGCCTCTGACGAGCCTGGTTTCTCTCTCTGTTTTCTTTTTTGAAAAATTAAAAAGGGTTCTCTCTCTTTTTGCTATACCCTTTTGCTCTTTATTTTCCTTCATTTTAATACTGTGCTCATCACTTCTCTAATGGTTATAGGTACATCAGCATGCCCCGGTGGCAAATTCTATTGCCGGAATGCTGATCATACTCCCATTTTCATATTCTCTTCTAGGGTCAATGATGGTGTTTGTGGTAAGTTTGTTTTTAGGCACTTCTCTCACCATTGTCATTTCCTCCGTTTATTGCTTGCTTTCCAGCTTTTTGCCTTGATGAATCATGTTCTTCACCTTGATTCTCCATTGATGATATTCCAAAAGAAAACAGAATCATGGAAAGCATAAAATTCCGTTTATTACCTATTTATATCTCTGTTACGTATGAGCCTAGTTCTTAAGAGCCAACTTTAGTCATCTTATTAACATATTGGCTTCTTCATGAATCCTAAGAAGCATGCAATGTTACCTTTATAGCTGTCTGGTATGTAAATCTTCTCAACATTGTGAGAAACATCTTTTCCAGATTGGTGGAATCAAAGCTCATAGTATCATTTGAACTATGCTAAGGCAAGGATAACATACTTGAGTTGTGCAACAAACAGGCATTAGGAGATCTACCATGCACAACCAAGTTACATCCTACTTCTTCTTTCCTTATAAAAGACATGTACTATGTGTCATTTTATGTTCTATCTCTGTTCTTGAACCAATCAAAACAAAGCATCATGCATTGCATTGTAGCTTTTCTAAGCAATCAAATAAGAACACCATACTTCTTTAACTGCTCATTAAATGGTACCTGGAACCTCTTAGATGCACCCTAAATTCATCACCATTTGTCTTGATCTCTACATATGATAATGCCAGATTGCTGTGATGGGAGTGATGAGTATGATGGCCAAGTTAATTGCCAAAATACATGCTGGGAGGCTGGCAAAGCAGCTCGGGATAAGTTGAAGAAAAGGATTGCCACCTATAAGGATGGGGTTGCTTTAAGAAGACGAGAAATTGAACAAGCCAAACTAGGAATTGCCAAGGATGAGGCAGAGCTAGCGAAGCTAAGAGATGAAGAGAAGATACTAAAAGGGCTGGTTCAACAGCTTAAAGGTGTCATTTAATATATTCAATTCTTTATTGCTCCTTTGCGTCCATCTCATATATGCAGACTGCTAAGATCATTCACATTTTCATTCTGTTCAATTGCTCTATTAGTTGAACTATTGATTGATATGAATTTTCTTGTTAAGATCCTTGAACTGTTTGATTGAAAAGGTTGTGAACATAAATGGATCTTGTGTATGCAAAACATCCATACTCAAATACAACGTCTTGGCCACAGATATATAAGATCTAGTAGGTCTGATAATCCAAGTCTTTTTATTATATTGTTCTGTTTATCCCCATGTAGAGCACAAAGAGCAGATAGAAAAGGCAGAAGAGAAAGAATGTTTGGAGAAAGAAAAGGAAAGGAAAGAAGCTGAAGAAAAGGTTAATGAACAGGGCAAACAAATTGAGAGGGAGTCTAGACAAGAAACTGCGGAGAGTATAAACGACGACAAAGTTGGTAATTCGGGTGATTCTTCTGCAGATGAGGTTTGGATCTTTCTTGTTTACCTATGATTCCCAACTGGGTTCTGTTAATCCTCTTTGATTACATCTATGACGACTAGGAGAACAAAATAAACATTTTAAACTACACTTCTTCCATTACTGCTTTAGGTCTAAATTTTTGGATAAAGTGGATATTTGCTTATGCTTGTGATGCCACTCTAAAGATACTTCATTTTTACCAATACCACATCACTTTAGTTTGATCATCCCGTTGTAAGTACAGAATTGGTGGAACTAATACTTCTCAAAACTGTTTGCTTCCTCTGAAAGGATACAGCAGTTCAACATGTGGATTATGTAGCTGATGAAGCTCGTGATGCTCTCAAATCTGAAGGAAGCACAGTTAGTGGGGTGGAGCAGGTGATGGAGATTTATTGTCATGAGATCTTAAACTTCAAATTTTGTGTACTATAGTGCTAGTTTGATAGATAACTAAGGTATGGCATCTTTGTCCCTGCAAATGTAGCATGTAACATATGAAAAGAAAGATTCTGTGTCACAACAGAGCAAGGATGGCTCTCTGTCCGTATCTGAAACTAGTCATGATGCTGGAAGTGAGGTGTCTCGTGATCAAGCCAAGAAGGTATTAATACCTTTTTCCTGGCTCCCAAAAGCTGTAGTTATTTACCGATAAATTGTCTTCAGTTGTAGCATTTGAAACTTGTCTTAACCATTTATTAACTTTATCAGTTCTTTCAATCAAACATGTCATAGAATGATGAAGAAATATAAACTGGAAAACATGTGTCGATTGCCTTTAAGTCTTATGTCTGTGGATTTGTTGTTAGCTTCATCTAGTCTGTTACAAAAGAAAAGATTAGATCAATTTATGTTTTATATGTAGGACACTGAGATATCTGAAACTACTGAAGGATTGTCAAAAGAAGAGCTGGGCCGCCTTGTTGCTTCTAGATGGACAGGAACAGCAGAAAAGAAAAATGAGGAGGTTAATAGTGTTGAGAGTGATTATACCAAAGATCATGAAGAACATGAAGATATGCCACAGGAAAAACTTGATGATGATGGCTACACTTCAGAAACTGATGATGACACTGGGAAGTATGATGATATAGACGCAGAAGATGACGCACATGAACCTTATGAAGAAGACATACATGATGATACCAGCTCTTCATACAACCATGATTCTTATGATGATTCAGATGCAGAAGGTGACACACATGAAGCTTATGAAGAAGAAATACATGATGATACCAGCTCTTCATACAATCATGATTCTTATGATGATTCAGACTTTTCAGGTGCCACACTGATTATTCCTAGCTTTTTTTTTTGCTTATTTTTGGTTAAAGAGCCTGTTATTCATCCATTCTACAACTAGAGAGGAAAAGGTTTTGTTGCAGCAGAATTTGTAATTCAGGCTGTTGTGGCCTTTTTTTTTTACTGGATTTTTTTTTAACGCAAATTGTCTAGATAATCCATCCTGGTTAGAGAAGATACAGCAGACTGTTCGAAACATTCTACAAGCTGTAAATTTGTTCCAGACTCCCGTGAGTTTATCAGGTAGACGTGTGCCTCAATTGGCGATGCAATTTTTGAGAATGTGTAAAACTAATTTTTATTTGGCTTATTAGATGCTGCTCGTGTACGAAAGGAGTATGAGAATTCCAGCACCAAGTTGTCTAAATTACAGTCAAAGATATCAAGTTTGACACAGAAGCTAAAACATGACTTTGGTAAATTTGGAACACCATGTCTCTGTAACATGGCATTAACCTTTTCTTTGTTCTTTTTCATTTTTTCTGTTTCCCAACTACGTGGTTCAATTTTCCAGGAAGAGAGAAAGAGTTTTACTCCTTCTATGATCATTGTTTTGAGAGCAAAGAGAACAAGTGAGAAACCTGTTTCTTCTAGTTCATATTTCATCATACCCCTCTTAGAAGTTACTGTCCTTAATTGTGCACTTTTTGACTTTTTGGTGGTTGAATTCTGCGTCAGATACGTTTACAAAATCTGCCCATTTAAACAAGCTTCCCAGGTGGAGGGCTACTCAACTACTTCATTGGGGTAGGTGTCTGCCTGCATTGTTTCTTCTTCACGCATATGGTCTTTGTTGTTTTATTTTCTTTGAGATTCCAAATAAGATGAAGGTATGCAAATTCTTTTCTTTGTTTCCTTGGTGTGAACTAGCTTTTCAATTCGGAGATTCACATCTTGTCACAGCGAGCAAGTTGTCAAGTGCTTGTAGTGATAGCAGGATCACCATAACAGACTCCTTGCATGTGCACCATATATCATACTTAGTTGAAGTCCATTTTATTCTCGGTCAATCAGGAATGATGCATTGTGCACTCTCATATGCTTCTCACGTGCATTCGTATCCGAGTGTATTCGTGGGTACCGACTTACCAGCCTTCCCTTTAACGACCTTCTAGCCCATCTCCATTATATTGTTCAGTGCTTATTAGCTGATTTGAGAAATTCCTTTGCTGTCTCTTCGTGTTTCTGCTAAATAGACGATGGGAAAAGTTTGACGATTCACACCGAGCAATGGTTTTCTCTAATGGTGACAAGTGCTGGAATGGGCCTGACAGAAGCTTAAAGGCACGAATTTCTAATTCACAATTATTTTCATTGACTAGTGTTTGGTCTTTTAAGCTTACAGGCGAACGGAAGTGGATGATTTGATTCTCAGTAGAACCTGGCCAATAATGTTGATCTATTACCCAGGAATTTATTTAGTATAATTGCCTATGCAAATGGGAGCTAAGGGGAAGAAAGGGAATGTTTGTGGTTCTTCTAATAAGTGTGACGTTGCTTGTGCTCTATATATCTATCTTGTAGGTGAAGCTGAGGTGTGGATTGACAAATGAGGTAACAGAAGTAGATGAACCTAGCCGTTGCGAGTAAGACTCCCGCTCCTTGAGTTCTCCCTCTCTATTTGGGTCGTTATAATGATTTTGCTAATCTGTAAACGAAACAACAGGTACGTAGGGCTGCTGTATACCCCAGCTCTTTGTGTGGAAGAAAGGCTGAAGGTAATAAGTAACGGTTGGTTCAATTAAGAAGTTTGATATAATATGGTTGTCTGATGGGAATGTTTGTGACAGGAACTTGAAGGTAAACTAGAACGGATAAACAAAGAACAAGCAGATGTGGGACACGATGAACTTTAAGATGTTTGTTGTTACCAGAACAGAGGAGAGGGTTTTGACTAATTGGATTCAGGAACAAATTTCATGAGCATAATGGATAATCCTCATTTCTGGTGCTTCTGCTTTGTTTGTATTTGTTGGAACCTGCCTTTTGGGTGTAAGGAAAGAACAAAAGTCCCAACGGTTCCATGTCTGAAACGTTCTGCATAGTATAGATTAGATTGGATTGGATTACATTTTTGTTAAACAAATCAGGATTTGGTTTAAAGTTGACAAATTTTGGTATTACACCATTTCGTCATTATGATTTTGTAGAAATCATTTATATATTACACTAAAATGCAGTTAAAAAAGGAAGGAAATAAAGTAAGAGTTGTTCCACTTCTAGAAACCAACCAAAGAAAAGTCAAGACACAGAAAGGGCCCAAAACGACTATTCAGCAACCAATGGAATTGTAATGCTTGTTCCTTCTTTGACGTCCGTCTCTCGTAATATATTCCATCTGTTGTGCTTTAGTTGTTGTCTACTAAGAAGAGCACTTCTTGTTCTATAAATCAAGAGATTTGTGAGTTTCTTTCTTTCTGTCTACATCAGAGTTTCTTCCTGACTCCCTCCGGTTTGTAGGTTTGTATTTATGTACGTATGTACGTTGTTTATAAATGAGTAGGTGTTATTGATTTGTGGATTCGTTTCCGTGTTTCTCTCTCGCCGTTGACATTTCATTTTGTAATTTCTTTCAACGCTTATCATTTCATCAATCTATCTGTATACCTAATATAAAAGAAAGATGTGTTTTTGCTGATCAATTCCTCTCTTTTCTGTTGTGGGTGCTACGATTTCAGAACCAAAAACAGATAGAAATGGAGAAGAAAGCCAAGACAAAGATCGTATGCACGCTGGGTCCTGCTTCCAGATCCATTGAGATGTGCGAGAAGCTGTTGATGGCCGGCATGAACGTTGCTAGATTCAATTTCTCTCATGGATCTCACGAGTATCACCAAGAAACGCTTAACAATCTTAGGACTGCTATGGACAACACCGGTATTCTCTGTGCTATTATGCTTGACACCAAGGTCCGCCCTTCCCTCTATGGAATTCCTATGATTTGCTATACCACTTGTTCTTTTTCTTTATAAAAAATGTTTCAGATTCTGTTGATTCCATCCATCTCTTTCTCTTTGCAACCTTCGTAATTGTTTGGATCCACGCACAAAATCTTTAATTTTTTCAGTTCATGTGTAACAGGGACCAGAGATTCGAACTGGTTTCTTAAAAGATGCCAAACCCATCCAGCTAAAACAAGGTCAGGAGATCACCATATCTACTGACTATAGCATCAAGGGCGATGAAAATATGATCTGCATGAGCTACAAGAAATTGGCAGAAGATGTCAAGCCAGGGAGTGTCATACTTTGTGCTGATGGCACCATTTCATTCACTGTTCTATCATGTGACAAAAAGGCTGGTTTGGTTCGGTGCCGATGCGAGAACTCAGCTATTCTTGGTGAAAGGAAGAATGTTAATCTCCCAGGAGTAATAGTGGATCTGCCAACCTTGACCGATAAAGACAAGGATGATATCATGGGGTGGGGGGTTCCTAATCACATTGACATGATTGCTCTTTCTTTTGTTCGAAAGGGCTCAGATCTCGTGGAAGTGCGGAACTTGTTGGGCGATCATGCCAAGAGTATCCTTCTCATGTCAAAGGTATGCTTACTGTGTTAAAGCATTTACTGCTTGCTTGTTGGCAAAAATTGGAACCATGCAATTGATTTTGAGTGAACGACTGTCAAGTAATTGTCATGTAATCGAGTATATGTAGCAAATTGCAGTGGTTATTGTCTCACTTATGTATCATTCCCACTGCTTGAAAACTTTGATAGGTTGAGAATCAAGAAGGGGTGGCAAATTTTGATGATATCTTAGCAAACACGGATGCATTTATGGTGGCTCGTGGTGACCTTGGAATGGAAATTCCAATTGAGAAGATTTTTCTAGCACAGAAAGTAATGATCTATAAGTGCAACATCCAAGGAAAACCTGTTGTCACCGCAACCCAGATGCTTGAGTCCATGATCAAGTCTCCAAGGCCAACCAGAGCGGAAGCTACCGATGTTGCCAATGCAGTTCTTGATGGTACTGATTGCGTGATGCTGAGTGGTGAGACTGCGGCTGGAGCGTATCCAGAACTTGCCGTTCGGACTATGGCAAAGATTTGTGTAGAAGCAGAGAGCACACTTGATTATGGAGATGTATTTAAAAGGATCATGCAACATACACCTGTGCCCATGAGCCCTTTAGAAAGCCTTGCCTCTTCTGCTGTCAGAACAGCCAATTCAACAAAAGCAGCTTTTATACTGGTGTTAACAAGGGGAGGAAGTACTGCAAAACTGGTGGCTAAGTACAGGCCGGGCATGCCCATTTTATCTGTGGTTGTGCCTGAAATTAAGACTGATTCATTTGATTGGTCATGCAGTGACGAAGCACCTGCAAGGCACAGCCTTATTTTCCGTGGGCTGGTGCCAATTTTATATGCAGGATCTGCTAAGGCTTCTCACTCTGAGACAACAGAAGAAGCTTTGGATTTCGCAATCCAGCATGCTAAGGCAAAAGGACTATGTAAGAGTGGAGACTCTGTGGTGGCTCTGCACCGAGTTGGAACTGCATCTGTCATCAAGATCATCACTGTTAAGTGATGCTTCTTAGATTTTGCCAATTTCCTTTTATTTGGAGGAGGAGACAGGATAGAAGGGGTTAAGATATCAGGAGAGTAATTTCGCATTCTTAAATTTAGAATGAACTATGCTGTCAAGTATAATGGCAGCACTAAACCTTTTTTTGGTTTGTTTGTTTTGTCTTACGCTGCTTTTCTTCACAAATATAAACGTTGAGCACCAACTGATTTGGTGAGTTTTCACTTCAAAGAAGGAAAATTCGGAGTTAGCATGTAATTAATGCACTTGTAAGAACTAGCACATAATTAATGATATCGAACTTGGTTCTAAAAACTAAATAGCATATGATATATAATGCTAGAGTTCAGTAAAATGGTGGTCAGTAAAAGAAGTGCATCAAAGTAAAACAAAAGCATTAAAGTTACGCAAATTTAATAGCATACTGCTGAAACATCCACTGTGGCCAAAGATTTATACACATTGATATAGTAGGATCAGAAATTTCTTCGATAAGGAAAGAATTACATAAAGCAACAGAATCTAAAAGAAGCATGTGAACTGAAAAACAACTTGGATTCAACCTCAAGTGTGGCAAAGATAATATGTACATGAACACGATAGGGATGGATATCTAAACTACAGCAACTCACAAATTGATACGCAAGGATCAGTTTAATAAGCATTTCCAGGTGCATTTCTTCAAGAGGATGGTGGCGATGATGAATTACTTCCACTGGATTGGGATGACGAGGAAGCGGAGAACCAACCATTGAAAGGCCAAGGAAAGGAAAATCTTCTCCCACTTCCATTTCTCCCTTCACCATCTCCCTCCTCAAAAGTGCTCCCATGATTAATGTTACTCTCACCACTATCATTATCATTCAGTGTCTGAGTATCGATATTCCTAGGCCTCTCAGAATCAAGTTTAGACTCATCTACAGACAGCTGATACCTGCAAACTGGACAAGAACTATGAAGTTCCAGCCATGGTAATATGCACCCCTTATGAAACTTATGTTTACAAGGCATTTCCTTTGCCTCAGTACCAATTTCATATTCATCCAAACACACTGAACACTGCAATTTCTCTTTAATTGTCACAGTAGGTAATGCGTCAATTGCCTCCTTATGAGCAGGAGGAGTCCCATATCTATTAGAATCATTCTCTGCCAAATGCTGCAATAACAAGTCTAAACCAGGACCAATGAAATAATCACTTAGTGATCCGATGGGATTTTGGTTCTGGTTTTGGCCATTGCTAGACTCATAAGAACCTTGAACAACAATAGATTGATTGAAGGGATTAATCAAAATGACACGTTCTCTTTCTCTATCCCTATCACGATCTTCTTCATAATTCTCCGATTCAGTCAACATTCCAGCTCGAATTCCTTGAAGCAATTGCAGTATGGTAGCTGAGCTTCTCCTCCTCCTCGTCCTCCTAATGATTGCTTCAATTTCACGGTCCAGTTCGGTCTCTCCTCCATGCCGTGCTTCACTGTCAGCATTGTCTTCGTCATCATCAAAACCCATTCTTCTAGATCTTCTGCGACGGGGGGAGTTACCCATCATACCAAGCAAAATAGGGCCCCAAAGAGAAAGGGTGCGATCTGACCCAAAATCAGTACCAGGGTCCTGTATATTCATCGGGCTGGCACTCATTTCTTCAACAAATCCCCTCATGCAAAAGGGACATTTAACCTCAACCTCCATGATTGGATCCACCATTTCAGAGCACACGTGACACCAATACCTTGCTGCCATTGGTTCTTCCATACTTCCTCTTCCAATCCTTCAACTGTCTCCTTTTCTTTATTTCTGATATTGATGTATCTACACCTGTGTTTGCAATAAACAAGGTAAGAGCCACTAATAAGAAAAAAAATGTTATAAACTCATGGTAAGAAGAACTCAAATGAATAGTATGCAAGAATATATACACAGATCCAAAGTATCAATATCAGAAAGTTTCAGGAAATATAAACCACAACAGAAAAAAAAAAGAAGAAGAAGAGGAATGCTACGACTGCTTAACAAGCTTATGCAGAGGGGATTCAAGTTGTAGAAATCAGGAACTGCTAGATCATCTGATAAAACAATCCGTCCTCTAGGGCAACAAAAGGACCAAAAGAACAGATGTAGAAAATTTAACTCTTTAGTCAAAAATTTTTCCATCTAATGAAAATTTTTGAAACCAAGGGGAAGGAGAAACATAGAGAATTGTAGATTTGAAGCACAAAGGACAAATTGAGAGAAAATTCTAAGGCTAATATATATATATATAATCATACTGGGATTTGAGGTGAAACAACCCAGTACAAAGAGAAAAATTGATCTTACCAAAGAAATGAAAGAGGAGAGATGGAGAACAAAGACATTAAGGATGAGCTTCGAGAAAGACAACTAAAACCAAAATCAAAAATGGAAAATGGAATTCGAGAAACAATCTTGAGATTAATGATGAGCAAACAATAAATATTAACAAAAGAGAAAAACAAGACAGATTGAAAAGGTAGATGGGAGGAAAAAGAATAAAAATTGAAGATTGGAAGAACGCGAATAACAAGATCACGTAAAGATCTGGAAGAATCCCCAATAAGGAAAGGAGGGTTCAGAATTCATCAACAGTTACCTTTTCCCTTCCAAAATTCAGAACAATCAACAAATTGAACCAAGTTGGACGAAGAAATACCACAAACAACCCACAGCAATTCAATTTAACAGGCAAACATAGTCAAAGAGAAAATTGACAAAAGACCCATAAGCGAAAAGTAAAAAAGCTTCGTAACTTACTGGGTTGTGGTTGGATTTTGTTGAATTTTGATTGGAGAGGAAGAGGAAGACAGATAGATGAATAAGAGAGAGAAAGTGAGGAGCATCATTCACACCTATAATATACTTAAACACGTTTACATGCCATGAAAGAAAGATTCTGATTTTAGGACAAACCGCGTCATTTAAACACAAAAGTCTCAATGTTATAAATTCTTTTACAGAATAAATAAATAAAACTAAGTTTGGGAGGGAGGTCAATTTTCTCTTTTTATAACTATTTTAGTGACTCAAATATGTGAATTTATGATTAATTTTATCAAATACTTCAAAACTCATCTTTTGATAAAATTAATAAAAGATAATAAAAAATAAAATTAGTCTTAATTATTATAAATTCTTTTAGATAATCAATAAATAAATAAAATTGGGTTTTGATTATAGAATTAATAAAAGAAAAAAGTCTTAAATATTTTAATTTTTTATATAATAAATAAATAAAATTAGGTTTTGATTATAGAATTAATAAAAGAAAAAATGGGCTGTCAACTTGTCATTTACTTCATATTATATATAGAATGCCACAATAGAATTTAGCCTTATTTTGGGTCCTTGTTGGGTGCTTGAGACTTGTGAGGAAGGCATGTGCTGTGCTCACATTATATTAGAAGACAAAGTCAAATTGTTAGGCTTAAATTTCTTGTATATTACATTATATTGCTTGGCATTTTCAGTCTTTAGTTATACAAATGCATTGCCACCTTCATCATACATTACAAAATTGAGAAAACATAGTAAGTGTGGAGCAGATAACTGCTGAAAGCATCTAAGCAGTAAGCCTACCTCAAGATGAGTGCTCTCCTATTCCGACTTTCCTAGAAGCCCCGGTAGCACAGTTGAGACAACGACGAGTTCTCTGCCCCTGCAGGGATGGAGCAACAGAAGTTTTGAGAATTCAAGAGAAAGTCATGAAGAAACGAGTTGTTTATCATTACGATAGGTGTCAAGTGAAAGTTTGGTGATGCATGCAGCAGAGGCATCCTAACAGACCAGTAAACATGTCACCAAAAATCAATTTGGAAAGAGGTTTAAAACCTAAACTTGTCATCCTTAGAATTATCTAAGCAAAAATTTTGCCCATTTATATATAATCATTCTTTGTTTTGACCATAGCATGTTGGTTTTATGTTGTGTTACTTTTTTTAACTACATGGACTATTGTACAATTATCTATCATGTTAAAAATAGCTTTTTTTAAAGTTAATATGTCTTTCTCATACCAACTTAAGCTGGAGTGATAGAGGGCTGGAAGTAAAAGGTCAATAATAGGAAAAATATAATAATTTTCTAAGAGCAAGGATCTCACTCGAAGAAGAATTAATAACTAAAGGATAATCTCTAAGAATGAAATACTTGAATTGATTTTCCATAAGTACTACATACTGCCCATAGCTATTTATAGAATAGGATTAACCCATGACTCCCTAAAAACTAGTTAACAGACTCTGAGATCCAGGAGTAATATATTTGGATTTATTAAAAATAATCAGTAACATATCACCACTCACTAAGCCCCTACTTAATAGGAACAAATAAAGCAAATGACATAATAAATTGAAAACAAATTCTGCAGATAAGAAGATAAAATCAGGTGCTGATAGATAAGACAAAATCTGATGCTTGACACACGCGACCTCTTCTTCCTTTGATAATGTAATTATGGGCTTATCGTTTCTCCCTTCTTAGAAAGACACCTCGTCCTCAAGGTAAAAATGAGGAAATTGTTCAGCAATAAGATCATAATCTTCCCAAGTTGACTCTTCAAGTGGACGTCCTTTCCAAACAACAAGTAATTCCAAAATCTGTATAGCAGTCCAGCGGTGTTCTAGTACACGATTAGGCTGTACTAAGAGTTCCTAGTCATCTAAAATTGGGAGAGGAGCTGCTGAAGTTGGAGGCGAAATCCCATATGCAAGTCGCAACAATGAAACATGGAAGATGACATGGATTTTTACATCTGGTGGTAGCTCCAACTCATAGGCCATAGTACCGATCTTCTTTAGGACTTTGTACCACCAAAAGTACCTAGGAGAAAGCTTGTCAAAATGTTGCTTGGAGAGTGGTTTCTGTCTGAAAGGATGGATTCGTAGCCATACATAATCTCCAATGTCAAAGGAAAGCTCTCGATGGTGCTTGTCTTGTTGAGCCTTCATGCGAGACTGCACTTTAGTGAGATTTTCTTTCAAAAGTTTCAGCTTAGCATCTCGAAGCAACAATTATTCTTTCAAGTCAACATTTGATGTTTCACCCTTCACGAAAGGATGCAGAGGTGGAGGATCCCTACCATATACAATCTTGAAAGGTGTTGTACTAGTGGAAACATGAAAACCAGTGTTGTATGAATATTCTGCCCAATATAAAAAAGAATTCCATTTCTTTGGTTGTTCATGTGCAAAGCATCGTAGGTAAGCTTCCAAACACCTATTAACCACCTCCATTTGACTATCCGTTTGAGGATGATAGGAAGTGCTCATTCTCAACTTGGTTTGGCTAAGGCGAAATAATTCTTGCCAAAAAGAGCTTAAGAAAATAAGATCCCTATCTGAAATTATCGAACGAGGCAGGCCATGCAAGCGTACAACTTCTTTACAAAAGACTCTAGCCACTGTTTTTATTGTAAATGGATAGGAGAGAGTTAAAACATGGCCATACTTACTCAAGCGATCAACCACTACTAGAATAGTGTCAACCCTATTAGACTTGGGCAAGCCAGCCACGAAATTCATTGAGATATCTTCCCAAATCCTCTCTGGAATAGGCAGAGGCTACAACAAACCTACGGGTGCGAGGGTTTCATACTTGTTCCTTTGGCAAATCAAACATTGTTGAACATGGAGTTTGACACCCCTCTTCATATGAGGCCAATAGAACTGATCTGAGAGCCTCTTTAATGTCTTCAAATAACCTCCATGACCACTAGTAGGAGTCTCTTGTGCCTCGGCTAACAAAGTAGCCCTTAAATGAGAAATAGAAGGAACAACCAACTTGCTTTTATAAAAAAGTTTATTGGCTAACCACTGAAAATTAAAATGTGAAGATGAATCTTTTTGCAGGTCAGTTATGAGACTCTTAGTGTAATTATCCAGTAGATAAACTTCTTGCAAATCTGAATAATCTAGAGGCACGGGCATAATTAAATTAAAAAAATCAACTTGTTGTGGTTTTCGAGAGAGTGCATCGGCTGCAGCATTGCCCTTCCTAGCCTTGTATAATATAGCGAAATCAAAACGTAACAACTTTAGAATAAGCCGCTACTGAGAGTTTATAGAAATCCACTGCTCAAGCAAGTGTTTATGTAATATCCCAATATCCTATATTAGGGGCTAAAACCCTAGAATAGTGTATACGAGATTTTATTGAGAAGTTAAAAAATGTATTTCATACTCATGCGTAATATAGCATACACACACATGTGAATATTGATTTTTGCATATTAAAATGATTGTACATTCATTCATTGACATTTTCTGGATATGATTGATTTATAAATGTGAATATTTAGAGAATTGTGGTTTATATGTGTTAAAAATTGATTTAGTGATAATATTTATTGAATTGAAATTTTGGTGAAATTTAGGAAATTTCTGAAATTGTGAGTATTTTGGACCAGGAAAAATGCCAAGTGACAAGTCAATTAATGAATGGTAATAGAAATAAGCGTCAAATGATAATGGAGAATTTTATAGATGATTTTGGGATTCATTAACAAATATCATTGAAAAATTAGATAATTGGACTAGTTAAATAGGAGAACCTAGTCTAAGTTTATAGAAATTGGACAAGTGACATGTGTCACTTGCCAAACCTAGTATTGATTCTATGATTATACTAGAAAGATCAAATTACTTGTTTTGATCTTGCTTTCTTCTTCTTTGTGACTCTCTTCATTTTTTGTAAACTTCTTACTTCCGGAAATTTTCTCACCCTCACAATGCAAGCTTTAATCTCACTTTTTACTTGCTATTTCTTTTTGTTATCTTTTTCACTGTCACTAAAATACCTAACCTTACAACCTTCAATTGTTCATGATCATGTCATACTGGAAAACTAGGATTCATGATTTTAAAGAGTTTGGAGTTTTAAACAAGTAAGTATCGTATAGGTTTTCATGATATGTAGAATAAAACATGCATCACGTCAGTTAACAGTTCTATGTTAAACGAGGTTGAATATATTATGCTGAAACGTGAGTGAAAACCTAAGCTGTGCCGCATGTGTTGTTTTTGCATATTTGATGATCAATATGTTATAAGATGGTATTGAAATGATTTTTGAGACAGAAAGATCATTGAAAGTGTGTATAAAAAGAGTGTAGAAAATTCATAGAAGTTGATATATGTATGCTTTGTTTTCACTGTTATTACGTGAATGTAATATCCTGCCACCTACTAAGGGTTAGAACCCTAAAATTTGGTGCACGTGATCTTGGAGGCTTGAAGAGGGTGTGGGGATTGTGTGTCCGTCAAACAATGGAAGTCCGTTTAACTGACAGCTTCGGGTGAATTGGAACAATTTGGATAACTCATGTCCGTTTAACGGACATGCAGGTCCGTTTAACGGACCTTCTCGAAAGAATTGGGACACTTTGGTCGAGTCATGTCCGTTTAACGGACATGCAGGTCCGTTTAATCCGTTTAACGGACCTTCTCGGATGAATTTAGATTGCTTGGCTAAGTCTATGTCCGTTTAACGGACATCTTCGGGGCAACTTTGGTAAATAACATTTTTGACCGTTTTAAATTTGGTACATGTGATTCTAAGTGAGATTATGATAGAAATGCATCATATTTGGATACACATTGATGAATTGGATTATTGCACATACTAAAATCATTGATCATACACTCAATCGACATTTTCCGGGTATAATTGGTAACAAGTGTGATTGGGTTGAGAAGTGTGAATTGTGGTTATTGGAAATTTATTTGGAAAGTGAAATTGTGGGTTTTACATTTTTGAAAAATTTTAAAAAAATTTCTTGAGATTTTTCGGGGTAACTTTTGGACTAGAAAAAATGCCAAGGGGCAGACCGATTGATAAATGGCAGTGGAATTTATTGTCAACTAGCATTGGAATATTAAAATACAAGACTTGGGGAATTAATGACAAGTGTACCTTATTGAAAATTGGGTTTGAATGGATATTTATAAGACAAATGAATGAAAAAATTGACAAGTGACAAGTGACATGTGTCACTTGCCAAGCTATGCCACCAAATCACCTTTTTGATGCATTTTCTAGACTTTTCTTGCCCATTCACGATATTCACCTTTCTAAGACATTTGGAGTTGTGATTTGGGTGCTTTTCCTCCCTCTCCTTGTCTCCTTCATGCTTTGATGATTTAATGCTTGAAACCTTGCTCCATCTTCTACCTTTTACTTCCATCTTGTTGTCCTCTTCAAGTTGGTCTAGGAAAAACCTAGTTTGACCTCCTTGAAGATGATGATCATGGGATGCATGAGAATTAGGGTTGAGTGAGAGGTTGAAGTGCTTAAAGCCAAACCAAGTAAGTTGTGATTTTAATGTTATAAGCATGGTTATTGTAAGCTTAAATAATGATTAAATTTGAGTTATATTGCATTGATTTGTGCAAGGGTTATGTTGGTGTTATGGATGATGATGAAGTGTGTTCATATCTTGTTATGTATGTGTAGAATGAGTGATACTTACATGTAAGGGTATAGAAAGGCTTAGAGATGAATTGGTTTTCAAACGGATGCATGGATGAGTGTAAAATGGTATTGTTATTTGCCTTGTTTTGGGATCTTGGTAAACTTTAGCTCTTGATTTGTTGTGAGTGAGTTATTGAATTGAATGAGGTAGGGATTGATGAAGAATTTCAATGGAGGTGATGATCTAGGCATAAGAGGAATTGGATGAGTTAAATGTTAAGAATTGAGTAGGAAGGGACAACTTCTATTTCAGGCACAATTTTGAAATTTTGATGTTTCGAGGGTCGAATATGCAAAGTGGTATAAGTGACCCGTAAAGGTCTGTTAAACGGACATGCAAGTCCATTTAACGGACATTCACTGGAAAAATGATACTAATTAGGCCTCAAATGGGTCTTAAAGTGAACCTAGAATGATCCTTGGTTTATGGGACTAATATATGAAAGGTTTGAAGTGAAATTGAAGGTTGAAACTTAGTAAATGAATGGAAGAAATCAAAGTGTCAAATACATTAGTGGAATGGAGATGAAAATGGTTATATGATTGTAAGGCCATTCAAGGAACTTGAGTAATAGATGTTAAGTGATCAATTATGAAAGAAAATGGGATCAATTTATTCGAAGCTGTCCGTTAAACGGACTCCCATGTCCGTTTGACGGACATACAATCCCCACACCCTCTTCAAAGCCTTTTAGCTCACGTGCACCAAATTTTTAGGGTTCTAACCCTTAGTAGGGGAACGGGATATTACAGTTATGATTTAGCATAAGAATATGTCTGTGATATTAAATCAGAATTTCATGATGATTAGGAATCAATGATTTGGAATTGATTAAGGAGATGTGTATGGAAGATCAAAGAGATGACAATGGGAAAATGAGACAGAAATGAGGAAATAGTAGAGGGGAAATGAAATAGACATTGGTTCAGTCGGATTCCGCTGAGGTTGGACGTCGTTGTTTGGATCCATGATCTGTACGACTCTGGCTATAGAATACCTGCAAAACAATAAAAACGCTCCGGGGGTTGGTTCCCGGCAGGCCCCTCTGACGCTCAAGTTAGTCTTTCTGGAGAGGGATTCTTTAGTAATGAGTAGAGAAAATTAGGGTTATGGTGTTGTACCTTTTTCATGGTAAGATAATGAGTTTATATAGTAAATACCCGTAGGAATTTGATCTACATTGAGGAATGGGCTGATCGACCCATGTGCCTTTCTAAGTTTGGGCTTGGGCCTAGCACGACCGACCCAACCATAAGCCCCCTACTCCTCGAGCCTGACCAAGGAGAAGGGTCGAAGGAGTACGTAAAGATTGTGCTGCTCATTCGTATGACAGCTCGTGATAGGCCGACCGATGGAGCGTAGGTATAGGACTGATCGATCGAGCGTAGAGACTGGACCGATTGATCAAGCGTAGAGACTGGACCGATCGAAGAGAGAACTGTGGCTGATGCCTAGGTAGCCTGGCCGATCGATTATGGGGCCGAGTGACCCAAGATATTGGCTCTTGGTATCGCCTGGTTTCAAGATCTTGTCTTGGTAACCTGGCCGAGCGATGTTGAGACTGAGCGATGCCAAGGATCTTGTCTTGGCATCCTGACCGAGCTGTGTCGAGGCCGAGCGATGCCAAGGATCTTGTCTTGGCATCCTGGCCGAGCTGTGTCGATGACAATCAATTGGTGGAATGTTTTTCCCTTGGCTCAATTTAATGAGATTTTTCTTACCGAGAAGTTTGGAACCCCTTTATTGATGATGATGAGGGCGTGGGCTATTAAAAAACCTGACTGGCAAGGCCAGAAAAAAGGTACCCACTACAAATGTGTAAGCAGCAGTAAAGTACAAGGTAAAGAAATAAATAAAGCAAAGCTTATCTATTGATGGATTGTCCTCTCGTGTCGCGTCGGTCGTCTGTATTCCTGTTCTGCTCCCACCATCATTCCTGTCATTTTGCCTCCAAGGCTTTCGCCAGTTGTCAGACCAACCGCTCCTACCCTCATTATCCCTATCGGCATTTTTGTCGTGCTTCAAAACTCTACCTAGTCTTCCCCTTTGGATAAGGAGTTCGATTTCTCGCTTCAAGTCCCAACAATCCTCCGTGTCGTGACCTATTTCTCTGTGGAAACGGCAATATAAATCAGCATCACTTCCAAGGCAGTCTTCTATGGCCGTTTACTCGTAGCAAATTGATTAAGGAATAGCAGCTTAAAATCCTCAAAGCAGATAATACAGCGCGGGGGTAGGCTGTTGAACCATCGTTGGGCTCCTTCTTGAAAGGCTGTACAGAAAGCCTTGCACTGAATCGCATCGAGAATGCAATGCAAGTTTATCATTGATTGGAAGTGCTGAAGGTAATCGAGGGGGTCGGTCTTTCCTGTGTACTTCTCTGGCGTTAGTATCTTAGTACCGACCGCTGGCAGGCTATCCAGAATCTCCGGAATGAAAGGAGAACGGTATTGTGTGGATGATTGATTCGGACGGGAATTCATGACTATATTGATTCGATTGTCGACGATTTTTTCTAGGGCTTCAGCAGAGTGTCGATCGGCCCTCATACCAATCTGCCGAGCGGGAGTTTGTTGCAGTTTTGGTTGAGACTGTAAGATTTGGCGAATCAATAGATCGGCCGCTTCTTCTATTTGTCGTTGGGTGTGGGCGACTTGCTGTGGTGTAGGGTGCGAAGCGGTTCCGGCGTTGTCCTCTAGGGCTACGCTCTGTGCTTTTTGATCTCGGTTTTAAGGTTATGGTTGATCATCTGGATGTGAAGATTGTATATGGTTATGCAATGGTAGCTAATCCACACTAGGGTTTTGGGTGACGGGTTGAGACAGCGTCAACGGAAGGGCAGCGGGTAATCGCAAGCCTATTCGTTGCAACGCAAGTACCGCAACGGTGGCTACATTAGGATTGGTTGTTGCTGCCTGACTTATCTGTGTGGTTCTAAACATGGTGCCCTGCCCTGATGTAGGGCCCCACGGTAGGCGCCAACTGGTTCAGTCAGATTCAGCTAGGGCTGGATGTTGCTGCCTGGATCCATAATTCTAACAAATCTAGCTTGTGGGATGCCTGCAAAACAAATAAAGGCATGCCGGGGGTTGATCCCCGGTAGGCCCCTCCGACGCTCAAGTCAGTCTTTTGTGAGGGTTTTGGTGGCTAGGAATTAAGAGAAAATCAGGGTTTTGAAGTCGTACCCCTTTCCTGGTGAGGTACTGAGTTTATATAGTAAATACCTGTAGGGATTGGGTCAATGTCGAGGAACGGGCCGGTCGGCCCATGAGCCGTTCTAAGTTTAGGCTTGGGCCTAGCACGACCGACTCAACCAGATACAAATCTGAATTAATAATTAAATTTAATTTACTAATTTCAGAAATAATGAATTTGGACATTTCATACTTAATCTACATAGATATGTTTCCAATCTAGAATTTGAATATGACATACGAGATCTTTACCCACTCACAATTATTTTTTATATAGTCATACAACAAACTAAATCATAAGGCTAATTTGAAATTAACATTCTTGTTTATAATTAGGTGTTGTTGTTATATTAATGAATAAATTAATACAAAATGAGTTATATTATATCTAATGGACATATATTATTTATATGTGAAATATTTAAAAATTATTATTATTTTATATTAATTGTGGTTATTATTTATTATTATAATTTTTAGAGACATGGTTGGGGTAAACTTATAAAGAATATAGTACAGTATGACAATGACCAATTTTGCAAATTTTTTTTAAAATTCAGATACTATTTTATAAATTTAAAAAATTATCCAAAACAGTAATCGGTATTAACTAATACCAGCACAATACCATATTAGAATCTAATCAAGTATTAGGATCGGTACGGTATTCACAACCTTAGTGGAATCCCTCTATTAATCCAGCTAGAATCCTCAACTGAGAACCCTATATCCAACTGACAGTAAGTCGAAACTTGGATACATGGAAGTCGATGGGAAACAAATTCGTAAATATAATCCCCAAGAAGAGATTGAAGACAAATTTGTATAGCTCAATCACCCCGTTGGTAAAAGGCCAAAGGTTAGTAATGTCCAATGCCTTGTGTATAAGCTCTTTTGTAAACATTCTGGCAGGTTTTATTTAATACATTTAACTTTAAAAAAACACATATTAACATAAACAAATACCTTTCAAAAACAAAAACATTATAATTAACTAACCTGGTTCTGCCAGATTTTGGCTGAACGGTACGTTGTCTTGTGGATCCATGTGTAGGCTATCCTCTGTGATGAATTCGACGTGAGAGTACCTGCAAAATAAAGGAAGGCACGTCGGGGGTGATGTCCCGATTAGCCCCTCCGACGGTCAAGT
>JANKOE010000007.1:18984831-19011412 GCA_026284465.1 Erythroxylum citrifolium | reverse complement strand
ATTCTTCCGTTATTATTCTTCCTTAATTAGTTCTTCCTAATTAGGATAGTTTTTCCTTTATATTCAAGTGTATATGCGTTGTAAATCATCAATATAGAATGAAAATATTCTTCATTTATCATTACCAGAAAGCACTGAACCACATGAAGTAAGCGCTTCAATGGTACCAGACGCAATTATCTGATACAAAGCATAGAAGTCACTGTTAGAATACAAACAATAAAACCTGAAACAAATGATCTATGTTATTCAAGGCATTGTTTCAGACCGTTAATGTTCCATTAGCAGCCCTTTTAACACCACCAGAGACAGGAGCATCCACCAATTTCAAACCCTTGCCTTCATCTAAACATTTGCAGGTTGATCATGAAGATATCAGGAAAAGAAGTGTCAAGCAAAGGATAAAAGAAATATGTGAAACATTCTAAACCAGACGATGCCAAAAAGGCACCCATCCTGTTTGAAATACCACATTCTACTCATCACATGCATTCAAGAGGTGAACCATCAACTATCTATTACCAATGTAGCAAGTGCTTGGTTAATTTTCTTTTCCTCTTGATTCAACAACTGAGGTTGATTTAAAAGCCAAAAAATATCTAAGCTGAGGTACTTTCTGCCTGTCAAAGTTACAAAATCGAAGGAAAGCTTTTTGTTCTCCAGTAGATTACAAGGTGCAGTGCTGTTTGAAAAAATAAGACTCCTTGAAGCAAAACTTGTTGATAATCTACCTAAGAATGGAGTTTAACAGCAAACCTTTACTTATTACAATTGTTATAATGTGATTAATCAGTTCATGTTAAATCATAGACAAGTAACGAGGAAGCTATATCTCCCACTTTGATGCACTTATAAATAGAGCAGTTGAAGAAGGTTACTATTTAAAAGTTCCGACGACATTTTATGGCTGTTATTGAATGAATTGAAGGTTTATTTAGGGTTATAAAGAAGACTAAGGAGCAAAATGCGGTGGAAAGTTCCAGTGTACAAGCTTGAAAAAATGGAAAACAAGGTTTTCTAATTGTTTTTGATCTTTTCTAGTTAATAATGAAACCTCAAAACACCAAACTTTATTTTCCTTGCATCTTGAAAAGATTTCACATAAACCTATCATCTAAGATCTTTATTTCACACCAACAAACTCGAAAAGTTGTCCAGTTGTCACATTTTGGCTTCAGGAAGAGAAGATATGTAGCTCCATAATGAAAAGATAAACCTTAGCTTCCAACAACCTTCTTGAAGTGGCAAAGGATTTCTACAATTTTGGGTTCGAGTATTTTGATTTATATCACAACCATCCCATTATTTAGCTTACATCAAGTTGATGAGCTCCGTGAGCACTTTTTCCACACTCTCCATCCAGGCTCTTTTCGTGGCAGGAGATTTTGAATATAAACTTTTAAAGCTAGTAAATCCAAGAATAGAAAGAACAACATTTTCTTTGAAAATGCAACTACAAATTGATAGTGAAGACCTTAGACAATCAAACATTTGAAATGGAGTTCGCATGCCATAAACTAGATAACCATGCATAGGTACATACTTCGCAAGCGCCGGTCAAGTTGGCTCACAAATGCAGGAGATACAGTGGAGGAAAGAATAATAGATGCTCCTGGGGAAAGAGCTGTACAAAAGAAAAAGAAGTCAGTACTTCAACCACTGTGAGTATGGTTATATATATGGTACCTGGAACTGCTCCTAGATCACCATAAAGAATGCTCTCAGCTTGATGTTCATTTGTTACCATGACTATAAGCACGTCAATATCTGAAAAAAGACAAAAAAATAAAGGTTGGTAATAGATCACAAGCACCAATACAATTTGGAAACAGTCAAAAATATATTTTAAGAGACCAATCCAACATGGGAACATTAAGGCATGAACAATATATCTAATATCAAAAGAATAGAGAGAGAATTCATCTTCTTCCTCCTCCCGCCCTAATCCTCTCCGTTTCCTAGTTCTATTAGTTGTTTCTCTAGGTTTTGAGTTTCTAGAGTCTTCTTGTAGCTCTTGTTTCCTTGTGCTCTTCTCTACATTCTCTGTGTTTGGTCCATGCGTGTGTTCGGATTTGTCTGTACACGTGGCTCTGCCACAGGCCCCTCTAGATCCTTCTCGTCGACCCTTTGTTTCCCTCCCACTTTCTTTATTATCCCACTACGTCTTTGTCATCTTCCAGGGTCTCTCCTCTAGTTTCTTCTTTGGTTTTCTCCTACCCCCTTTTGCTCCCCTAAGGTTTTCTTCATCTCTCGGTGTTATAGGCCCTAAATCGGTTTCTAGTTATGGGACCCTACAAAATAATATCAGACTAGATGTCTTTTAGGATTTTCTTCCTTTATGACCTATGTTGATAGGTTAGGAAGCCAGGTTCATCAGAGAGAACTCTTTAATCTCTTAAAGAAAGGAATTAAGAAAGTAAAATACTTCTTACTTTATTCCCATTTTTGAAAAGCTTAAATAGACTTCTTTTCATAGCTCTAAAAAACTCCTTAACAACTTCCTAAAAAAAGGCTATAAAATCTTAACTGAAAAATAGAAATAGAAACAATTGTTATTTATTCAAATTCAAAATTAAAAAAAAAACTTATCTATTTTTCCATCTTCCTTTTTTCTATGAGTGAATCTCTTGCAGACTTGGTCAAAAGGGACTAACCGAATAGATTCCTCTTTGACCAACTGGACCATTTGTTGCTATTGACTTGTTGACTTCAAGTGCAAAAAAAGGATGGCGTTGTAAAAAAGTTGAAACCAGTTCCTATCAATATTATGCATAGGAAATAATTAATTAGAGGATTTTATGGGATAAGATTATTAGTTAGCTATAAATTTATGTTAGTTACCTATAAATTTATGTTAGTTAGCTATAAGTAGTTACATGATTGTGTATATCCCTAATTTCTAGGATATATTTTAGGGATATCTCTTGTATATATTCTTGTAAACTATTCAAGTAAATATAGAATAGAATTATTCTGCTTTTCACAGTATTAGAGCCATCAGCTCGTTTTGGAGAAACTTTGGCCAAAATTATGTTCTTCTGCAAGGAAAGGTAGCTAATGAAACTGTTATACGACCCAAGTTATACAAGAAGTATCAACGTTTCACTCATGGCAAATTCAAGGGTCAATCTAGTGGGGTGTCCATATAGTGGATGACTTGGCACCTTAATTAATTTCCAATTTATGTATTTGCTTTTTGTGGTTAATTGTTTCAGTTCCTGTTTTTAAGTAAGTAGTGGAGTTGTAGTGGAGTTGTGGTAAGAAGTCAGTTGTTGTTTTCCCTAAGGCTGTATGTTGCCAATCTGTACAAACGAGGAGTTATGAGAAATACATTTTCCTGAGTTTATACTCAAACAACACAGGTTCCGAGATCCCTTAGAGCCGGCAAAAATAGGTCGTTACAAGAAAACAAACGCAAATCCTAGTAATATACCCCAAACCAGCCTCGATCCTAACAGAAACCTAGCCAAAGAGCATGTCAGCTACCAATGGGGTCTTTCCATTAGACAGCACTGTTGTAACCCACACAGGAGACTTACCAAACATTCAAGCAGCCTACCACCTAAATGGGAAGAACGATCTGAAGTGGTCTCAACTTGTTTGAACATTCTTAAAGGGAAAAGGCAAGTTGAGCCATTTGTTGGGGACTGGACCAGCCAAAACTGATTCTAGATTTGACGCATGGGATGAGCAAGATTCCATGGTTATGTCATGGTCGTGGAACTCGATGAATTCTGAGATAAGGGACACTTTTATGTTTCTCAACACAGCTAAGGAGATTTGGGAGGCAATTTAACAAACTTACTCTTAAGGTTAATGATGTTGCTCGAGTGTACGAGATCAAAACTCGAATTTTAGTACGAGATCAAAACTCGAATTTTAGCAACAAAACACGGGACTTGCTCCATAACTAAGTATGCAAATCTCTTGCAAAGTCTATGGCAGGAATTAGGTCATTATCAATGTATCAAAATGCAGTGTGCAAAAGATGGTGGAATGCTAAAACGATTTAAGGAAAAAGATCAAATCTTTAAGTTCCTTGCAGGTCTTAATCTAGATTTTGATGCTATAAGAGTCCAAATTTTGGAATGAGATGATCTCCCATCCTTGAATAAGGCCATTGCTATGATTCGAACTAAGGAAGGGAGAAGAAGTGTGATACTGGAAATACATCCAGCAGCAACAGAAGGATCTGCCCTGGTAACTAAATCCACAAATTTGAAGGAGGTAAATGCTACACAAACTGCAAAAGATAATAGGTAGTCTCCTCCAACCAAGTCATTCAATAAAAACGCCCTCTATTGCACGTACAATAAAAAGCACCACCATACAAGGGAGCAGTGCTGGAAACTAAATGGCAACCAATACTCGAAGAAAAAGGTAGAGGGAAACAAGCACATGAACTCACATATGAATAATGCAGAAATAACTCAGCACGAAGTCCAAGAGTTTAACAAAGTAGACATTGAAAAATTAAGATTCCTCTTCAATACACTTGAGAAACCATCAGCTACAGGTACAGGTTTATGACCGAGGCACTAGGAGATGAGAAGTGGATAAGTGTTATAAAAAAGTAGATTGATGCACTCGAAAAAAATAAAACTTGGGAGTTGGTGGAATTGCTTAAGGATAAATGTGGTCAAGATACATATTATCTCATAATATTATAATCTAATTGTAAACAGATTCTATTGATTAGATAGTTGTATCTTAGAGAAAAACATTATCCTAGGATTGTCTTCTGTATCTGTATAGATTATCTAGCCTATTATGTACTCCTATTCATGTATATATGCACTACATTCGCTTAGTAATACAATATAGAGCAAATCAGATCTTATTCACATGGTATCAGAGCCAAACGAGATAGTGAAACCGAGGAGTCAACCCTGGCAAGTCAAGAAATGACTTCCAATCTTGAGGGATCCTTCACGGCAACCCAAACCAAACTAGAGGTTAATCATCAATGACCTCTGGTCTTGAAGGAGTTTCAGTTGTCAATTCTCTGACAAATTAAATGGAACGAACTATCGGGAGTGGGCTCAAGCTATGAAACTCGCTATTGGAGGACGCAGGAAGCTAAGCTTTATCGTCGGAGATGGAAACGTTCCAGACCCAACGAACTCGCAAGTTGCACGATAGTGGGAGATAGACAACTCGATGGTCTCGTCATGGCTTATCAACGCCATGATACCACCGATCAAACGTAACTTTATGTTTCTGCCAACAACTCGAGAAATCTAGGAGGGGGGTGCGACAATCATACTCTGACGGAGAGGATGCATCACGAATCTACGAGATAAAAACAAAGTTGTGGCAAATGAAGCAAGGTGACAGAGAAGTTACTGAATATTGGGTCAAAATGGTAGCATTGTGGCAGGAACTTGACCTTCTGTCGGATGAAGAGTGGAGGTGCAAGGAAGATGCTGTGATGTACAACTAGAAAATTGAAAAAGAACGAGTCTTTGAATTTTTGGCTAGTCTCAACAAAAAGTTGGATGCTGTCCGTGAAAGAATCCTAAGTAGAGTTCCTCTGCCAACAGCTAAAGAAGTTTTTTCTGAAATTAGGAGGGAAGCAGCAAGGAGGAAAATCATGCTAAAAGAGGAGCCAAAAGAAGAACAAAATGTGTATCCAGTACCTACTAATGAAGCATCTGCACTGATGTCCTGTGGTGAACCCAGTAAGAAGGGTCATAAGAAGTGTGATAAATGTAAATAAAGTGGTCACACCAACGACACATGTTGGGACATCCATGGAAAGCCTCCAAACTGGAAACCAAAAAAGGGAAAAAACCGAGGCTTCCAAGTATCTAGTCAAGGGGGAACAAAAAAAATCTGAAGATAGTCAGAAACAACAAGGTGGTGAACTGAATATTTCACTAGGGAAACTATTGGAAATACTAAAAAAATCCCCAAAATGACAGCAACCAACAGAAGACAAGCACAGTTGCTAATGCTACTATGAGAGGTTATATCATAAAAGCTTTTTTATCTTCATGTGGTAGGAAGAAATGGATAGTTGATTTTGGAGCATCAGACCATATGACAGATGACTATTGTGGTCAAGATATGTATTATCTCATAATATTATGATCTGATCGTAATCAGATCTTTTAGATTAGATAACAGTATCTTATAGATATACATTATCCTACGATTATATTCTAAATCTGTACGAATCTTCTAGCTTATTCTGTAAATCCTATTCGTGTATATATGTACTGCATTCTCTAAGAAAGTAATATAGAGCAAATTGGCTCTGATTCACATTGTATCAGAGCCACGTGAAAGAGTGAGTGAAATCGAGGAGACAACCCCGGCAAGTCAAGAAATGACTTCCAATCTTGAGGGATCCTCCACAGCAAACCCAAACCCAAACCGGACTGGAGGTCAGTCATCAATGACCTCTAGTCTTAAAGGAGTTTCAGTTATCATTGTTTTTGACAAACTGAATGAAACAAACTATCGGGAGCGGGCTCAAGCTATGAAACTCGCCATTGGAGGACGTGGGAAGCTGAGCTTTATCATCGGAGATGGGAACATTCCAGACTCAACAAACTTACGCAACACCTTGTGTACACCATTAACATCACTTTATAATATTCTTATATAAAAGTAGTCAAATTCATATATATGGCTAAAAGTTATAAACTAGCTACAAATTGAGAAACATTTACAGAGAAAAGATATAGTAATTGGGCAAATCATATGATTATAATATGATTTTTCGATCAACTCATACTAAAGACTAATAAAACACATACTATGTTACCTTTTGATGCTTCCTCTGGAGAGTTGCAAACCAAGCCACCAATATTAGCGAATTTAGTTAATGTCGGTTTATACACCTGGCATCAAATAGTGCAACTTCTTTCATATTTACCAAAAGTTAGCATGAGCATATCTATCTCTGATAAATACTTATGACAAACCTCACCTTGTCCTCTCCAAAGAACACTTAGTTATAATAATAACATATCCAACAAACAAAGGACAACATATCCAGCAAACAAAGGACAAACTAAGTAACCAAATACAATTTAATGATTGAACCTTATGATCAATAAAAAGGTAAGTTAAATTCAAGTTTCTCAAGCCTTACTTTCAAGTAGCATAACATCATTTCTCATTTATAGCAAAACAACAAGTTTATAAAAACACTTAAAAGTCCAGTTTGAATTATTATAAAAGATAGTGCTAGCAAAGTTTAAGTAAATCAACTTCAGTTTCAAAAGCCTACATCTATTTGGCCAAACAAGAAAAAATTTCATGGTCCTTTTGCTTCAACTTACCAGCTGCCAGATATAATACAAAAAACAAAACATGATTCTTTCATATTCAAATTTCTGGTGCTACGAATAAAAGATGAACATTTGGAAAAATGAAGCAAAGGATACAAGCACACGATGAAAAACTATAAAACCCCTTTCCTGCACTCAGAATTTATATTGATCCAAGCATAAAAAAGAATCAAAGACAAGTGAGAAATTACATCATAGCCAATAATAGAGTAGTTTGAATTTAATAGGTGAGTGGCCATTCCAAATCCCATTGCTCCAAGGCCTATAAAACCAATTCGCTTAACCGTGGCAGATTTGGTTGTAATTTGGCATGCTAGTTGCTCAGGGTTGTAAGGTTCTGCACTGACCACTTCCTGAATATTCACCCCTACTACTCTTTCCAAAACCTAGAAAGAAATTTCAGTAACCTTATAAACAAAAACAAAAAAAAATTAAGAAATAAAGGGAAATCAATTTTGTCCAAAAACAGCAACAACCTTAATCAATGGGACTTCAGTATCATCTACATGGCCATATGAAGAACCTGTAAAAGGAAAAGATTCACCAAGCAAGAACCTGGTATTTTATTTTCACAAATTATCAACACACCGGATGAAATATTTACCAAGAATAAGTTGTTGATGAGCAACAGCAAGAAGCGGAAGAGGAAATGAAAGTGATTTTGCTTCATCCAAAACAACTCCCTAATTTAAAATACATCATTAGTCTCAAGCAATATCAATTAAGTGTTAAAAAATTGTAGTTACTTCATGTAGTTCTACCTATCTAACAAACTCAAACTCATCAGGATTGTGAAACTACATGAAATGTTACCAAAACTATAAGTACTTGATTGGAAAGTGTATCCAAAAATTTTACTCACCTTGATAGATATTAATTTTTCTTTTACATTATAATTATCCATTTCAAAACAAAACTTCTTCAGGAGATGGACTATACATATGCATGACTCCTACCACAGACAAACATCAGCATTCCTGGAATGTTTCAGGTTATATATGAACCTAAATTGAATCCAATATGTCCAATATTCATAATAGAAGCTTCCAAACACTAAATTAACATTATTTTATTGCCGAATTGCGTTCTATGAGGCACATAATTTCAATGGTTAGCCATTTTCATAAGTGCACTACAAAAAAAGGGAACAATATCCTAGATAACAATGAGATATAGATAGAAGGAAAACAGCACCCACACTATAGAAAAGTGTACATTTAAAGGTAACATATGCCCACAACTTAAAATGAATCATGGCAGTAGTCTATCATACCAAATTTTGTACCAAAGTACGTAGTGACTGAGGCTTGCTTTCTCCTCTCAACAACTGGGGGACATGATTATTGAACACCCTACATTTAGCAGAACTCATCACCCAGTAAAAAAGTAAGAAAATAGGATAAAAAAAGTACCAATAGAGCACATTGCATAGAGTCAGAGATTAGCCTGAGCTAAATGAGAAAATGAACTATAGCACCGACAAAAGGAATATTAATCAGAAATAAAACACTTGACATAAAAGTTTAGAGTTTACTTGTTATTGTGTACCTAACACTTGACCAAATCCCCTAACAAAAAGGATCGATTAGATAGAAGGAACCAATTATTAATATCTGATGTGGCCACAATAACCAAGGCATAGCTTCAATAAAAACCTTATTTCTCCTCCAAGGATATAGATCCAAGTCCAAAACCACTACCCTTTCCAAGGAATTAATGCAATGTATTTTATTTCTGCTTGGGCTACAATCTCATAAATAGGGAAAACCCCATTACTAACTATGAAGGTATGAGGGAATAATGGTGTTTATCCCTATGGAATGGAAGAATGATTAGTATGAGGGAATAATGGTGTTTATCCCTATGGAATGGAAGAATGATTATATATATATATATATTATCTATATATAAAGGAATTTCTAAAAAAAATACAAATAATTTTGCACCCAATCTTTTGTACGAGTGCCATGGTTCACTGGAATGTAGAGATCTTTTCCTGATCTTCTTAACCACATTCAAAAGCCTACTGAAATCAAGGTTCTGACTATTTCTGAAATACGCTTTAATTAAGAAGACAAACAGGTAGAGACATCTGACACATCAAACTGAAGGAGGGTTAACATACTCTCTGTAGAGATAACATTAATTTTCTTCATGCAAGTATAGATAAAAACATAGCAATGCAAGACATAACTGTTACAGGAAACAATATCAAATAACAGATTTTATTAGTAGCAAAAATTCACTCACCAAGAATTTCCAGCAGCATTAGAAATGATGTCATAGACTATCCATGGATTAATTCCAGCCTTTGCACTGAGAGAAATAGCCTCCATTGAGGCAACAAGATGGATACCCTCAAGCAACTCATTGACCATTTTAACTTTACTGTGATTCATAAAATAAAACCGAAAAGTTAAAAGTGGATAAGAGATTATACGGATCTTTCAAAATCAAAAACTAACATGCACAAGGTTCAATACAATATAACTAAAGTCAACCATGTAAAGTTTCCTCTTTCAAACTTTCCAAGTTCTAAAATGATTGTATAAAGTTTATGGCAACAAAAGAACACAACTAAATACCAATTATCTAACTATTAGGTGAAGCCTGGAAGATCAAGAACAAACCACACCTGCCAGCGCCGATTTCACTTTCAAAAATGTAAAGCTTCTCACACATCGCTAGACAAAGAAACATAAAACTTCAAATAAGAATATGTGCAGATGAAAAATCTAAGCCATAAGGTGTAATAGATTAACCATGGTTGATATATAAGATTACCTGAGAGAATGGGGCTTGCCTTTATCATGGTATCGGACCTTCCTGACGAAGTTATCTGGCCACAGGAGATCATTTAGGACCTCCCTCATATTTTACTATAAAAAAAAGTAAAATTCTCCACACCTTAGAAAGGTAGGGCATGGATACACATTATAAAAATGATATTACCATGATCTTTCCATCTAAAACCTGAGACATTCCCCTGGAGACATAAGCATCAACAAAAAAGGTCGTGACACTGTTTTCTGCAGGAAAACCATGCCAGTTTTTCACATTACTACCACTAACTTGTTTTCCAGAAACAAAACAACCATCAGGGTCATGAATATCTGTTATTTTCTTTCAATATAAGCAAGATCATGAATAAATCACAATCATGGAAGAAAATGGAAACAAAAGAGAAGGACCATGGACTGATGACCATAAAATAGAATCCAAAGGCTCCATAAGGATGCAATCATATATGAAATTTCAAATAGAATTTTGATATTAGATAAATATCATTTCTACATAATCTGCCGCATGTTTGAAAGATCAAAATCCGAATATACCTTTGAAATATTTATCCAGCTTCTTTGTATAAGATGGGAAAGCAGTACGTAAAATTATTATAGCCCCTCTCTGTAGACCTGCATACAATTAACTCAGTTTTAAATCGCTAAAATTAACAATCACCTGAACTGCAGTAATGCATCTATATAGACCTTTCACAACGCCATGCTGACCAAATATCGAATCATCCATCTGATCCAGATGAGATACTAGAATGACCACCGCTGCAGCATCTGCATATGAAATTCCAAGACACTAAACAGCACTTCAGTTAAGGCTCAGATTGCTTTACCAAAATCAAGTTAAGCATGATAATGATATAGAGCTTTGAATTTTTCCTCATTGCAGTGGCGGTAAGTGAATACGTAAATGCTTCAAAGCTATGGTTGGAAAATCTTTATGATCAAATATACATAAATCCTTCTTTTTCCCATTCACTTCTCGACATTTTCTCTTTAGCCTTGAATTTGTGCCATCCCCAATTGTATGAGAAACACACACACACAAACACAGAGCAGGTAGAGAGTGCAAACTTCAAGGGCCAAACATTCATTTACCTTTCACGGTTTCAATTGGAGTGGCACATATTTCTCCCCCTACACTTGGAAACTCTTTCACCAAACATCCCTCAGCCTGCGGCGAACCATGAAGAACTCAAACACATAACTTTCAACCCCGGTCAAGAGAAAAGATACAAACTCGAATAGCTTATTTTTCATCTGCATTGACTTGAGATACTTGTAACTGACTGACATTTCAGAACTAAGTAATCAAGCAAAAGTCAGCAACTTATATGAAGCTAAATTCATTCCCAGCAAAAATAATAATAATAAAAGAGTATGGAGTTGACTGAAAATTACCTCAAAAGCTTTAACTTTATAGCCAGAGCGGAGGAGTAAAGCGGCCATTTCCAAGCTCAATTCATCCAGTCCCACGAACCCAACAACTTGAGAATCCATTAATAACACCTCTTAGTTTAGCTCTATCACCGATTGGTTTCTTCAATATGATTGTCTGTACGAGTGTGCACGCTTACATATAGAAAGAGAAGAGATGATGAGCAAGCGCGACGATGTTGTACAATTTTGTTCGATTCGGTAGACAACTGTTTTTCATATTTTATTTAATTTTGTGTAGCTCTTAATTAATATTTACGGAATCTTTTTGATATCAAATAACAGAGAACATCCAATCCAAGTTTAACTCAGAAACTTTTTGAACACAAATTGATACTGTAGATGACTTTCCCAAAAGTTGGTACAAGTTCGAGGGACAAGAATTGCTGTACCCTACGTGGCAATGGCAAGGATGCCATAAAATTAATCGTATTTTGTGGGTTCTCATGTTTTGGACTAATTCAGGCTTTACTTCTTTCGGACTCCAATAAAATAACACAAATTAAAGACATCCAACAGTGTTACTGTAAGGAACAATTTACGAATGATAAAATCAGGACCGCACTCTAGGCGTAATATGGGATGTTAAAACTTCATTACAAGAGAGCAAGCGCTTATGCCTTTAGCTCTCCTTCGATCAATTGAAGAAATTTAAGAAAACCCAACAATTACTTCTACACAAGCATTAGACTTTGATACAATCCATTCCTTAACAGCAACAGATTCAGACTCTTACAAATGGGAAGCCGAGGGTTGGATTTGTCGGCGCTGCCAGAAGATTGCATAGAGAACGTTCTCTCGTTGACGGGTCCCCGGGATACTTGCCGATTGTCGGTCATATCATCTCGGTTCAGGTCGGCGGCGGAATCCAATGCTGTTTGGCAGAAATATCTATCGCTGGATTATCGATCAATAATTGCTAGATCCACTGATCCCTCTATGTTCTTACGCTTCTCTTCTTTGAAGGACCTGTATTTCAGCCTCTGTGACAACCCTATTCTCATCGACGACGCTAAGTTGGTAAATTCACTCCTCTCTTATTGATATTTTTCCATGTTTCAGATAATTATTTACCCTCCAACATTTATTTCTTTCATCTATACTTGTAACAAAAGTTTTTTTTTTGGTTCTCATTGTTGGACCTTCCTCTGTATTTATTTCGCGTCCTATGTTAGATGTGAATGCCCAGTAATGATTCATCCATTTTCTCCGTGTCATTTGAATTTGAAGGGGTTTTCTTTGGACAAATCAACTGGGAAGAAATGGTACATGCTCTGTGCAAGGAACCTAATGATTAGTTGGGGTGATACTCCTAGGTATTGGAAATGGACTTCTGAACCTAAATGCAGGTATATCTATCTTCCTCTAATATTTACTACATTCAAGGTTCAACTGTTCACCTTTTTCAGTAAGTTGTATATATTGTTGAAATATACTATTGTTATTCTCCAAACAGATTTGGAGAGGTGGCTGAACTTATTTTAGTATCTCGGCTGGAAATTCGTGGCATAATTAGTGCTTCTTTGCTATCCCCAGCAACATTTTATTCAGCCTACCTGGTGTTTCAATTAAGTACTAAAACCAATGGATTTGACTATGGACCTTTAGAAGTTTCAATGGGACTTACTGGAGCTGAAAGTCCCACGCGATCTGTTTATTTGTATGCAGGGAGAGGGCGGAGGCAGCGATACCAAACTGGGTATATGTCTAGAATGCAAGCAGCAGTGCCTGTTGTAGAAAGAGATGGCCCTTACTCAAGAAAGAGGAAAGATGGGTGGCTTGAGATTGAATTGGGTGAATTTTTTAACAACGAAGGTGAAGAAGGGGAAATTGAAATGAGTGTATTAGAAATTAAAGGTGGTAACGGGAAAAGGGGACTTATTGTTCAAGGTATAGAAATTAGGCCTAAGGAGGGTAAATCAATTAAATAATGGAGAAAAAAGAGAGCGTTTTGGTCCAAAAGCGGGGGAAGTTAAGTGGCTAGAAGATTGAATTTGTTGATCTACTTGGATAAGTTACTTGAGATTGGGAATTCAAAATGTACCTGTATTAGATGTTGAAGGAACGTATGGGCAAAGGGTTTTAGTGTTTTTATTACTATAGTGTTTGTCGTAAACAAGAGAGCCTCAGCCGTTTCTACAAGAAGTATATAAAGTATGGTTTCTTGTCACATTTTCCCTGATCTTTTACATTTGCCTTTATATGGAAAATGAGATAAATGATGATTCGCCTCATCCATTGATGTTTCTTAAGATTCTTCATGTTGATTAAGCGATAAAGAAAGAGTGGCAGAAGACTACCGATTAGCCCTTTGCTAGACAATGTCCACATGACAGTTTTAAATCCTTTTTCTACCTTCTTCATATAATTTGTTTATTGCGTATTTGTCAACTCTCCAATTTCTAATTGAAATTTAAAAACTTAAATTTGTTCACGTATAAAGATATTAAATAAAATAGAAGAATTAATTAAATAAGCTAAAGTCTACTGACTTTATTGATGCCAATTAAACATTTATTAGATTAATGTTCATTAAGGCTATTGCAAATAGTTGTTGGGCATGTAAGGTTTGATTTGCATGACTGTCTTTAACTTTCAGTCCTAAATCTTCAGTTTTAACAAACTTGGTCATACTTCTTTTGTCCAAGGCCCTCTACTAGTTGCCTAATTGAGAAAGAAACCAAACTTAAGCATGTTTACTTGGGTTTTGGTTTTATCTTTTATCCTTTTACTAGCCCTTTCTTTCTTGTTTACTGTTGATAGTCTTCTATAAAAAATTTCAATACTGCAATTATATAAATCTTATTTTATAGTATAAAAGATATCATTTCTATGAATATTGATTAGTCACCTAACAACCTGAATACATTTTGTCTAAGGTAATAAAAGGTTCAATGAATTGAATTAAAATAAATTAGCTAAAATTGAAATAACTAATAAAACTAAACAATTGAATAATTAAAGCTAACAATGAATTTAATCAATAATGGAAACTTAAGAGTTATTCTCTTATTGTTTTGTCTTCCTTTTATCTTGTTAATTCAATTAGACTTGATTCTAGTTATCTTAAGGTTTTGATTACTCTCTTTTGGGATCTAATCAAGTAATCTCAATTGAAATAGAAAAACAATATAATTGCAACCTTTCAATTCACAAGACCACTTCTAACTAGTCAATTAGATTTGAAGCAATCTTAATGATAACTAACTCATAATTAAGATCTTTCTTCAATTATTTATAAATATGTTATTTTCAGGTCAATTAAGTTACCAACTTGTGCACCTTAACACAAGTAACTTGATTCAATATATCGATTTATTATTAGGTATAAGCATAACAAATATCATAAAGCATTAACATATATTGATTTTGACAAGAATAAAGTTTAACAAAATAGATTAAGAATAATCCCTAATATAGATTTATAAATCCATAATCATATTCAACATCCTACTAATCTAAATTAACATCTAAGACAATTAAAATATAAAGGGTAAATCCCAGTGCACAAGGCTCTTCGTTTTATGAGGGTTAGAGCAAGGTCATTAATTATACGTTACTTTTCCTTTGCATTTTACAAAGAGGGTGTTTGCGTTACTCAAACTTATGACCTTCTGGTCACAAAAGAATAACCTTACCAGTTATTCTAAGGCTCCCCCTCTCAAGCCAATAAAAATATAAGAAGAGAAAAGAAAGAAAATAACTTTACCCTTTGATCTAGAAATTCTACAGTTGATCTGGATGTCTCCAGTTTGATTTCTTTGATTATGATGTGCAACCTCCTTTTTGGAGTTTTTCTTTGCCTTCAACACTTTTTTATTCTTTTAGGGTTCTTTATAAGATTTTTCCATTTCATTTGGTTTTAAAAATAGCCTCGAAATGTTAAGAACAAAAACAATTTGTGTGTTAGAAAAGTTGTGCTTGATCATGCATCTTGTCTTTGTTCTCTATCATGATTGTGCATCCCATGTAGCTGCTTCATGCACGATCATACATCTTCCTATTCTTCAAGCTCTTCTTCATCTTTTCTTCTATTTTTCTTGTTTTCATTCACTAACAAACACATCAAACAACTCTTGAAAACATATATTAAGATCAAATCCTTATTCTAAAATAATCAAATAATTAAAACACATAAAATACTAACAAGAACATATTCTAAGTCCTAAACACATGATTATCATATAAGAAAACACATAAAAACATAGTATAATATACACTTACTAAAATCCCCACACTTAAATCTTTAATTGTCCCAAAGAAAAACTAAAACCACAAATAAATAAAACACAAAAAACACACAATCATGCAACAATACAATAATGGTACAATGACATTAAATCTCATGGAATTAACTTAGCTTCAATCATCAACCTCTTAAAAAATTCCAACATATTAACTTATTTCATTCATGTTTAAGTGCTTTAATTTAAATATACATATCAATCAAAATATTGACAGCTTATTCCTGCACCTATGATACTTCTAAGCATGCACTTATTATTATTGATCAATTAAAAAAAGTAAACTATCACTAAGTAACTCTTCATGAAAATTCTTACTACTTTTAAAAGATTAGTAGGTTTAATTTTATTGTAAGCACCATATTTTAATATTTTCTTTTATGATCACTTAGTCTTTTGCCGCGAAGGCAGATACATTATTATGAATGTCCCCCAGTTACTCAATTTGGTTACACTTTTATTTAGCTTGGTCGTAGTGTCATTCTAACCTTTTGACACTAATACAAACTTTTTATCATGAATGCCCTCGGTTACTCAACTATACCACAACTCTCAATTGGCTACCATCTCTATTCTTAACCCAATTTTCTTAAAAAGGGCCAGCAAAATAGGAATTTTATTTAATCAATTTTTTAATAAATTTCTTAACCTACCTCATTTCTTCTTAGTCAATCACTCTTACAAAAGGTTACTAATAATGCCTACCAATTTAAATGAATGTAATTGTAAATGTATATAAACAAGAGTCATAAAGTGAAAGAATAAGTGTCATATCTTACTTAACGTGTATATTCATCCTAAATAAAGTTAAAACACAAAATTCACAAGTTAATATGTTTTTACAATTTAAATGACCTTGTTCGAAAACCATCAATTTCATTTAATTCATGTTATTGACACATTCACACATTGCACACATCATGCAATCAAATGTTTATACAATACCAACCTACTTAAAGACTAACATAATACAAACACAAAATTCACACATTCAAATGATATGTAAGTGCATAAATTTTAGAGACAATATTGATGTAAAATTATAAATTATATAATACAATATATTAATAACACTTTTAAAAAAATTTAAAAATCATTTTATAATTTTAAAAATTACCTAAAATAATATCCGATATTAACTATTATTAGAATATTACTGTATCAAAACTAAATCCGATACTAATATGGAACGAACCTAGGCTAGAGTGCCGCAATGGTGCATAAGGCAAATTTTTGGCTCTTTTACAGGCACTCGTTACATGGAAGTGCCCAATTGCCAACACGAACTTTTCTTTTCAGATTTTACCCAAAATTTGCCAATCGTAACTGAACAAATAGGCTAGTTGGGCTTCCATCTTCATGTTTTACAAATTTTCCTGCTTTGAGGGAACCGTAACTAAACAGTCATGTTGGTTGAACCACCTTCTCGAAATTCTACAAAGCAGTGTTTTTCTACAGGAGTATAAGCAAAGTCTCCATTTCTTTTCTTGCAAAACAATAATGCTCAAGGTGGTGTTATTATTACAATAAGATTCTGCTGAGATCATCAAGGTAGTTCAAAGCTCCAAGGCATTTTACGGATTCTGTGCATTGAATTGCATTGATATTTTGTTGCTTCCAAGTAAATGGAGAGTTACTTCTTATGGAGAAGTTCTAATATAGGCATTTGCATAAACATTTGTAAACTTAAAATTAAGCTTACTTAGTTGAGGTTCTTTGATGCTCTTACCTCCTGATTCGTATCATTCCCTCACAGGCTAGGGTGCCCTCAAGATCTCCAATAATCCGAGCAATCCGAACTTCAAGACCTCTTTGCACTTCCTGATAGAGAGTTCTTATGTTGTCAGCAAAGCGTTTCATGTCAAAATTGAGAACCTCTTCAGAGACCTCCATAAATCCAGAAGCAATCTTGGATTGAACTTCCCCAAGTCTCTGTCCAGTCGCTACCATGTATCTCTGAAGTTGAAATGTTTCCTCAAGGAAATGTTCCAATGCCTTAGTTTCTCCCTTTGGTCTTGGAGTCATATCTCTCAATCCAGGGCTTGTGTCTAGGTTGTGATCATGCTGTACATCATGTACAAGAAATCACGAGACTTGCTCGTCAGCAAGGAAAAAAAGTTTATGGTACAATGTGAAGAAGAATAGAGTAGATTTGTGGTTACTATATGAATTTGGAGCTTACCATACGCTTGCAAAGTTCATCAGTCTTATCGTGGAGAGACTGATACCTGCCTAGTTGCTTGTTAAGTAAAGATATTAACAGCAAAACATTATTTATACCATGTTGTGAATTGTTGTTGCTCTGCACATCTTCTCCACTTTCTTGCTTCCCAGCCAATCTTTCAAACATTAGAACTTGCTGCTTCAACCTCTTGATCTTGTAAGAAACTCCAAGAGCATGGAGATCTTTCCTCCATTCTGAACTGGTTTTCTTAATCATTGGCTGGCTAAGGGATAGGCTTTTGCTTTCTCCCTGAAGAGGATCCAGGTTAGAAACCTTCTCCTTTCCTAGTTCTTTTTCAGGATTTTGAACAATCAAACCAATATTTTCAGACTGGTAGCAAGATGAGGCATCTTCTTCTTTCTGATCATCTTTCTTTTCGAGTGTATCTGTTGGATTTGTCCTTTTCCCTTGAACGCTGTCAATTGTATTTCTCTTTACAAGCAAGACTTTAGACCAATCAACATCCAGGGCTAACTCTGGCTCACGTAGAGATGGATTTAAGTTTCCGTTCTGGATAATATCATGTTTTGTTTTTACAGTCAACTTCTCTTTTGTAGCTTTTAACTCTTCTTCCCTAGCCAATAACAGGGTTTCCAATTTCATATTATCATGCCTGAGCTCTGACACATCCTGGTTAAGCCTTTCCACATGAGATTCTAGTCGCTTTGATTCTACTTCCATGCTAAGTAGCTGCCAGCGACAAGCTTCTAACCTCTCATCTTTGAGTCTCATTTCCTCAGCGAAACCATCTACTACTAGATGATGCCTATCCTCAATTACAGTACCATATTTTTCTGCTTCTAAGTGAACCCATCCTTCCAATTGCTTGACATTAGCTGTCATTGCTTCAACAATGAGAACAAAAAGCATATATAAGACACACAAATTTTTTTTAAAAAAAAGAAATGATGATCGCCTGGAAAATCATATTCGAACATTAGGAAGTAATTTCATTTAAAATTTTACAGGTTTTTATCAAAGTTTCCTAGTTATCATGTTGAAAAGAATTTTTTTCTCACCAATTTCATCGTTCTGTTCAGGTGAGGAGCAATTGGGTAGCAAAAAGCCTTCTGGATCCTCGAGATAATGAGAACTATCATGATCAAGAGCATAATCTGTATTTTGGTTTCTCTTTTTACCTATTTGGGGTGCTCCTCTAGTACCGAAAGGATCAGCTCGTTTTGCATTGGACTGGTGAGAAAACATATTTCTCAATGGATGTCTCTCATGTCTACGCTCAGACACAGCCCTCCATCTTTCTGTTTCTAGTTCAGCTTGCTTCCACTTGGATTTTGATAGTTTAACTTCCTTCATAAGCATTTGCTTCTCAGCAGTATCCAGCTTGAATTTCCGGAGCATGGCTGACATGATCTTTTCTTTCTGTTCCACGTCCTTCCGCATCTTTACAACCTCCATGGATAGCTTTTGTACCAACATGACAGATTCTTCCTTTTGCTCAAAGATTGAGTTAAGTTCTCGTCTTTTAGCTTCAAGTTGTTTAAGTGCTCTACCCAACTCAGCTTCAATGTGTCTCTGATTAGAAACTAGCTCAATAAAGGCTGTCTTCTGTTTCAAAAGATCAGCAGCATGCTCCTGAGCTTCACGCTTTGCAGATTCTCTCAGTTCATTTGCAGTATTTTCGGCCTCAGTTAACTTCACTTCCAACTCCTTCCTCTTGTTCTGTTCTTCCTCCAATACTTTATCCTTGAATTGCATCTGGACTTCCATCTCCCTCAATTTCTCGTTCATTTCAGAAACCGCTTCGTTTTTATTCTTCTCAAGAGCACTCACTATGTTCATAAGAGCAGTAATATGTTGCCGGAGCTTCTTCCTTTCAATTAACCAGCACTGCTCTTGTGTTGCAAATATGCTGACGACCTTTTCATTTGCTTTTGCATCCTCATGCCTTATTTGCTTTAGCCGTTCGACCTCTTTCTGGGCTGTCTCAAGCTTGTGAAGAAGCTCAATATGTCTGCTATTTGATCCTTCTATCTGGACGCTCCAGACAAGCAATCCTAAAAGATGGGAACTCCCTTGAAGCATTTTGTTACATAAATCCAACCATCTCAAATCTTCCTTTTCAGGCCTGGACAGTACTCTCAGAGCAAAGAAAGCACAAGAAACACCAAAACACATTGAGTAGAGGGCATCGCTCTTTTTTTCTGAGGCAATCAAATAAGGGCTGAAGACTCTTTTTTCATCCATTTGTCAAGAATTCCGTCCTTGTGCTTTTCAGAATAACAAGAAGAAACTGGGATTTAGAACTCATTTAGAAAACACTAAACGAAAATAATTTTTTCTCCCAGGAAACCAAGCTCTTTGGAAGCAACCACACATAATAGTACTTGTGTGAAGAACACAAATACCTATTGTCTGGTACAAATAATTGACCGTAAAGCATCGCCACGATTGAGACTATTACAATAAAATTACCAAAAAAACAAATGAATTCCCCAATTTGAGAAGAAATTATATTGAACTTACAGCAGCTCAAGGTTGAAGGCTCGGCTTGTTCAACTAAAAACCAGAGGTCAAAGACAGTTGCTTTGTCTTTCAATGCAGGCCTCATGGACCATCTTCACACAACTGCAGAAAGCTTGTAAAACATTTATGATATGTAAGTTATCCGTAAAGAAAGAACGGCAGAGGACGCCAAAAGCATGTCTATATGCACGTGTAGAAGACTGCAAAACCAGTTAAAGGAAGGGCATGTACAGTAACAGAACTGAGAATATTTATTAAAAATGGTCCCTGGTTGTCAGTGAAAAACCGATTCCACCTTTCTATGACCCTTTTCTTCTCTAACCTGGGTCATGACTGTTACGCTAGAAAAAAGTAAAACAGAATCATATCTCCATCACACCTTGATTTCAAAGGTTGTCTATTTCTACAGTGCTTATCTGTTTTGTTTCATATATAATCAATCATATGATTATCAATGCAAATTATCACTTTCTCTAAAATTATATAAATCAGAATCCTTCTAGCTTTCGGAGAAGTTTCCATTTGTTACACCTCTTATCCAAAAAGTTGATTACGCCTCTTACCAACGCGTAATTAATGTCAGTGGCTTGGCTGGCATTAACATGTAAACGTACACACCACAAAAGGCCAAAACTAGTTGCATAAGGACCACTTTATCTTTGCCATCTTGCCAGGTTTCATCCCTTAATTGCTACTGCACCCAAGTAACTTTAACTGAAATTATCAAATACAAAGTGGGCAAACAAGTGAATCAATCCCATCACTTACTATTTACTCTCACTTTACAAATGAGAAATGCTCCCTAGTCTTTCTATCAATAACTTCAAAACGCAGAGAAAGATTTCAACTTGAGATTCTTTTTCTACCTCTAAATACCTCTTCTAAAGCTATCACTATTCACACTTGTACATGTGTCTGTAAATGTATATACGTGAAAGTACCTGGAATTATCTTTATGTAGCTGTGGAAAAAAGTGGGTGCTACACTGCAGTTAGAAAACAGTCACAGACTGTGCCAAGGGAAAGAACAAGCAGGCAATCACAAATCTCACTGTCACCTCAGAGTCATCATCACGATGGAGCCACCTAGTAGACCAAGTCCTCATGGTTCCAAAAGTTATTGGCCTCCCCTTTTCAATTTGTTTCCTGGTTGAGACCTGTAAAGCAGGAACCTGCACGGTAAAAGCTGTACAGGACCGTCTTTATTTATATGAAGTCCTCCTATAACAAGGACCACCGCTTATAAATTCTTTTATATTGCAGTTCCAAGATCTGCCCTTGGTGTTTGTAATGGTACGGTTAGATGCATTAGTTGATTTAACAACCAATTCACGTCCTTCCCTTTCACCTTATGCTATCAAATTTAATAACATATTAAATTTTAGTAAATATCGATTAATATTAAGTATCATTTTAAATAATTTTTTAAATTTATAAAATAATTTTTAAATTTGTTTAAAAATTACAAAATAATTCATTATCATATTGTATGACTATGTTTCTAAAAATTATAATAATAAATAATAACCACAATTAATATGAAATAACAATAATTTTCAAATATTTCATGTATAAATAATAACAATAATTAATATTTAAAAAGAAAATTATCATCATATAGGTATAAAATTTAGAACAATACAAAGTATTTGAAATATTACAATTTTATCGTATAATAAATAATAATTATATTAAAAATCAAATAAAAAGTACAATAAAAATCCTTAACTTTCTAATTATTACAATTTACAACAAGAATTCGTGATGAGAAAACAACGAATTAGAAGTGAAACCTAAAATATATATATATATATATATTATTTAATTTACTATTAATTAAATATATTATTTAATTATTTAATATATTAATTGTTAATAAGAATTTAAACTTTTTAATTTAATATTACATAATTAATTAATTAATTAAAATTAATCATTGCTAAAATTGTAAACAAATTAATTTAATTTAAATTTGTAAAATTAAATATTATATTTTTAAAATATATAAATTTTAAATTAAATTTGATTTAATAATTAAAATATATTTAAAAATAAATATTATTTTATAGATAATAAAATTAAATTATTTATTTTAAAAATAAAATAATTTTTATTAATGTTTTATCAAAAAATATTATATAAAATATTAAAATAAATTTAATCAAAAATAATTTATTTTAAAGTTTTATTTAAATTTTAATGTATAATTATTGTGAGTAATAAAAATATTTATTTTATTTTAAAAATAAAATATTAAAAATCACAATAAAAATTGAAATAAATAGTTAATTAAAAAATGTTTGAAAAAGGGAAGAGGAGGGGTGGACGAGGAAAGGAAAAAATTTTGCTAAAAAGTCCTTCTATTTTTTAAAATTCATGGTATTAGCCGGTGTTTATGACCGATATTTTTGAACATAATTTTATATCATTTTTTAGTTAGTACCGACCAATACGTTACGGAATTTAAATCTTTGCTTCAGCGATAAAGAAATCTCAGCTTTGGTCAATTTTGGTGACAACAACATATTTCAAGCTGCTAATTTGTATCCGTCGGATCTAGCCCTAGGCCAGATTTTCTTTACTTTCCTTGGTTAAAGTTAATTACGTAAATGACAGTATATGTGTTTCTCTTACGTTGCTAAGTACACTATTTGTCTTATTTGTATCATGAAATTAATAATGTCAGGGAAAAGTTAATATACAAAGTGTTGTTGTTACCAAATTTGGTACAAAGCTTCCTCTCGCTTAGAAGAAGCATCAAAGATGCTCAATAGGTCTCTTATATATATTGTGAAACAAGGAGTAAGAGGGTAGATTATTTTGGCAAGAGCATTAGGAGTTTATTTAAAGGAGAAAAAAATGTATGTGAAGCTTAGATCGTTTGGATTTTATTCATTTTTTATTGATATTAACTTTTAAGCAATCTATTCTTTCCTCCAACTTTAGTGGGGTTCATTACATTCAATGAGATCATCCAAAGGCTAAAACATCAAGTATGTAATGTATCCATATATATTGTAACTATAAGATGGAGGTTCCCTTGGGACTTCATGAAAAATAAAGAACCATGGAATGAGGTTCTTTAGATGTCTCAATTATAGGGTAATCCTTAGGAAATTGCACTTCATGTCAACTAAAGAGTTTTGTCAAAAAAAACTTATTACTATTTTCTATATTTACAGTAGGGAAAAGAATTTTATATGTTTTTTTGAATGGTACGACTAGAAATTTACTTAGAAATATATTCATATTCTTCTTTGGAAAAACAGTTTGTTTTAATTCTAAAAAAATATTAAGTAACTTGTACAAAATGATGTCTGTTCCAAGAGGTTGAATTGTCGAATATTACATAAACCTAACAAAAGTTTCCCCACCTATAAAAAACCATACAATTATATTCTACATAGCAATTGGTAGCCATCATTGTGGTTATATTAGTTCCACAGGCTAGTGGCAAGTTCCATCTATTAGCTAAAGTTGTGCTGATTTCATGTTTAGGGCATCTAATTCTAATGATCATACACTTACTATTTACCTAGAATAACATCATTTATGTAAAAGTCATATTAAGTAAACTGAGCAGCTGAAAGCCAACTTGATGACTTTATTATCACAAGCTTTTCTTGTTGTAATAGTAAGTAAGCCACTATATGATCTGGTCCCTATCAATCATAAGATAAGAGAAGTTGCGTAATTGTTGTGTTATAGTCCATTGCCCTTGAGTAACCATACATTTGAAGAACAAATGCTTTACACTCTTAAGGTTTTGGTTATAGAAACAACAAAGATGATTAATTCATCTCATAATCTTCACCAACTTATCTTGGGTTCTAAGTTTGTCCTTGATGCCTAACCAAAGTATAATAGGAGCTTCTAAAAGTCTGCAACTACCCCGTACTAGTTTATGTCAAGGGACTTTAGGGTGTGAGGTCCTAAAGATGGAGAAGCACGCCTTGTTTGTGAATGTTTTAGAGGGATTAAGTTAATGGGTTATCCTTTCTTCGTCATTTGGTGACAATCTTTTCTTTAGAGTATTGTCCTTTATTGAAGATAGTCTTCTAAACTTGTTAGTCTATGCTTCATTATCCATAAAAAAATTTTGACCTTAGCTCCAATATGAATGAAGTGCCTCAATTGTTGAAATTTTGGAATCAGTTTAAACGAGCAAAGATCATTCCAATTGTCCTACTAGAAGAATGTTTGCCCATCAGGCCCAATTATAGACTTGATCATCCTTCTTACACTATCCATGAGCTTGACTAATTGAATCATTATCCTTGAGCAGTTTGTAAAGGGTGACTTATGCTAAAAGCTTTCCCTTTAAGAAAATGTGTATGTATCCATCTAACACATATGGATTCCTTGTTTATGAATATTCTCCAAATTCTTTTTGCCATTAGAAACCTATTAATTGTTCTATTTGACCATATATTTAGGCCTCCATCATCCTTAAGTTTACAAACTTCCTGCCATTTTACTCTTTCTTCTTGAGATTTCTTAAATTTTCCTATCCAAAAAAAGTTTTTAATCAACTTGTTTATGTTATTGGACAATGTGACATCCATTAGATTTACAGATTGTTAAGGATAGAGACTATTAGCTAAAATATACCTGCAAAGGAAAGCCATTTATTCTTCCATTTATTAACTCTCCTATGGATGGCTTCTAATAACGGCTTGCAGTCACTATAAGAAAGTCTCCTCATGGTGATAAGGATCCCTAACTATTTAAAGGGGGTCCTTAACTGTAAGGCCAATAATAGAGTTAAACAAGCTAGCTTAAGATATATAGTTAGCAGATAGAATGAAATGGTTCTTAAAGGGGTTAATATACAATCCAAAAAAAATATTGATAGTCTTGAGATACTCCATCAGTACCTTTATAAAAGCTTCATAAACTCCGTTAAGGAGCAATAAGTCATTTACAAAGAATAGAATTATAATCATCAATTTCCTGCATTTGTTGTGATAATTAAACGTTGCTTTCCTTTTAATGTTGTGTATAAAGATCCTATTCAAAACTTCCAATCATAATGTGAATGTGTATATTCCAATCATAATGTGAATGTGTATAGGAAAAGAGGGCCCCCCTATTAGAGTCCCTTTGCTCCTTTGAATATTTTGGTATGCTTCCCATTATAAAGAACATTGAAAGTGGTTTTAATGCACTGTTATATCTAATTCCTGAACTTAGGTGGGAATCCAAAAGCTTCTAGAGTGTGTTAGAAGAATTGCTAATTGATTGAGTCGAATGCCTTTTTAAAATCTATCTGAATAACATAGCTTTTAGGGACCCTCTTCTTATGATAGCTGTTGAAGAATTCCTGAGCTACCAAATATTATCCCTTATATTCTTGCTTTTAAAGAAGGCTCCTTGATGAGGACTTACAATAGAACCAAGCACAACTTTAAACTTATTAGTAATAAGCTTTGAAATAACTTTATAAATCATGTTATAACATGATATAGGCTTGTAATTGCCAAGTTCTCTTGGATTTTACACCTTTGGAATTAAGGAAATGGGCGTTTTATTGAATTTTTTAGCATGATTATCTTGGTTAAGAATTTCAACACATATTTGGTCACCAACTCCTCAATAAGCCCCCAAGGTTTTAGAAAAAGAACCAATTAAAGCCATTTGAATTTGGGGCCCTAAATGGATTCATAAAGAGTATCATTTTTCCTACATCATTTGGAGAGACATGCTTGTTAGTGTAGCGCCCCCTTACCGTAGGGTACACACCGAGACGCCCGCAGGTTATTCCGGTACATATCCTACGACAAAAAAGAACTACGAACAAACACCATTCCAGAGCAGGTATGGTCATTTCGAGTTCTTAGTGATGCCGTTCGGGTGACTAATGCCCCGGCAGTTTTTATGGCCTTGATGAATAAGGTCTTTCAGCCCTACCTTTGAAACATGCACAAAGTTAAATTTTCAGCTTTTACACCTACACTAAATCCTATCACTTCCATACTTTTTTCAAACCAATAAGCATCCCAATTAGGCAAGTAATTAGCCAAAATTTCATCAAGATCTTCACTTAACCACTTAGCCATAAAATGGCAGCACACACACACAATTTTCTTCCTTTAAT